>BRDC01000039.1:0-68692 GCA_024343385.1 Tremella yokohamensis | reverse complement strand
AAAGGAATGCATTTATTGGCACTCGTCGAGAACGCGTTCAAGCATGACCTGGCATTTCTCGGTTATCCCTGGTAAACTCCGGACCGCCACTATGGGATCCGTCCGGACTCGCCGTTCCCTGAGCGTGTATAATTGTATGATATCCACCAACGGGGCGATCTTGGCCATGTCCATGTGCCATTTCGCGTCGAAAGCCTTGACCTTGTGGGCCATGTCTCCCCATCTAAAGTGGATCGCAACGTCGTTGCCGTGCGCCGGGCCAGAGTATGGGTCGATCGTTTTCTTCCACCAGGCCTGCGAACACGGCGTCCAGTCGCGCGAGATGACGCGGTAGTCGTTGAGCACGATCACGTCGCAGTCTTTGATCTCTCGCATGGAGTAAGCGTTGAAAAGAGGCTCGTCCGTCTCTCCCTTGCAGATAGCCGCGGACCGCTTGTACAGCTCGTCGAGGTTCTCCTGTGCACGGTCCATACGAGACTGGAACATGCCCGTGTCGGGGGTGTCCAACACAATCTCCATAATGTCGCAGGTCCGGACTCCCGGACCGCCGTTGAGGTATAACCCATTGTTCAGGATATCACTGACGCGGTAGTTGAAGCCGTGCATGACAGCCGTCTGCGTGAAGAGCAGATCGGCGTCGAGCAGATTCGCAATGTTGGCCGTAGCGAGGATGAAGCCGAGACTGGAACCCAGACCTTCTTCGGGGATGCCACCGGCCTTGAGGACCTGAAGCTTGGGCCGTTCTCCCGTCACACTCGTGCGCGACGACGTCAACGAGGGGAAGAGGCCATCCGTGCGTTTGAGAGACCCTCCAGACAGACTGGTGACTATAATGAGGACGATCACCACAGCACCGATAGCAATTGTGGTCGGCCGCAAGTTGAGCCGGAGGATGGGAGGCATGGTGATCCGTGTAGGGGTGTGTCGAGAGGTCAAGGGCTGTGACCAGGTCGACGGCCGCGCAGAGCCTCGCCGGCGAGAAAGGACAGGGAGGGAAGGCACTGTGAAGTGTTGGGGGACGAGGTCAAATGCAACGACGACTTAGAGACGCGGCGGGGACTCGTTCCCACCACCGAGACTCGGTCGCGGCTGCTGCTTCCGGCAAGCAAGCGCGTTAGAACTCTAAATCAGGCGAGAACCAGAAACGCCGAAATCCCGCCTGCGCAAGCCTCCTCAGCCGCTCCTCGAGGTTGCTCGGTTACTGTAACTGTACCACACAATGGGATGAAAGCGTCGTCGTCGTCGTTGGATACACTCGATCCATTTCCAAGGCGAGGCGAGGCGAGGCGACGTGATCGCTACAAAGACTGTCTTGTCTACATATCTACATTTTGGCGTTCAGCCTCTATATTTTGAACCTGCGCGCAGTTCATCCTTCGTCAAGTTACGATTCCTACGCCCTCGTACGAAGCGTTTGGTTCCACGAGTTCCAATGGCCCTCCCTCCTCGTGACCAGCTGGGCATGCAGGCTTGGTGACATTGCCCTGCCAAAGTGCGTTGCAACCAGGCAGCGATGTGATGGGTTGAACTGCGCCGACGGTCTCATCGACGACCTTGGCCCCGGGCAAGCAGGCGTACATTGCGTCGAGGTCGTACGTCTCCAGCAGTGCAGGACAATTTTGAGGATTGTTCGCGGCTCCGTACTCGTCTGTCGCGTTCATGTACCGGCATTCGTCGATGAACCTCTGGAAAGTGGTTGTCTTCCAACCGTTGGCGAAGTCGCCGTGAATGCCAAAACCGCTCGTGTCCCCGTTGGCTAGGACATACGTGGTCTCGCTAGCCCCGTTGAACGGGAATGCCGAGGTATCAAACTCTACCTCTAGCAAGACGATGGCCAGCTTCTTTGGGAAAGCGTCTGGACAATAATAGCCGGCGGCATTGTCGGTGGGATAAGTCAGATGAGCAGTGTAACTAGCGTCGTCAGGCGTGATCCCGTCCCAACATGACGGAAAGATGACGCGGAGTCGGAGCGCGTCGCAGGCCTTGTTTGGAAATCCATACGTGGCGGTGGTCTCCTGATCGCATCGCCAAGTAAGGGCGTCGATGTCCCTGCACTCAGCCGAGAACAGCGGTCCCGACTCACGGATCAGAAAAATTGACAATCCTCCTATTCGGATTGCCGGCCAGCATGTTGAAGTTGTCCGGGAACGCGTAGATTGCCACACCTACAGGCGCGTGCTGTTGGTAGTAGATCAGAATATCGTTGACCGGATAGGCAATGTACGACGAGTTGGTGAAATAATGATAGACTTGCGGGACCCAGTACAGGCTCTTGTCGTCCTGGATTGGCGCAACGGTGCAACTTGCCAGCTCTTGCATCTCGGACGCTGTGCTGAGGTTCTGAGCGAAATAGGAAGCCCCAAAGACGCGATGGGCATGGGCGCCGACCGTGCCGGGATCGACGATCGGGTCCAACCGGGTGAAGAAAGAGGTACGGTTTGAGCTCATTGAGAAGTGGTTGGTCGAGTTGACGCCAAACGTCGGAATGGTGCCGTTCGCACCTTCCGTGACGCCCCCATCGGAGGATGACAGTGGATGGGTTTCATCCGAGGTCGAATCCGCATCGGAATTGCTCTTCTTGCGCGAGATGACTACCCCACATGCAACACCAACTATAATGGCGATGAGGACGATGACACCGACCACGAACAGCCACACACGGTTACTGCGACGTCTGGGCCACTGTCGCGGGACTGGCTTGGGCGTGGGCTTTTCGTTGAGATAGGTATCGACAGTGGGCTGTACAAAGTCTCGACGGTCCGATTGGCGTGTCGGCGCAGTGTAGCCACTCGACGCGCCCTCGCCAGGATTTGAGAGGGATCGGGGTACTGCTCGGCGCACAGACGGCTCCAGTGAGGGGACGAGCAAATTGGACGGCCTGGCCGGCAACGGAGGGGGGACGTTCAAACGTGCGTGTGGATCGTGCGCGAGATCCTTTGGCGGCAGCCGGGGAGGTAAAGGAGGGGGGGTCTTGCCATGAGCAATCTGCTTGGTAGGATTGGGTGACGTTGGGCCGCTGGGATTCCTGGGCCGGGCTGCGGCCAGCTCATCGTCGGTCAAAGCGGGTGGCGGGACGCGTCGCGGTGTAGGATGCATGGCTCGTGCAGACAAGTCAAAAAGTCTTGTGGCATCTGCCAATGGCGGGAGCGGCGACCGAATCGACAGCAGACCTTTCCAACCCGGGATCATTCAAAGAGAAAGAGAGCTCTGGACCATTCTGACTCCGCCACATCCTCCCGTCGTGGGTACGGCCGGTTTTTTCCCTTAGACCACGCATAGCGCATAGCGCATAGCACGTGGATGGGTGGCTTTTGTGCCCGAAACGAACAATCGCGACGATTATGGTTCGCAGCGGCCGATTAGCGTACCCTGATGTGTTCAAAGAGCAGTTCAGTTGCAGATTGACCATATCCACATCCCATCCACTTTACAAACCAGCATCACAACAAACGATGCTGCTGCCTCAAACCCTTCGCTCCAAGCGGGTAGTGGTCCCCAGCGTCCTGTTGGGGGCCTTGTTTGCTTTCGTGATGTGGTCTTTCGGAGACATTGCGTTGGCCCCGCCATCCAGCGAACCCCTGTGGGCCTTTCTGGGCGAGTCGTCAGTGGATGCTATATTCCCATATCTCGACATGGCTCGGGCCAAGCAGAATACCTTGAAAAGAGCGAGCTGGGGCGCACTATCTCAACAGGGCAGCAAAAATGATATGAGGCAAAACTTGCGACACGACAAACAATATTTCACAGCGTACAATGCCGCAGGGTTTGTTGTTTCGTGGTTGCTCAGAGGTCAGTGACTCATGTCAGGTGGAACAACGAGGTCATGACGGTCTTCAACAGTGAGTCGTGGCAGTCGTGTCCATCCGTACTGTGAGCGCCCCAGCTGACCCGCTGTCATCTACATCGCCGTGCTATCCGGTCGGATACCAATCGTTCCCGCGTTTCGCGTAGCCAATACTCACCTCGGCGGCCAAGCCTATGACCTGCTCGTGTCGGACGTGTTCGATCTCGTCGGCCTTTCCGAGGTTATCGACACACCCGTGATCGAGTTGCATGAATTGAAAACAATCGGCGCGCTCGACCCGCAGAGGGCATCCGTTGTGTACGACGGCGAACACCCTCAGAACGGCGCCGACGGCAAGCCCCTGCAGATTGGCGCTGTGATCCCTCCCGGGAGTGATGGTGGTGATAAGCTCTCTTGCTGGAGCTTCTGGGAATCTCGGGGTCATCATGGCCTCAGAACGACATCCATGGGCAGTACCAGTGAGTGCCTGTCGGCGAACCTTCGGCCCCCTGATTGACCATCAGGCGCACAATTCACGCCACTTCCGTTGAGCATGTACTTTGACAACGACCCCGACAGGCCCAACTCACTCGAGCTCGGAAATTGGCTCGCCCGACCGCACAACTCGATCATTCCGGAGGAGTCACTCGAGCTACTACGCCAGTATCCCGAGCTGCCAGTTCCGGAAGATCCGCCTGAAGACCACCTCGCCTGCGTCGACATGGTGTACTACTTTGCTGAGGATCCTTCTCGATACGACGCGCTCAGCGAAGCGACGGCGGGCGGTGGCTCTTGGCAACACATTGGGCGATATGTGAAGTATCAGCCGGGTCTGGTCGACTTGGCGAATCGGTATCTTCGGCGAATGTTTGGTCTGAGAGACTGGCAGTCTGTGCCTCCGGTGAGTTCAGACTACCCTCTCAACTGCAGCTGGGGCGTTGCTGACCGCAGTATATGGCCATTCACATCCGCAGAAATGGTGAGCCCTTCCCAAAAGATCAGGCCTCACCCCAGATTTCCCCAAGGAGTGGCTCGCTATGACCCCCCGCCAGTACGCGCATGCCGCATCCGAGTTGATCGGTATCATCAAGCGAGATACTGGCGTGAACATCAAGAATGTGGTTGTCACCACAGATGAAAAGGATCCCGAGTGGCTGTGCGTATCTCGATGCCCCCAAGTCGCTTGCGCTGACTGCAGTGCTGGTTTACAATCTTATGGCTTCCATCTTGTCAGCCACAAGGAGCACGAAACGATACAACGTCTGGGCGCCTGGTACGTCAACCAAAGGCCAGGAGGGAGAATGCTCAGGAGCAGGTTCCCAACATTGATCGACTCGGTCATTCTCGCAGGCGGCAAGGCATTCCTGGGAACGGACAAGAGCACAAGTGGGTATCCCGAATCTCCTCCTGCTGATGACAGTGAGCATTCTGGCGATGCGGCGGGTGATAGATTGGAACGACGGTGTGGGGCGTATGATCGACCTGGGTCACCCGGTGCCGGAGGGCTGGGAATGGCCGTGATAAGACGGGGTTTGTGTTTTTCCAATCATTTAGGTGTCTTTGCATGTGTTGGCATTTCACATTGGCCCCGTGTGAACAGACCAGTTGTCGAAAGCTCGGAGAATTGGCGCGCGTCCGTCCGTCCGCCCAGGTGAGCGCGGCATTGCATTCAGTCATTTCGTCTCAGCAATCTCGGGTCCAGTCTTTCATAGTAGTCACTCCACCTCTGCTTAGCGCGACTGACTGCCCATCCTTCCGCCCACTCGTCCGATCCGTTAGACTCTTCTCAAACCTCGAGCGCGATACTCATTGTCGTCGTTCGTAGCGAAGCGGCTTCCCACTCCACCACCTACATCACCTCCGCACCCAGATCGAGCCCATCATGTCGCCCTCGCACCCGGTCGTGGAGGAGCGGCCCAGCGACCTGAAAGTGGTGAGACAACCGCTTGAACGATCAGCAGACCAACTCACGACAGGCTTCTGTCGTGGCCTTTTACATTGTCGCGGCCTTGACGGTACGTTCAGAGGCCCCTCGCAAGTCGTGGCAGCGCTGAGCGCAGATGGTTTCGGTCAACAAATGGGTGCTCTTGGTGACGGCGACGCCCATCTTCATCGTGTGGTGTCAGCTCGTGGTGGCTGTCATCCTGCTGCTCGCAACACACTGGTCCAAGCTGCTGCGGATACCGCCGTTCGATCTCCTCGTTGCGGCGGGACTCTGGAGGCTCACACTCGTGAATGTGCTTGGCCTTTCTTTCAACAACCTCTGCCTGCAGTACGTCGACGCGTCTTTTTATCAGGTCGCCCGAGGCCTCCTCTTGCCCATCACTGTCGGCCTCGCCTTTGCCGCCGGCCAGCTGCCACCATCACCCAGGGCCCTCGGCTGTTGCGCCGTCGTCACTGCAGGCTTCTTTGTGGGTGTCCTGTGGAACACGAGCAGCGTCAAGATCAGCACGTGAATTGCCTTGGTTTCTCAGATTCGCGCTGAGCCTAGCCTCGGCATCATTTTTGGCGTCCTCTCGTCGTGCACGACCGCCGTTCACGCGCTCGTCATCAAAGCCTCGCTTCAAGTGGTAGACAACTCGGCCGTCACCCTCGCTTGGTACTCCAACCTATTGTCCGCGGTCGCCATCGTCCCTCTCATCCCCATCTCGGGCGAGATACCCGCCATCCTCAACTTGTTCAGCTCGCCCAACGAACTTTGGACGTTCGGCTGGGGCGTCATGGTCACTGTGAGTCCCCTTCCGCTTGCTTGACTGACATCAGGGGATATTCGGCTTTCTCATCTGTGTGGCCGGCTTCTTGTCCATCAAGGTCACCTCGCCCATCACCCACATGATATCCTCTTCCGCCCGTGGCATCGTCCAGACCGCCATAGGGGTGATTTGGCTGGGCGATGTTCTCACGAGGTGCGTTCCGCCTCATGGCCTCGGTCGAATCTCGCTGATCGATCGATAGCACCCGCCTCACGTCCATCGCCATCATATTGGTCGGTTCCTGCGCATACGTTCGCGTCAAGCACGACGAGCTGATGGCGGCGAAAGAGGTTGAAGCGGCGCGGCAATACGAGCTGGTGCCCTCGGCCGAGCAGGTCGAGCTCGACGATGCGCCTGGGGGTGATGCATCAGGCAGGGTCTAGCATGGTCTGCGCCGCAGCACCTCGGTTCGGATGCTCATCAAAGACATAGATATTGCACTAGACCTTCACTTTCATGCCGTCTGAAATCAGTCGATCTAGAAGACTGATTCGACGGGAGGAGGGGCTTATACTGCGCATGCCAGACAGAGACTCATGCCGTGAATCGGAAGAGGAAAACGAACAGTCCAAAATGCAATATAACAAGCTTGCGTCCGCCCCGTATTGTATTCTATGATCATGGCCGTGTGGATCAAATTGCGACGACCAACTTCGCCGCTCAGTTTGGGCACGTCCAGCATCCCCGCATCTGTCCCCGTTTGAGGTAGTAGAATAACATGCTGGCTGTCAACGACTGGCCCAATGACGCCCATACGAGGACACTCACTCGCCGAAGAGATATGTATTGGGTCCTATGATTAGCTCTCCACCTCTTTCGCCTGACGCAGCACTCACCCAGGGCGTAGTGCATGTCCTCGTCGTAGTAGCTGCTGTCAGAAAGCTTCACACCCCGCCCGCAGCCCCGACTCACTCGACATAGCCCTCGAGCAGGTCCCCCCACAAGAACAGTCGCGCCCCTATATCTGCGGCTGCGCGGCGCAGCGACTGGTCCAGCTGGAAAATGACCAGCGCTTGGTTGTTTGCGACGTGCAGGCGGTGCTGCCTTGTTCGTAGCAGGATCGGCAAATCTGAACCGTACATGTGCTTCAGACGGGCGACCAGCTCCCGTATACGCGCTCGGTGCCAAGCTACCTCGCTGTACAGGAAGCCTTTTGCCTGACCACGCTGCCGCTTGGTCGATTCCGTCACCTTGAACTGGACGTCAATTCAGACACGGGCCCATATGCACTCACCTCTCGGATAAATCTCTCGTCCCAGAACAGACTCCCTATCATGACCAGGTCTGGCGACCTGCCGTCCAGCCCAGCCTCCTGGTTGATCCCGATGAAGCGATCCGACAGGCGACTTTCCCAGGTCGCCGGACGTTCCTCGTGCAGAGGCCACATGATCTCTTCCGAATCGACCATGCCAAACCTCTCTGATCAGAGCCTGCTCTTTCTCTACGCCACAGCTCTCACAAAAACCACGACATGATATGCAAACCCAGCCGCGCCACCTGGCATGAATTCGCCAGATGAGCGCCCCAGCTCCGCGTTGTCCCGCCGAGCACTTGGCAGAGCTGTTCCAGCTGCATTTCATCAGCATCGTCCTTGAGATGGTGGGACATTCGACCTACGTTATTTCGGTCATCTGTCGGGCATCAGCTTTCCAATCACCGCGTGGATGTACCTGGTGACTCACGACTGTAGATGTGGATGTGATCGGACAAAACGAGCTGCGTCAGCCGATCGACCTTGAGACCATGGGCTATGCTCACCTCGACCCTGGTTGTCAGTTATTCCCCGTACCAGAAGAGAACAACCCACCGACAAGGAGGATATACTTGTCCCGCAGGAATTCCCACTCGACACC
This sequence comes from Tremella yokohamensis, assembly GCA_024343385.1. Taxonomy (NCBI): domain Eukaryota; kingdom Fungi; phylum Basidiomycota; class Tremellomycetes; order Tremellales; family Tremellaceae; genus Tremella; species Tremella yokohamensis. The sequence goes on along the minus strand of BRDC01000039.1, from coordinate 60,302 downwards.
CTGCCCTTGACCCTGCTCGAGTCGAGCTGTATACTGTTCTGGCGCGAGTTCGGTGGCCGATCCGTATAGAGCATCTGCGAGGGGCAGGTCCTTCATGCGGATGCCATCAGGATAGTGAGCCGCCTCGCTGTCGGCCGTTGCGAACGGCATCCATTGCGTCTCATTGTCATGCCCAGTTGGCGACCAGTGTATCATGCCCGGCAGAAGGAAGGGGTCGGAGGGACAGTACGACGGGCAGCTCGAGACCATCGAGCGCCCTCCCAGCTCGAACGAGGCCGAGCTGAGTCTGGAGTCAGCTACACTCCCGAACCCAGCACTCACGACGAGTCTCCCGAGATCCTCCATCCCACCAAAGCGGTCAGAGCCAGACCCGACAGGGCGCAGATGAGGGTGCGACGGCTCTTTCTCGCTGGCGGACGCACCGGCAGCATGGCGATGCGACTGGGAGAAAGGCGGTGTCGGTAGCCACACACCTTGTAGCCCAGCAGCCGCTGAACGTAGTGGTAGAGCGTCTTGACAGCGCCCCCTCGACAGTTGGCTACCCTCCTCGGTGATCAGAGTTTACTACCTGGGCGGTGGGTTATGCTCCCAAAAGGTCACGTGTTTGAGAAGCAAGCAAAGGGCATCCGATCCGGATCACCGCCCTGCCCTGAGCGCCCTGCCCTGAGCGCCCTGCCCTGCCCCTGATCGTCCCTGGCTCAAAGTTAGCCGTAAGCGCCCTCGGGAGGATGCTAAGAGATGTATTCCTGCCGAGACTCGCAACGCCGGAGGAGCAGGAGCATCGGAACGTAACCGTTCCAGGTAGCAAGTACATACAGCATATCCACGTTGCTACCTACGAACACGAACACCGGAACTGCACCTCTCACCGGTCAACCCTACAAAGGCTGTCTCCCCAACACCGCCGCTGAGGCCGGCGTCCAAGGAGGGCACCACGCTCCACGGACGCCCTCTGATCTCTGATCTCTGATCTCTGATCAAGAAGACAACGGCAAGGGACGTGGACAAGTCCGAGAGTGCAAGTGGACACAGGCAGAGGCTCCGACGAATTCGATTCACGCACTCTCTCCACAGCGGCCCTATAGGTCAATGATATCCGGGTACTCCAATGGCCACTGCTACACACAAAGGCTACTGACGTTCAACTCGTCGTGGGCTGTGAGTTGTTGGAATACGCAGTGAACGCCTCTTCGGCTTGTGCCTCCCTGATGCGCATTGGCATAGGTTCTTGTTCGGCTTTCACAGATCCCTTTGATTGTCCGTGGACGGGTCAGTGTGAGGGCAGCGTACATGTGTGACCCATGCGTACACGACACTTCCGCCCGCCTGGATCACGCAGCCCATATTCATGCTGGAGCTCCTATGCGCTGTATTCTCTAGTATCTCTAGTACGTGGTGAAACCTGTCATCAGTTGGGCTCGGGATCGACGAGACCCACCGCCATCCATGACCAGATCGTGACCCGTCATAAAAGTAGACGCCTCCTTTGAGCACATCAACACGATCATTTGGCCGATTTCCGACGCGTCGGCAAACCGATCCACAGGCGTGTCGCTCTTCCATTTCTGTACCCATTCCGCTCCTTCGCCAGGAGGAGGATGGCTGATCATGTCGGTCGACACGTACCCCGGGGAGATCGTGTTGACCGTCACTCCATACTTGGCCCATTCACCAGCTAGCGACTGCCCTCAGCCCTAATCTCACCCTGTCACTCACTCGACACGCCATCGTCAACCCCGCTTTCGAGGCGTTGTAGGCGACTTGACGCTGTGGACTCATGTTGACTATCCCGGAGATGCTCGACACGCAGAGGATCCGTTTGTTCAGATCGACCTTGCCTTCGGGCTTGCCAGGGTCGTTGGCGCTCTTGACGCTGGCGCCCATCCCTAGCCAGTGACGGACGAACCCCCGGCTGAGCGTGATCGGCGCGTACAGGTTGCACTTCATGATCCAGTCGAGTTCGTCTATCACTTAGCTCACGTCTCCCAGAGTGACTCACCATCGCTCATGTCGATGCAGTCCCGCCATAGAGACACCCCTGTTGTCAGCTCAATCCCTTCCTGAGTTGAGAACTCACCCGCATTGGCGATCACCACGTCGACCTCGCCGACCTCCTTGCTGGCCAGCTCGATCACCTCGTTGACACGTTTTGTATCTTCACCCGGGCAATAGTAGACGTGGATAGGGACAGAGTACTCTTCCGAGACCTGTTTGACGACATCCGTGGGATCTTTCGACGTATAGGTCACAACGACAGTGGCTCCAGCTGAAAATCAGCCGCGAGGAGTAGGATCACTCACCCCTGGCAAAAGCTGTCGTCACTGCTAGTCCAATCCCCCTTCCCCCGCCAGTGATGAAGACGATGCGTCCGGTGTAGTCGATGGACACCGGCATGATGTTAGCTGAGAGTGGAACTCAACATGTGATTGTGATCAGCGGTTCCGGGAATGAGAATCCGGTCCGATGAGCCGGTGCAATCGCCCCTACAAGTCTTCAGCACGGGGGCAGCTTGTGTCGCGTAGGCACTACGCATCACCCTTGGCTACGCCCTTGCAGCAGCTGACACTGTATGCATCGACGGCGCCGTGCCCACACGTCCAGCGGCATGGCAGTGGCTTGTACCTGGATCTCTCGTGGGAAGTAGGCCGTTGCCCACATGAAGAGCTCACCCGCCCACAAAGAAAACTCACCTTATCACCACCTCCCAAGTTATCTCAAACCCATGTGAACAGCAGCCCAGAGACTCTCAACACGACAGCATCTTCGCCTCGCTATGACCATCGCAGAGCTTGCCCTCTCCGCCCCAGTGTCACTTCCCCCGCTGACCCGAGTCGCGGTCATCGGGGCCGGCGGACCGTCCGGTCTTGCCGCCGTGTCGCAGCTGCTCGACAAGGGCGTCGGGCCGTCTCAGATCGTCGGGTACGAGGCCAAACCACGCGCTGGAGGAGTGTGGAACTACGACGAGTCGCCCGGCAGATGCAGAGTCGACTGGCGGGCGAATGGCTCTGCCGTGTGTCGCACCGACGCCGAGGTGCAAGATCCAGCCCTTCACGGGCCGTCCCGTACGTCCTCGCTGTTCGCTCACGCTGACAGCAGCCATGTATGACAAGCTCAAGACCAATCTCCCCAAGCAGGTGTAAGTGAACAGTCGGTGGCTGCGCTCATCTCAGCATGGCCTACCACGACTTTCCCTTCCCCGATGACGTCCCCGTGTTCCCCACCCACCGTCAAATTGCCGAATACCTACAAACCTTTGCAAAGGCCAAGCGGTATGTACACGCAGCTTGGATTAGCTCATGTCAGATGCAATGAGGTCATCCACTACTCGACCGTTGTTCGCAAAGTCTACCACTCGGGGTCCGACCCGGCGACTCACTGGACAGTCGAAAGCCAACGCCTGACCGACGGCAAGATCTTAGTAGAGCACTTCAGCCACATCAGTGAGTCGTCTTCGTCAGGGTGGTGCTTACGCAGTCTGCGCAAATGGCCACTACAACGAACCGTTCATCCCTCTCATCCCGGGGCTGCAGACCTTCAAAGGGGAGATCGTGCACAGGTGAGCCTCGCCTGGCGACCCAGCTGACCTCAGTCGGTGGTGGCGCAACGCTCAGACTTTTACCGACAAGACCATCGTCGTTGTCGGTTCACGCGCATCTGGCTCGGACATTGCCCGTGAGCTCGCTCAGGATCCGTCGAGAACCGCCAAGATCTACCAGTCCGTACGGGTCAGCGATCGGATGCCTCAAGGCGGCGACGGACTCTGGGACGAGCAGCTCGAGTGGTCGAGCAAGATCGAGGTCGTCTCTGAGATCGATCACTTGGAGGACGGAGTGATTCATCTGAAAGACGGCACGACGCTCGAGGCAGACGTCTTGGTCTTTGCTACGGGCTACCTCTACCGGTGAGTCGTCCGCCACGTCTCTGTGCTGATGACAGATACACGTTCTTCGAGAACAACGCCCCGTTCGATCTGTATCCCGTCACAACGAGTCTTGGCTCCTCCCCTGATACGCCATACTCGGGCGGACGTGACATCACCAACCTCGACACTGCAGACATCTTCTACCGACCCGATCCGACCCTGGCCTTTATCGGTCTTCGTGAGTCGCACCTCACGAGTCGGGCTGACTCCAGATTACCTGGTCAACCCCCTCCCACTATCGGAATGCACCGCTCGCCTCGTCGCACACAGCTTTGTGCACTGCCAGATCCCCGCCCTCCCTCCGCTGGTCCGACAGTCCAACGACGCAGGGGATATCCGCATTGGTTATCCCGCCGAGTATGTCAACCAAGACGCGTGGCTGCGGGCGATCGGCGAGGTGAGTCCGACCTTCGAGCTTGGAGGTGCGGCTGATCCCAGGGCGATGCGAGTCAGAAGGGCTGGAGAGGTGTCCCGCTCGAGCTCAGAGAGATGCGTCTCAACGCTCCGAAACTCCGTAGACAGCATCTCGGCTATTAGTCATGTAGATGCAGTCCTCGTAGAGCCTCCTGTCACAGAGCAGCCACCTGGGGCTTGGCCGAGGGTGTTCACATAGGCTTGAGTTCGTACAAATACAAGAAACGTCAAGAAATACGGTACCTAGTAGAGTAGAACCCGCGAGCGTTGACGCCATAACCGGCGGCGAAATGACCCGACTCGATTTCGTCTCTCTACTAAAGTTTCGTCATCTCATTCAACATGAGAGACTCGGCCTGGAGCAACCCCAACAGCGAGACGGTGCTCGTGCCCGCGACGCTCAACGCCGACCTGCCGGCGTCAAGTGTGAGTTCGAGCCGCCCAGCATCGCTGGTCCTGGTTGAAGATGGTCGCTTACGACAGACCGACGCTCAGCTGGTCAAGTACCTGGACCTGGTCAACATCGGCGTCCCGGGTTTCAACGAGGACGGTAGCTGGGACGTCGTAGCGGAGAGGGTAGCACTGGCCAAGAAACACGGTGTCAAAGTTGGCGTGCTAGCGTCGTCGGGTACGTCGATTCGATGATTTCATATGAAGTCAGCTGAGGGTTTAGCCAGCACCGACCCCACCTCGTTCCGCGCCGAGATCCTCGCTCAGCTCGGAGCGCTCAACGCGCTCGCCCGTGCATCCGGTGCGGAGGTGGCTCATGTCAAACTCGCCCCTGCGGCATATACGGCCAGTGCGACCGACCGTGCACTCGCAGATGCCCTCGCAGCCGTTGGCAAGCTCTTCAGCCTCCCGATCGTCGGGTTGCCTGGGACGGAGCACGAGGCCGCGGCCAAGGCTGCGGCAGTCACTTTCATCCCTGGTGAGTCACCCTTTGGAGGGACACGGCTGATGTCAGAGTGGTACCCCGATGCGCAGTACGATGAGAGGGGTTTGGTATCGGGCAGCACCAAGTCGGGGGATGTGACGGACCGAGTGTGTCTCCTTTTCTACGCTTGGACGCCGCTCATGTCAGGTGCAAACGCTTATGAGATCTGGCAAATGGACAGCGGCCTACGGACGATCGCTGTCGCTCCCAAAGGACGCCAAAGTCGTCACCATCTCCTTGGGTCCTGACGGTGAGTCGTACAAGTATGACAGTGCTGACTATAGGCTCGAGCGAGACGGCAGCCGCGATCCGAGAGGCCATTGATACATGCTAGCATAGCGCCCTCATCGATGTTGAAGACTATCACATGTACATCTCACTCTGTACTAATTATTGTCTTGACAGAATGGCTAAGCCTGCACCTCGCCCCTCTTCTCCCCAGCCTCGATCTGCTGGGCCGCCTCGCTACCTGGAGCAGCCTTGTTGCGGTAGAGCACCATGACGAGAATCGCGTTGAGTATACACCAGCCAAATTCGAACCAGAACGACGCCTGGACGTTGTACTCGTTTTCAATGTTGCCGGGTTTGATCGTCAACAGCCCGGCCTGGATAGACAGACCGAGCACGGCGCCGACCTGCAGGCAGACTTGCAGCATGGCGCCGGCGACACCGGACGTCTCGGGCGGGACAGAGGTCATGACGGTGATGCTGAGATCAATACCCTTCTTGCTGACTTGAATACTCAAACTCACTTTGTGCCGAGGAAAGCGGCCATGGTCATACCGCTACCAATAATGAGTCCCGGAAAGATGTACCTGAAGTCAGAATCACCCCTGACGACGCTGACGACTCACCTCCAGTAGTCGCGGCCCAAGTTGCCGTGCGAGAAGATGAACAGGACATAACCCACACCACCCATGACCATCCCAAAGGCGATCGGCCAGCGCGGGCTGACCTTGCCCAAGATACCCGGCACGACGAATGCCGTGACGAACGCAGAGATACCGCCTGGGAGGAATCGTACGGCCGCAATGATGGGCGACTCGTTGTGCACCACCTGCCACGTCTGCAGCAAGCCGATGAGGACGAAACCCCACACTGAATAGATACCGATGGCGATGAACATCAAGAGCGTCATGTTGGGGATGAACCAGAACGACGACGGGATCAGGGCGTATCCCTCGGGCAGGCGCCATTCCCAGATGAAGAAGAAGACAAAGATCGGCCAAGATAGCAAGAAGGGGACGAGGAACTTGGCAGTCTTGAAGCCGTATGTGGCGCCGAGGGTCAACCCCAAAATGAGAAGGATGATCGCGATGAGCATCGACAATGCGCCGGCAAGGTCGAGTCGCTTGATCTTTTCACCCCGGCTGTGGCATTCGTTTGCCCTAGCACCAGAGGTGTGGGGGATAAGGGTGAACGCACCGAGCGCGAAAGGCACTAGACTTGAGCACGATCTTACAAGGGTCCTTTGACTCACCGATGACGATCGTGATCATCCTGTAGAACCACCGCCAGTCCGAGTTTTGGTTGTGCGCGTGGATGAAGCCGAAGAAGCCAGCGAACAGTAGACCGGTGATGTTTGCGATGGCGCCAGAGAGACCGAAGAGCATGAGCGCCATGTTGAGCTCGTGAGGCTCAAAGACGGCGGGGATGAGCCGGAAGGCCGAAGGGATGGTGGCGGACGCGAAGATTCCCGAGATCGCACGGAAAACAAAGTAGGCGTACTGGTTCGGCATGAACGAGATGATGAGGTTGGTGATGCCCAGACCGAGGAAGCCGTACGCAAACACAGGTCGGGCGGACCAGAGATCGGCAACTCGACCCCAGAGGAGAAGGAACGAGGCAAACGTGACTGAATAGGCGGTCTATTCTCAGCAAGAGTTCTTGTAAGTTTGAGGAAAGCTCACGATGACCCATGTCGACGAGAGGTACTTGATACCCAGGTCGTCGGCGATGCGGTTGGTGTACAGGAAGATACCAGAGTACGAGCACACGTCGAGGTACTGCTGTCAGCTGACTGTACCACCTGATAGGGGTGACTCACCTGTGCGACCGAGAAGATGAGTAGCAAAAAGTACTTTCTCCCCTGTGAGAGCTTGTGCTCCGCGCCGACGCGCTCTTCGACGACAGTGTTGCGGCCCGTCTCGGCGTCGGTCGCGGTCTCTGCGGTGAGAGCGCCCGCTTCGGTGCCCACGGGGTCTTGTTTGGGCTGAGCGGTGGTCTGGTCGTTGAGATCGACGGCCGTGCCGCTTGGCGAGGGCAGCGTCGAGTGACGCTCGAAGGTGGACTCTGGAGTGGCCGACATTGCGACGACAGTAAGTTGTGTGAGAAGAAGGGAGGCGGGAAGGGTTGGTAGGGGGGGGGGGGGGGCTTGGGGGCTTATCTATATATGTGTTTCCGCTGTGAACCGCGTGTCAAAACAGCTCGCCGAGGCTTTGTAACGATCGTGCCCGAATCCCCGGAGGTCGTAAGTAGCCCCGTCGGCATGTGGTGTAGCGCGGAGCGATGCAGTGTGAACCCTTGTTCCCAGCCTTAGCAGCGATGCATCGCGATGCATCTCAAAGGCGTAAACGGCACGAGATTCAACCAGACGCCAAATGACCGAGGGAGGGGGGAACTAAAATGACGATCGAGGACGCCGTTACGCCGAGAAGATCTCGGTCTCGGGCGGCATTGGCGGCTCGGCTCTCACGCCTGATGGCACGGAACAACCTCTCCTTCTCCTCTCGCCCCTCGCCTTGGAAGCCCAACGGGAAACGCCCTCGAGCCGTCGGCGATCGCAATTAGCCATCCGCTGATCAAGCTACTCTCGGCTTTGGCAAGTCGAGTCGGTGTGCGCCCAAAGCCTCGCCGAGGTCCTTGCCATCAATCAGCAGAGGCAGACTTGGGATCTGAAACGCGTACATGCCTTTGGATCAGTCCTGTCCAGATGGTACATAGCGCGCGGTCACTCACGCGCGTCCTCTGTCCCCTCGTTGATCCACTGGTGGATGTTGCCCAGCTGAACCACAATGTCGCCCGCCCCCACCTCGTAAGACGTCCCGTCGTGGTACGCGTACCTGAGTTTCCCGGCCATGATCACGAGGTAGTCTACCCTCAGTCATAATCTCCAGGGCCCTACTTACCCACCTATGGTGTGGGTATAGTGCATCGCCGTCCGCTTCCCCGCGGGGATATCGATCACCTTGACGGTTAACCCGCCGCTCTGGACGAATCCATCTGGTTTCAAGTCGGCATTGCCCACTTGGGTCAACGGGTCCACATTGACCAGCCCGTGTTGGATGAACGGGAAGCCTGCGAGGAGACCATTGGGTAAACGGCGGATCGTCACTTGCGAGTCTTGCACGTATGGCTCGCCAGTAGAGGTGTGCGAGGCCACCAAGCGGCGGACGGGGGGGAGCGTCATCGCTAAGCGTTTAAGGTGTGTGCTCCTTCCAGTCACACAACTGTATGCCTTTATGCATACCACTCCTCCCTGCGTCGACAAATCATCGTACGCTGACCCCGCTGGCCCCGCTGGCCCCAGAGCCCCCAGTGGAGGAACATTGGATAAGCATAACCCCCTCCTCGAAGCTGATCAATCGCAAAATCCTCGGGGCTTATTCATCCTCCACTCGTGCTGCTTTCGGAGTGCACTTCCAAGACACCCTTAAGCCACTTTGACTAATCCATGCAGCGCAATATGCTCGAGCTGTCGAAGATGCCAGCGCCTCGTTGCTCAGCACGGCTCATGGATGGTGGAGGGTTTGTCAGGCTGACTTGTTGCTGACTATCTCGAGTGGAGGATCACTTCGACCAACTCTACACCGCGACAGGCAGCGATGGGTATATAAGGAGTCTCGTGGAGTCCATACTCCTCATCCAAGTGAATCACTCCCACCTCACCTCCGCCTGAACCCACCAACAAGACTCTACCAGCGCAATGTCCATCCCCGCTCCTCGCCGCATCATCACCGCCCACACCCCCTCCGGAGGCGTCATCACCACCGATGACACTGTCCCGGTACAGAACTTTGCCCCTGGTCTCGCAGCCTCGGTCGCGTTCGTCCAGCCCACCTATGAGAGCGACCCCATGACGGCTCTCGACACCAAGGATGTTGCACCCGCCGGACTTGTTCAAGCCGGCGGCATCAGCGCGCGATGGCTGGGTAAGTCTCTCCTTTTGGTTGTGAGCTTGGGCTGATGGTAGATATCGACGCCGGCGCGACTGTACCCCCTCACTTTACCGACTCGGTCGACTATGTCGTTATCACTCACGGCGAGCTCGATCTCGAATTCATCGACGGCTCCAAGGTCACCGCCAACACGGGCGACCTCGTCATTCAGCTAGGCAACATCCACACCTGGAAGAACGTCTCGTCTGCCCCAGCTCGTAAGTCTCCGTGTTGATTGAGGCCACAACTGACTGTAGGCTTCTTCGCCGTCCTCGTCGGCTCTAAGCCTGCCGTGATCAACGGCAAGACCCTCGACCAAGAGCCCTTCAACGCGACTCGCTTCTAAATACCCAGAGTCTGTTATACCAAACACTCGATTATGATGCATCTATACCCTTCGGTCATACGATTATACTCTATTATAGCCTCACCACCACCTTTGTCGCCGAGACGCCCTTCTTGAGCGTCTCCAGCCCCAACTGAATCTTGTCCAGCCCCTCGCCCACTACCTCCGGCTCAGGCTTGCACACGAATTCACCCGCCGGCAAGGCCTTCTCCACATACTCGTGCCAGATAGCAGGTCCAATCTCATTTACGAGTGGCGTCCCTCCCCACACTGTCCCCGTCTTGACGCCGCTCCCGAGCTTGCTGAGGTTGAACTTGATCATCCACGGGACGACGCTGCTGAGGATGCGCGGGACGACGAACGATGTCGGCAGCGGGTTCGGTAGTGGGAACGACACCAGCGCGAGCACCTTTTTCCCCTTGACAGATCGATCGCGCAGTATCGAGAGGCACGTCTCGGCGCCGCCGCTGCCCATGATCACTGCTCCCGCCACTTCTTTGCCCTTGCACGCGGCGAGCAGGTCAGCCCGTACCGTCTGCGAGCGGTAGTCGAACACCTCTGAGGCGCCGAGGGAGCGAACCAGGTCGTTGTTGCGGGGAGAGCAAGTTGTAAAGACCGTACAGCCGGCGGCGGCGGCGAGCTGGATGGCGTTGCACCCGACCGACGTCGAGCCTCCCCAAACGATGACCACTTGGCCAGTCGGCGCGGAGGGTTGAGCGGTTGGGAGCGGGAGTGCCAGGTGGGCTTTGTCGAACAGACCCGTCGCGGCGGTCATGAGGCCGAGCGGGACCACACATGCCTGTTCGAACGGGGTCGAGTCGGGAATCCTCGAGGCCATACGGTCCAACAAGACGACGTAGTGTTGGAACGCCCCTTCCGCCGCCGAGTTGCGCACCTTTTCTTGTCCCGCCGCGTACCCTATCACCCTATCGCCAACCTGAAAGCGCGAGTCTTTCCCCACTTCGACCACTTCGCCCGCGACGTCGGTGCCGAGGACCGCGGGGTACTTGAGCCACGAATAGACGAACCCGGCTATCATCTGGATGTTGTCGACTGGGTTGAGGGCGACCGCTCGGACGCGGATCACAATCTCGTTGGGTCCCGGCGAGGTGTACGGGGCCTCTTTGACCTCGAGTCGGGGTGCTTGTGACTTGAGAAGCCAGGCGGCGTTGTTGCTGGGCATCTTGAGTGGCGTTGTGTAGTTGTCGAAGATGGTGACCTTCCCAGCTCAACCAAGCCCCTCTTTATACCTTCTCCTCCCTCGGCCATGCCATGCTCGCTGCGTGCATCCATCCATGCTCGGCCCACACTCCCCTCTCGCCGAGGGCTGATCTCACAAAAAAGGCTTGGCGGCAAGTTGTCACCACTGTGGATCCATTGGCAATGGTGGATCGGCGACGGCGATGGATCCCCGCTCACCTCCGTTTCCGCCCCTCCAGCTGATCATCATCGTCCCTCGGTGCACGGGTCGGTCACCTGCTGTCCTTCGGTGACAGACTAGCCCCGGTCGCATCCCAGCTTCGCTCGACGCCATGCTTCTACCTGGGCGAGGTGTGTTTGAGGTGCCAGTGCTGCCTGCCGCCGGAAAAGTGCTCCGAGCCGTAGTGTAATCTCGTGCGCGGTCTCATCCGTCCCGGGCTGTACTGTACTCTTCCGGACATGCCGGACCGACTCGATGAACTTTTCTTTCCAAGCGTGTCTCTCTGTCTGTCTTCTTGACTATCGCCATGCGATCGGGCTGAGCTCGATCTTACTACACAGCAGAATGGCAACTCCAGGTACCGCCACCAGCATGGAGATGCAAGACACAAATGCCGATGCTGTCAAGAACGATACCATTTCCTCAGACGAAGCGCGTATCGGCGTAGAAAAGTCGGAGGACGAGGTCGATATACCCCCCGATGGGGGATACGGATGGGTCGTCGTCGCTTGTCTCCTGAGCATGAACTCGTTCACCTGGGGTGAGTATCTGTTGTGCGTAGCAGTGAGAGCTGAGCGTAGGCAACAACACCACGTACGGCGTATTCGAGTCGTATTACCTGGAAAACAACTATTATGCCGGCGGATCCACCTTTCGCTATGCCTGGGTTGGGGGTTTGTCGGTCGGTGTAGCATTCCTCATGGCCCCGCTGGCCAACTGGCTCGTCAAGATATTCGGCTTCAAGCCTCCCATGCTATTTGGTACGTCGATCTCGATTCATTGACAGGGCTAATCGCAGGCACCGTCTGCGTCGTCTTGGCGCAATGTATGGCGGGCATCTGCAAGTCGTACGCGACGTTTCTCGTATGCCAGGGCGTCTTGTTCGGTATCGGCCTGGGCATGGTGAGTCCACCCCACTCAACTCTGCTGATCCCAGACCATGGTCCCGGGTCAACCCCTCCTCGCTCATTGGTTCACCACCAAACTCTCCACCGCCCAAGGCATCGCCAACTCTGGCTCGGGTCTCGGCGGTCTCATCCTGGCCAACACGACCCGTGCGGCCCTACAAAACCTAGGTGTCAAGTGGGCACTCATCATCAACGGCCTCGCCTCGCTCGTCGTCATGACTCCCGCGGTGTTGCTCATGAAGGGTCGACACAAGGCTGTCAAAGCGCGCAGTCAGGCGTTTGAGAAGCGCTGGCTCTGGCATCCAGGGTTCGTGTGGGTGTGGCTCTGGGGATCATTCACAAGTAAGTCCCACACATCTCCCTGAGCTTACGTCCAGTGCTGGCCTACTACATCTCGATCTATTCCCTTGCATCATTTGCCACCTCTGCCCTACACTTATCCCAAAAACAAGGCGCAGCACTCCAGTCCATCCTCTCCGCCGGCCAACTGATCGGTCGACCCGCCATCGGCCTCTCGCTCGACCGGTTCGGCCGCATCAACATGACCATGATCGCCTACGTCTTCACTGGTCTATCATGTCTCGCCATCTGGCTCCCGGCAAAATCTTTTGGCGTTCTCGTCCTCTTCGCCATCATACAAGGCTTCTTCGGCGGTACCATCTGGGCAGCCACCACCCCTCTCGTTGCCAGTGTCGTCGGCGTTTCCGACCTCGCCTCAGCTCTCAGTGTCTTCTGGATCGTCCTGATCCCCTTTTCACTCTGCGCCCAGCCGATCGCCACTGCTCTCCTGGAGTACTCGACAAATCACCTCGGCCGCACAGGTGCCGAAGCGTACTATATCTCGATAGGCTTTTGCGGTGGCGTCGGCATATGCGCCGCCGTCATGCTGTACGGCGCCAAAGTCTATGTCCAGGGCAGCTGGAAGTTGTGGCAAAAGGCATAATAGACACATAAGAGCATTTGCATCGCATACAACTTGACCGCTACCTACTTACCTATGCGTAGTACCTGAACCGCAGGTTCTCCCGATCGGTCAGGTCGGCCAGACCCACCGTCTCTGGGTCCTCAGCAGGCAGTTCGCCAGCCGCTTCGAGTCCATCTCGCCTTGCATTCTCGCGCTGCGTCGTGATATAGATGAGGACATAGCAGCAGAAACACACGCTCAGCAGGGAGATGACGGTGTGGATGCCGGTCTGATGTCAGCTCTTACCCGCCACAGGATACTCACCGGGTACCGCGGAATCTGACTCGACTTGAAAGACAATGGGACGAGCATGTTGCTGAGCGAGAACCCGATCAAGTTCATCGCCAACACCGTGGAGCGTTTCGTCGTACCGGCAAAGTTTTGCCCCGCCAGCGTCACCAATCCCGAGTCTGGACTCAGTCTCGTCCATGTTCAAAGACTCACACGCTCCGGTGTGCCCATTCAAGAGGGAGAGGAAGAACAGCTGCATCCCTTTGTTCGCTCCAGCCTGCCCTGGCGGGATCTCGATGAGCACGACGAGCGAGGCGATGGCGAATAGGCACGATACCATGAGTATCAACGTCTTGCGGGTTCGGAAGTATGTCGTGTATGTTCCTAGCACGCCCGTCACCAACAAGAGACCCGACGAGCACACCCATCCCGGGATCTGCAGGATGAGAGCCTGCAATCCCGTAAAGCCAAGCCCTTTGGTTATGATCCCCGAAAAGTTGGTCACGACCGAAGCGCCGGACTGCTGGCAGCAAAGCGCTACTGAAAGCAAGATCGCCCTTGGATCCGTGACCGCCTCGCGCACCTGTGCCCACTTGAAATATGTAGACTTCTGGCCGACCTGGTACGGCGCCGCCCGCTTGACGATGATGACGCGCTGGCGCTCTGTCAACCACCAGCAGTTGGCCGGCTGATCAGGTATGACCACCAGCACCACACATGCGAGGCACACGGTGATTACCCCGAGGAGGCAGTAGATCCACCTCCACGGCTCGAGGGGATGGGCGGGCAGGTGCCCAAGACCGTAGTAGATGACACTGAACGGGATGGGCATGAGCGTGTTGGCCAGTGTCCAAAACGCGATGCGGATCGGGACTTCGGTGGGTTTGTAGAATCGCGAAGTCGTAAGGATTTGTCCGGGAACGATCACCGCTTCAAAGACTGCGAGGAGGAATCGCAAAGCGGCCATCTGCGAAAAGTTCTTCACGCCCTGTTGTCAGCTTCCGTGTGTCGCTTGAGACCTACCATGCAGCCGAGGGTCACGGCGCCCCAGCAGAACATGCTGATCGACATGACCCTGCCCGTGTGGAAACGTTGCAAGAGGAGATTTGCCGGCCACTGAGCCGCGATGAGCCCGATGTAATAGATTGTCGTGAGAAGCGAGTACTGCTGTCCTACCAGGTGCAGATCGGTGACAAGCGTCAACGTCGCGGCGTTCCCAAGCGCAATCTTGTCGATGTACGAAAAGGCTGTACCGCACGCTACACTCACTTACCTGCTACCGACGACCCGACACCACTCACCCATGGTCGGCACCAGTATCCAGTCGCACTTTCTCAAGAGCGACGTCTCCTCCTGGGACGTCCATTCCAAAGTATCGGTGCTGCCGTCAGCCCCGCCTACCCGGAGAACTCACCCTTCCAAGAACACCGCAGCATTGTCCCCTTTGACTTTGACGTTCTTCAGACCTGCCTCTTCCACTCGTTCATCGTAAGGCTTGTCGTCCATCTTGCTTCTAGTTTGCGGGGCTCAGCGTACCATCCGACCTCCGCGCGTTATATGCATTAATTCCGGCTGATCCTTGACGCTATACAAGCGCGACCGTTGGCCACTGGTCATCACCCCGCAACGGCGCGCGGGGAGACCCCGCATCAGTCATTTGGCCTCCACGGGGCAACCTCCCGCCAAGACCCAGCAATTATCTATCGACCATCTGTTATCGCGGACTTGAACACCGATGAGCAGACCAGGCGGCATCGTAAGCCGCTCGCACACTCGACAAGTGCAGGGCATGACTGGTAAACTGCCCCGGAACACGATCCGGGGAAACCTTATGGAGAAAGCCGGCTCGGCGATCAGCATTTATATCCATAGTGTGCAGCTCCTCGAATCGCCGCCACTGACTGATTGACCATGGTCAACGTAGCTATCAAGACACCGCTGGGGCGTATGCCCCAGCTCAAGCTGGACATCGCTGGAAAACCGGCCATCCCCAAATGGATCCCTCCGCCAGCTACCAAGGAGAACCTCGACTGGGCCAACCTGCGCACGCTCGACCTCGCTCTCTTGGACGGCTCGCCCGAAGATCAAGCGGCTCTAGTAGAGACGTGCCGTGCCGCGATCCAGGAGGATGGTTTTCTGTACCTGCAAAATTTTGGCGTCAGCGAAGAAGTGGTGGGTGACTTACAACTCGTGTTGGAACTGAGTTCAGATGCAACGTGCCTTTGACCTCGCCCAATACTGCTGCCTCGGTGGCGGCATGACAGATGCCGACAAAGACAAGCTCGAATGGCAGCCCAAGTCCGGCTCCTTCAAGGGTTTCAAGAAACGAGGCGGGTGGGGTGAAAAGGGAAAGAAAGACCAGATCGAGCATATGAACTGGTACGAAGAGAACCTACACGATATGGACCAATTTCCACCGGGCATGCTCCCCTTCATCGACGAGATCAAGGCCTATGCCGATGTAGATCAACTCCTCCTGTTTGGTCTCTGCTGACATCAGCACATGCACAACCAGGTCAACCGCCGCCTCGCGGTCCTCTTCGCTCGCATCCTCGGCCTACCCGACGACTACGTCTGGGACAAGGTCAATACCAAAGGCGGCATACTCGGCGAGACCTCGTACTTCCGCTACCAGATCTACCACGCGTTCGACCCGAAAGACTATGAAGACGCCGAATTGATCATGCACGGTCACACCGACTACGGGGTAGCCACACTGCTCGCTTCACAGCCTATCACATGTCTTCAGATGCTCGACAGCGAGGGCAAGTGGCGGTACATCAAGTACGAACCACACCGCTACCTGGTAAACCTAGGAGACGCCCTTGAAGTCGTGTCCGGTGGTCAATTCAAGGCGACCCGACACAAAGTCGTCAAGCCTCCACGAGACCAAATGCAGTACACCCGCATCGCCCTCATCTCATTCTGCCACGCGTGGCGTAACTTGAGACTGGAGCCTCTAAATGGTGTGTGCCCACTGCACGACACAGCTGACCCCAGAATCCCCATTAATCAAAGAAAAAGGCCTCAACAAGGAATCCGAGGTGTTTGGGGCTTTCTGCCGACGTCTGGAGAACGGCCTCGAAGTACCGACTTTTGGCGAGTGGAAGTCGGTTCGGACCACCAACGCGCAAGCACCGCCGGAAAAGATCGTGCTCATCAACGGCCGCAAGCACAAGGAACAAGCGTTCAATGGGACTACAGTGTTCATGCCTATATAAGGTCGTTGTAGTTGTTTGTGCATTTGCAACTAAGTTGTTGTTCACATGAATTGGGCAGATTCATCACAGTTCCGACTCCGTGGTACTTCGCAGACCCATCATGCGATGTTTGCGTCTGAGCTCGGCGTCCGAGATTCGCTTCAGATGCTCAGCCCAGATCGTACCAATGTCCATCCCTTAAAGCTCTTCCTCGCTCATCTCTCCCTGCTCCTGCATCCAAGGTCTTGTCAATCGGTCGGTGCTTTCTGCAACTGAGCTCAAATGCGCGGTAAGGGCGTCGAATGGTACCGCACTTCTCATATCTTCAGTCAACGCCTATCCTCTGGACAGCGCCACATCATGAAGCTCATTCGCTCTCGGGGCTAATTCGCCAAGAACTTGGTCTTATTCCGTCTGTGCATCCAAAATGACTTCGGGCAGCGTATCGGAGTTGCCATGAGCCCCAACTTGATGGATTGGACATTCCTGCGGCTTACTCGCGTCGGGGTCTACCAGGTGGCCAGCAACAAACGTATTTTTGCCTCTGTTTTCTCGCTTGAAACCCCTCCCTTTCATTAGTTGCTTCTTGCACTGAAGCGTCAGTCGACTTTCTGTGGCGGTCATGTGTTGCTCTTGCTTCCTCTGAGCCGCCTTGTTACAGCATCAGCTGGGCGAGTGGTCATCTTGACCTCTCCATGTCTCTGAAGAGTCCACTCGACCCGAGGGACATTTCATAGCTGGTTAAAGATCCATGAATTTAATTGGCAGCATATATGTGACACGGGATGGTCGTATGTACAGTCAAAGTCCAAGTGGCAAAATCGATCCCCGCCTGCTCCTGCCTACCCGTATCCTATCAGATCTCTTCAATTATAAGGCTTTCCGAAGAAGTCTGAACCATCCCTCTCCGCGTCCCTCGAATCGCCAGAAACATCCGGACCTCTCTCTGAATCATCCATAGGCGGTTCGCGATACACTTCTTTGCCTTTCTTTGGACGCGGCTCCTCGTCGTTCCAGATGAAGTACGCCCAAAAATCACTCTCTCTGCTTATCAGCTCGGAATCATATAGGTCACCCACGGTTTGGAATCTTTGCCCTGCATGACGTCCCAGCGTTCTCTTGCACCCTTCACCGCCGTGTCCCAGATATTATAAGGTCCGACATTCTCAAGCACCGCCTCTCGCTCGCTCTTGTCCTCGACGGCGCTCTCGAGGGACACAGCGAGCCAAGCTAATGCCACTTCATCTGCGACCGAGTCTGCCTCTTTGAGGGCTGCCTGAAAATCTTTTGCAGTCGATCTCCGACTGAGTTTGTCGAACACTTCACTGACGTGCTCACTGACCTGCCCCACCACGGCGGACAGTTTGTGAGATGAGGCTACTGGATCAAAGTGCGCGCCTTCAAATCTCTGAGTGAAACGGGAGTGGGTGGCTTTGCCGATCGCCTCTCCCAAGCAGACACTCAGTCCCTCGTGTATTGAGGATAATGCTGATCCAAGCCTTGTACGGAAATCTGCCGTAGCATCTCTGTCACTTTCATGAGGGGGATCTGCGGCCGTAATGCTTGTCAGTTGAGTCGCTCCCTCGAGTAGTCTCTGCAGGGCATCCCCGACTTTCGTTTGCTTCTCCTCAAGCGCCCTCGTTGCCTCTGCAGCCTGCTCCACAAACGCGTCCCAGCATCGTTCGATTTCTGACATGATGAGATGATGTTGAAGTGTTCGAGAAGGAAAGTGGGAGGCTGACCTGCCTTTTAACCTGCGGTCGCTGTCAAAGGAGACATACGCTCGAGTGGCGTGTCGTGTTTCGTGTGCTGACAAAGGACATAGCGGCCCAAGGTGTGTCAGACTGTAAGTGGGGCGCACAAACGATTCTACGCAGCAGAGCTTGCGAGACACTGGGCATGTGGATGAGATGCTTCCTCGACTCAACGCCAAAATCGAGCCGAAAAGCAGATGAATCGCTCAACAACGTAGTCTAAATTTCAGAGCTGTGTAACGGACACGCTTTGCTCTATTTCAGACATCCGATGTGATTGATGGTAGGGACAGACGTAGACAATGTGCCCTCTCTAGCATCTAGCGAGCCAGAAGGAGACCGCTGAGAGCCCATCACAGTGTTTCAGCTTTAGGTAGAAAATGACACGGTCAATGGATAGTACCCTCGTACATCTCGAATTGCTGCAGGCTAGCCGCAAGATCCTCCTGCAAGCTGCCACAGCGAAGCGCGGA
This sequence comes from Tremella yokohamensis, assembly GCA_024343385.1. Lineage (NCBI taxonomy): Eukaryota > Fungi > Basidiomycota > Tremellomycetes > Tremellales > Tremellaceae > Tremella > Tremella yokohamensis. Next base: position 41,579 of record BRDC01000039.1, on the reverse strand, counting down.
GCAGCATCATAGAGCAACGACTGCGTCAGCCGTCTCCTCCGAATTGTATGCGGAGACTGAGATGTGCATGCGATGGACAAGGATTTCATAGCCGTACAAAGGCACAGGAGACCGTGAGCTCGAAGTGCTCTATGTCAAAGTCGAAGAAATCGAGGTCGGATCTGCTCTATCCGCTTCCTCAGAAGGGACTTGATCGTGTGATGTGGGCGATGCCCAGTGTCGTTCCATGTTCTCACTTGCTGTCTTCACATTAGGAAGCCACCGAGCAAAGCCATCTCTGGCCTGCAGGGATTTGTAAACTTGAAACAGCGAGAAGTATAAGTGGAGAATGGTCTCCGCTCGACTTGAATTCTGCGTCGATGTTGGCACTGGACCATCTGGTAACTCTTCCATCGCAACCGTCATGGGATGCTCCCTGAGACGTGAAATAATGCCGAGATTGACCAAGCCTTCCATCTGAGTATCACCATTAGGAAAAAGAGTAGTCACACAGGTGAGACGGTCTGCGAAGAGTTGCTTCTGTTCGATTTCCGATTGCGGGATACTCGCCGTGATCTGAGAGATGTCTTGTTGGGATGTCAGAGGCCGCATCCCTTCAGGAAGACTTGCAGTCAGCGCGTGAACGACTTTGAACATATCTTCAAGTCCCTGTAAGATCTCTCCCGGAGCATTCCCAAAGAAACTCTCGGGTGACTGAGAAACCTCTCCATCTCTTAGTGGGCGACCAGTCATGCTTGATGATTGTAACGACAGCAGAGTTGGAACAGCTCAAGGTCTCCACTATTCAGAGATGAGGGCCAGAACTGAACAAAGGATCCGCAGTGAACGAACGTGCGCTCGGGTGGAGCGCCTCGTCCTTTCAGCTCCACTCGGCTTCGCTCTGCCAAGCGAAGCTAGCCTCGCCACATCGTCATCGTACCCCAGGGCTTTGGGGACCCGTCGCGCCTCTCGTTGTGGCGAAACGCTATCGAGCTACCCCCTTCAAGTGAGTGGCAAGAAAGTCTGGCGAAACGGCAAGCGGGAAGCATACATACGTTGGGTACTACGGGCAAGGTAAGCGCCATTCAAGGAACGCTATCAACAGAAGCATGGAGTATTGGCGTCATTGATATGAGGAGTCGGACTAGGTGTAAACAGGTATGGCTCATCTTGAAATGATGATCACCACGCTTGAGGACAGGACAGCCTCTGGTCACCTCGGGTGGCTTGTACCGCCTGCGACGCTCAACAACTCGAGGCTAGCGACGGTCCACTGGTGCTCCTAGGCCCAGCGGCAGTCGGACAATCAATTGCACTTGTCCTTGACCGGGTGTCGTTGGCTTGTTTGTGATGCATGAGGTTCGTGTCCCAATGACCAATCATCTTCACCCCAATGTCCCCGAGATGAATGAGCGCTGCATCCCTCTCGTCGTTTTTCAATGCCCCAAATGCCCTCGGCAAGAGGCCGTCACAAGATTGGAGGACCTCCTGTAGAGAAAGGTCAGAATGCGCAGCCGGCCCCGTGCGCCGCGAGGTCACTGGAAATTCGACAGCTTGCTCATCGTGTGGTCTTGCGTACGGCTTTCCCTCTGATGTGGCCCATTCCACAAATGACCTGTGAGACCCTGGTTGGGTTCTCAACAGTAAGGTTAGCCTGTGGAGATGGTCCTCGAACACCACGGCGGGATCAACACGACTGAGAGAGTCCTGCGCAGTTCGTTGGAGCGTACTGGTTTGCGTGTATCTGTTCGTCGCTTGGGAAGTTGACAGTCCCCGCATTCTGAGGGATAAGTCTCGTAGTTTAGCGTACACCATATCGAAGATCGCTTGGAGCTCGTTGCGAACCTGGTCGTCCCGAACCTGCATGTAATCCGCCTGTTCTTCAGACCCTAACATTGGGTTGACATTCGATCGAGGGACGTTGTCATTAAGTTGTGCTTGCAGGACACTCTGATCTTGCTGGCCGGGGCCACGCATTAGCATTTCTAGCCCAGTTTCAGTTTGGTTGGATCCGGACATGATCACAAGGCAGATGGCTGTGAAAGAGATCGCAAGAAGTGCCAGAGGATGGAATGACTTGCCTGGCACATATAGAAAACTAATCGAGTCGCAAGAGAGTGGTGGAGCGCTCGCAGAAAGACTGGAGAAACAAAAGAGTGCTAGAGTGAGCCTTCCCTCGCCTGCACACCAGCACCTTCCGTCCCACCTCTCGACCGAGCTCACCAAGGACCGCATTTCCAATACATCGAAAGCCTGGAACATTCGTGGGCGAGAGAAAGGAACATCAGGAGACTATGCTTCATCGACCAAGAAGTAATGACTGCCGAGGGCTCCAAAACGGATAGCCCCACGCTTGTAAATGCCACATTGGGAACCGCCACAGTCCACAGTCACGTGTATTGTCACGTGGGCGGTAGCCTACAGCTACACGTCGCTGCGCGCGGTGCTATAAACGTCTATAACGGCTTCCTTTTGCATCTGCTCCTTTGTCTTTGGCGCTCTGGACTGCCATATCGACTCTCAGGAGGTCAGCAAGAAGCACTAGACGACTTGCAGACTCTCCAGTATCGGCGAAACTGGGCCTCGACCCTTGACAATGCCGTCCCTCTCTCCGCCTCCCGCAGCGCATCGCCGACTCGCAACACAAGTGTCCGGACCTTCAGCTCCTTCAACCTCATTGAGCCCTCACACAGCCGGTGCATACCCACCCACTGCACCTCGGCCTGATTCCGATGCCGACGCAAGGCTTCGACGGACATCCTCACCTGCTCTGAAAGACGCGTTTGGTGGAAAACGGAGGGGCCCAAGAGCTGGGGCTTCTGGGGGCTTGAGGAAGCGCGAATGGGTGCTGCTCGGAGCAGTATGCCTCATTGGGCTTTTTGTACGCGGCTACAAGCTCTGGCAGCCTAGCAGCGTCGTGTGAGCTCAGGTCATTGCAAATGATGGAGCTGATGACAGCTTTGATGAGGTCCATTTTGGAGGGTTCGCGTCCAAGTACATTCGGCGCAAGTTCTTCATGGATGTACACCCGCCCCTTGCCAAGCTCTTGATCACTCTCTCTGCATTCATAGGGGGCTTTGACGGAGAATTCGATTTCAAGGATATCGGGAAGTGCGTAACAGACCGGGCGGTTTGGCTCTGCTCATTGCCAGAGACTACCTCGAACCCAAAGTCCCGTACGTTATCATGCGGGCGTTCCCTATGGTCCTTGGACTCGCCTTGATTCTTATCTCCTTCCTCACCCTCATCTCTCTCCGTCTATCCCTCGCTTCGGCACTGCTCGGATCGCTCCTCTTGACGTTCGACAACGCTCTCATCACCCAATCTCGTCTGATCCTACTCGACTCGTACCTCGTTTTCTTTACCGCCCTTACCACGCTCTTCTGGGTGCGATTTTCCGACCTAGATGCGAACGGAGCGGCCTTTACTCGATCATGGTGGCGACAGCTGACCCTGACTGGTCTGGGTCTCGGTGCGGTAGCGAGCTGCAAATGGGTCGGACTGTTCACCATCGCGACCGTCGGACTGGGAACTCTGCGCCAACTGTGGCTCCTGCTTGGCAACCTGCGAGTGACGCCAAGAATGTGGGCGAAGCACTTTGCAGCGCGGACGCTGTGCTTGATCATCGTTCCGATCACTTTCTATCTCGCCATGTTCCGGATTCATTTCTGGATCCTCAACATGTCCGGGGATGGAGACGGGTTCATGAGCTCCGAGTTTCAGCATACCCTTGAGGGTCATGGAATGGACGATACTTTTGCCGGTGGGTTTAGACCACTCTCGATTTGGCTGACAGCAGATGTCAGCTTGGGCTCGATCGTGACGATTAAACATGTCAACACCCAAGGAGGCTATCTGCATTCTCACAACCATGCCTATCCCGCCGGATCTAAGCGTGAGTGGCATGCGTAGAGCCGGCTGACTTGCAGAACAACAGATCACCCTATACCCTCACCGAGACGAGAACAACAACTGGCGTATCGTCAACGGTTCTGCTCCTGACGGCCCCGTGTCGTACGATTGGGACAATCTTCCCATCGAGCACATTCTCACCGGCACCAAGATCCGCCTTGAGCATGTTGTGACCGAGAAACGACTCCATTCACACGATGTCCGACCGCCCGTATCCGATGTGGACTTTCAGAACGAGGTCTCTGGATACGGCTTTCCTGGGTTTGCCGGCGATGCCAATGACGACTTTATCGTCGAAATCGCCCGCAAAACGAGGGGCAAGTGGGACCGACAGGGGAGCAAGAGGCTTCGTGCTCTGAGGAGCGAGTTCCGGCTGCGACACGCTCTGACCGGGTGCTATCTGTTCTCTCACAAGGTCAAGCTGCCGGAATGGGGCTTTGAGCAGCAAGAGGTGAGTCGAGTGCTTCGGGGGCGGAACTGACGGCAGGTGACGTGCAACAAGAATCCCACCTTCGAGAACTCGCTTTGGTACATTGAAACAAACATCCACGTCCAGCGTGAGTCGGATTGACAGGTAGCTCCCGAGCCGTCGCTGACGGCCAGTTCCGCATGATGCCGAGATGATCAACTATGTCGTGCCCAGCTTCTTCCGAAAATTCTGGGAGCTTCAAGGTGTCATGTGGCGAACGAACGCCGGTCTCACCGAGAGGCACGCCTACGACTCACGTCCCAACGCGTGGCCGACCCTTCGACGCGGCATCGTGAGTGACTGGTGTCTTCTCTCTGCTGACAATAGAACTTTTGGGTTCAAGATCATCGTCAGATCTACCTGATTGGCAACCCGCTCGTCTGGTGGCTGAGCAGTGCTGCTATTGGTGTCTATCTCGGTATTCGAGGCCTGCTGATCCTTCGGGACAAGCGTGGCTACCGCGACCTATATCAGCGTGAGCTGCGCCTGCTGATCTTGACCTGTGCTCACCTCAGCTAAAATCGCCTTCTACGATGGCGTGTGCGGTTTCCTGCTCATTGGATGGGCGCTCCACTTTCTCCCCTTCTTCCTCATGCAGCGTCAGCTGTTCCTTCACCACTACCTCCCGGCATTGTACTTTGCCGTACTGCTTTTCTGCTCTACATTTGATTTCTTGACCTCGACGTTGCGCCCTCGCACCCGGCTGCAAATTTCCGCGGTCATCCTCGTCTTGGCAATTTGGAGTTACGCCTTCTTCAGCCCGCTCACCTATGCGGAACCATGGACAAAGGGCAAGTGCGAGAGGGCCAAGTGGCTCAAGACATGGGACTTTAGCTGGTGCGTGAGCCGACTGTGATTGGTCTGACGGCAGTAATGATTTCCACGACAATCTGTCCATGTACAACAAACACCGCGTCGTTCCCAGCCCCAAAGTCGACTTTGGAGCGCTCGGGCCAGATGCGGAAACGACCATTATTGTAAGCCGCGCACGTAAGACCTAGCTAATATCAGGACGAAGCCCCCGAACCAATCAAAAACGTCTTTGTGCCCGAAGTGGAGCCGGAAGAGAAGACTGTCGCACCCGTCGGTCCAGCCAATGAGGTGCAGATGCAAGAGTCGACCGAAATCGCGCCACCGGCTGAGATGGGCGACAGTAAAGCCGAAGATACACGCGCACCAGTCGGTCTCGATGCAGGTGCACCTGAAGTCACCGACTCGGCCGAGGACGAAGGCGGATGGCATGGTGGAGCTGAAGAAGGTAAGCGTGGAGACGATTCGGAAGGGCGTGGAGACAAGGCGCCCATTGGAGCGCAGGTGCAGGGTGGAGTGGCGGGTGTGGAAATGGATTTGGACGACGAGCAGGCGATGATGGCCCAGGCGGCCATGGAAGCTGCAGAGTAGACATGTCGCATCCCCTCCCATCTCATCTACAACGCGAGCTGTACAACTCGACTCCTCACCGTCCGCAACTTGACAAGAATTGACGACTAAATAAATCTGAACTCTCTATTTCAGTCCCACACCAAGGAACACCTTGGCCGCACCTGCCTCCTCAACCCCCCTCGTGCCCTCCTTCACTTATTACTTGAGTGATTACCTGCGCTCGTCGACAGGGAGGACGTAAACATCCTCTGGCTCTTTGTGTTTCTCCTCGCCATCTTCCACCTGCTTGACGCCGTCCTCGGTGGTGTAGAGGTCGTGCACCTCGACCTCGACAATAGACCGCTTGGGCGGGAAAAAGTAGTTGAGCGTGAGGTAGATGACAATGGCGACTGTCTGTCAATAGATGCGCGAAGAAGGGAGTAGAATGCACTCACTGACGTTGCCGACGACGTTGCTCAGCTTGTAAATGTACAGGGCGCCGCCGATCTTGATCTTGAGGTTGATGGCGTTGATCATGCCCGGCAAGTTGGGCGCAATGGCAATGAACAGCGCGGTGTATGCGCGCCAGTTGATCCCGGTCTTGCCGAACGAGTAGATCCCCTTGGGTCGGTACAGCTCGTAGATGTTCAACTTGCGTTTCTTGATGAGGAAAAAGTCGACCGCCATGAGCGTGCCCATGGGCGCCAGCACAATCCCGTAGGACGAAAGGAAGCTGAGGAAGTTTGTGGCGGATACGACGACCTTCCAGGGGGCTGTCTCTCAGCCGAGTCTTTTTTCGCGATTCTGTGCAGGCTTACCGAAGCCCCAGTAGCCGACGACGCAAACAAGCAGCTGTCCGCGGAAGATGTTGATGTATTTCGGCGCGAGAGATGTCAGGTCGTTGGCGGCGGAGATGGAGTTGGCCGACCTATCCCCTTAGCACTCATCCTTGTGGATGTGAGCGAGACTTACAGGTTTGTGATGACCTGCGCAAGAGCCCAGATGGCACCGGCGATGAACATGGCTGCGCGGCCGCCGTGGCTGACTTTCCACAGCGCCTTCACGTTAACAAAACATCACGTCGTTTGCCTTTTTACCTACGATCACGTCGTACGGCTGGTAGAGCGCTTTACCGTACACACCCAAGATGCACGCGCCGGTCAGAGCGCCAAAGACACCGAGGAGAGCAGCGAAGAACGGCAGTGCAAAGAGTTGCACGTATGCAGAGGCGGGCTTCTTCTGGTATCGCGTAAAGTCGCCAATGTTGATGGCCATCGTTGCCCATGTTCCCTGTTGCACCGTCATGGCGTAGGTAAAGGCGGTCCAGCGCGCCAGACCCGGAGCAGCGCGGTTGGATTGGTGGTTCAGATAGGTACCGAGATCGTGACGCGCTATGACGAGGCCCTGAACTTCAGCAAAAGAAACCTCGTTCGCGTCGCGGAGGACTCACCCAGGTCATCATGGACAGCGCGAGGAGCGGCACGAGCACAGCCTTGATCTTGTATACCAGACCGAGCTTGGAAGGGTGGATGAAGATGAAAGGCGTCTGGATCACCCAGAACAGGAAGAAGCAGATGAAGTTTTGCGTCGTCGCGCCTTGCGAGGTGGGCACCGCGTTGTGAAGCTTGTCGAACGACGGCCAGATGGCCTCGATCATTCTCTGCAGATAAATCGCACCTCTGTAGAATTAGCCAACTGGTCCCTTTTGTTGGTCGCCAGAGACTCACTGCCAAGAGTTGGTCGACACGTAGAGCGAAGCGACGACCATGCGCGAGAACACTGGGAACTTGCTTCCCCAGTATCCGTACGTCGCACGGGAAGTCACGGCGAAAGGAGTGTGCACCGTGGCGCCGATCCATCCGTTTGCTGGACTCAGCATTCATCAACGCCCCCAAACAGCAGAGACATACCGGTGATGACGAATGCAACGAGGAGTGAGCCCAGCAGTCGGGCCAGAATCGCCTCCCACCATAGCAGGCCGAGCGAGGTGACATACGACGAGACGCCCGCCCACGAACCCGGGTTGATCATATCCGCGCCCCAGTCTGCCGTCAGTCTTCGTTCTCACTCGGCATCTCGGTGCATACGTACACGCGATGAGGGTCCAGCTCGTCCAGAGTCGCTGCTCGGGTGTCGAAGGGTCCAAGTCTTCTCATCAGTACAACTCTCCAGTCTGCACTGCCGATCGCCGCCTCACCCTTATTGGTGTACACCTCGGGAGGTGCGATCGTCGATTCTTCCTTGGGCAGCTCCCACGAGGAGAGGCTCGTCATGCGCCGACGCATGGTCGCCTTGAACTGTCCGATGCGCGACATGATTACTTGCAATGGTTGATCAGTGGGTTTCAGCAGCTGGTGTCCAATGAGGATGGACGCAGTTCTGGAAGGCAGGGGGCTATATATCCACGATGGATCGTCGCGTGACTCTGACGAGCATGCTTGTCAGAGATAAGCATAGCGGTTCAGAGACCCCTGTCTCGCCCGTCTTGGCAGGTGAGACCGCTGCAACACTAGTCTCAGAGTAACCTAGATGAGATGATATGAGAGTCGAGTGGAGTCCGGTCGGTAAGGCCGCATCTCTCTATGCTGCAACTTTCATGTGCAGCCGTGTGGAAGCGCTCGGGCGATGCCGATGTGCCGAAATCCGCCTCACGGCGGCGCCACACTCAGCTCAGCAGGCTCAGGCTCCGGGGCAGAGATGCGTCTCATGGGTCAGAGATGTAGGAAAAAGACAGAGGCACGATCGTAACCAGTCCCTGGATACCATCGCACCCTTGTCGCTGCCCATGGCCAGGGAGCAGGACCCCCGAGCTGTCTCGTGACTACTGATAAGGCAGGCCAATTGCATACCCACGCATCGGGCGAGATGCATACAGACGGGACCGTCGATTCTGACCCGATGTCGGTGAGCCCCAGTCACATGCTCTGAAAGGGGTTTATTGGCCCCTCTGCATTCGCCCCTCCTGCCCCTCGCTACTCCACGACTCTGAATCACATCCCCAATCCAACCATGTCCTTCACGCCGACCCCCGCAGAGCTCAAAGCTGGCCAGTTCTCCCCCGAGACGCTCTTCCTCGCTCTCAACGCTTTCCACCGCGATGGGTTCTTGGTCATTGAAGGCGCCGAGGATCCAGAGCTGCTCAAGAAGATCTCGGACTTTATGATCCCAGAAAGAGAGGAGATCGAAAAGGGCACCCACAAGGCGGAAGAGTTGCAGAAGACGCGTAGGTTTTGCTCATCCCTCTCGACGAGGTGTGGACTGACGGACAGGCAACTTCCTCCATGGTCCACCCTCTCATGTTCCCGAGCTCAACTCGCACAAGCTGCATAAGAACCCCTTTGTGCTGCAGGTGCTCAATGCGTACCTTGGGGCGAGGCCGCAGTTCATGTACACCTGCGGCAACAATGCTGGGAAGAAAGGCACAGCGAGGCAAAAGGTGCACACGGGTAGGTCCTCCCACAGCTCCCGACTCGATCTCGAGTGGTGCTGACGGGCAGACTGTCGCTACAACCATCCGGTGGTGAGTTGGATTCGACATGCAGACAGGGGATTGAGGCTGAGCATAGGCGCCGTACATGGTAGCGGCCCAATGGGTACTATGCGACTTTACCCCGGAAACAGGCGCAACCGGTGCGTACCGTTCTGGCTTAAAGGATGAGGAGGCTGACAAGCAGAGGTCTGGCCCGGCTCGCATCTCCACACCTCCCCCGCCGACCATATCCACGATCCCACCATGCAAATGTGGCTCTCCGACGAGGTCGTCGAGGCCCGACGCAAAACACACCCGCCCACACAGGTCAGGTGTAAAGTCGGAGGCGTTTTCCTGAGAGATATGCGACTGTGGCATGCCGGTGAATCCTCTCTTCCTTGACATTGATCGGACTCGGGCGGACTGGACGAGATCTCGGCGCGGACACGGCGTCGTTGGGATCGCGATCTGCCCCACACGGATCACAGTGGACGGATCACACCTGATCTGTTGATGGATCCGCAGATGATCAGCGGTGTGATGATGGCTGACTGATCGCAGGAATGCCCAACCTCTCCGATCACGACCGCATCATGGTCGCGTGCGGCTACACTGCCAGGTGGTACCAGGTCCGCGGCACAGTCAAGGCGAGTCTCCCCCAAACTGTTCAGGGTGCAAGCTGATGGCCCAGCTGCCATACGGCGTCGAACACCTCTACGAGTCGAACGACCAAGTAGAAGTCATGTCGAAATTCATGCCCCTCGAAGAGTACCTCACGCACCGAAACGACATTGCCAATGACTTTTCTCAGACGAAACTCGTCCTGCCCGACTCGTTGGGTCGGGCCGACGAGCTGGACGGTCCGGCCATGATGTAGAGCGGGTCCGCCTAGGTTCCATCTCTAGTTCAGTTGTATGCACGAACTTCCATCTTCAAGCTGAACCATCCATCCATCTACAACTGACTCACTGAGATACAACCACTAAACAAGACTGCGCTACTTATGCCGGATCACCACCGAACCCAGTCCCAAACAGGTCCCACAACCCCTCAGCCTCCCTCCCCAGCTGACCAGACATATCTTCCTGCGTCCCAAAGCCCAACCCAAAGAAGATGTCGTCCGCCATCGGCTTCCCAGACAGAGCCGAGACGAGCCAATCATCGGCAGTAGGCATGAAAGCATTGTCGTCTGCTCTTGACTGCGGTCTCTCGATCGTCGCCCCGATCGACCCTTGCAATGTCTCGTTGACGTTACTTGAAGAGTGTCCCCTCCGGAAGACATCAACCGACTTGCGCAACTCCCTGTCGAGCTTTTGTTCCGACAGCTGTCCACTCGTCCCGGGCGGACTGTCTCTATCTGCCAACGAGTTCAGAATGGGCTTGACCACGTCCAACGCCCTGCCTGCCATGGAAGAGAAGCTCGCCAATTCGGTAAATATTTCAATGACCGTCTGCACGGGTTGGATGACTTGCTGTCGTCTCTCTGTCGTACTTTGCGATGCGTCAAGCAGGATAATGAGACAGGCAGCGATAACATGCACGCTGACAGTCCTGCCGAGTCAGGCAAGTCCTACTGTTTCGCAGTGAGCGCTTACCAGGTGTGACGGAACGGTGCCAGGGGACAACGGATGAAGATGCCCAGAACCCGGTTTGCATGGAACAGACACGCCTGATATCAGCGCGAGCCCCCAGTCTGGCGGCACACTCTTACCTCTTTTGATTTTGCGTATCTCTCCTCACCTCGGAACGCACGTCCGAGATATGGCCGATGCAGCACGACAAACTTGTGACTGGACGATACCTGCCTCATCAGCTCTGACAGTGCTGCCAGCTGTGGACTTGCCATAAAGTTCCTTCGTTGCCATTCGACAAATGACGGGAACGACGGGTCAAGCGGGACTGCTTCTTCTCGCATCCATAGCGGTGCCGCATCGATCGTGGCCCTCATCTCTTCGTCTGCCCGAAGGATGGTCGAGTAAGGAATGCTTTTGAAATCGCATGTAGACCCAAACACCCTGCAAATGAGCGACATGCCACACTCAGCAGCTACAACGAACCGGTAGATGACGTGAGCCACTGAGCGTTAGCATTGGCTCCGTTCTGCGCTTGGCCACTCACGTTTCACCAGATGGACAGTGTGCGAGTCGTATGACGGCGTCAAGTCGGGCAGCAAGACAGGCCGGTCACTATCGTTGTCGATGGTATCTGCAATATGTCTGGGTGATCCGGTCGTGAATTGCCCTGCATGAAGTGCTGGTGTGTCAGCTCCCCCCCCCCCCCCCCTGTGACGATGTCGACAATGCCTCGACTAACATGAAGTGCCGTTGAAAGCCAGGTGGAACCAATCTGCACATGAGACATGCGGCCCCTGCTCGGGACTAGATACTCACCTTGGATGAGGAACTGGGCCCATATACGCTTCCGAGTTTCGCGGGCTATATCGACCAATGGCTCCCCATCTCCGTCCTCTGGCTGAGGATCTGGTCCAAGACGATGAACGTTGAGAGTCTGCGCTATCCTATACCGTAAGAAAACTAATGTGGGCAATTTCGCACGCACCGAGTCGCCGCCCCAAGCATGGTGTAGTACAAATCCGCCTTTCCCAGAATGTTTGCAACCGAAATCATGACCGAGACACACTGCAGAGCGTACAGGCTGTGCGAAGCCATCCAGTCTGCCTCGTGTAGAGCACCTATGCACCCTTCGAAGTAGTTTTCGATGACTGCTCGAGCAGTGACTGCGGTCAGCTGTGTGAGGAACCCTGGACGCACTTGTTGGAAATAGCGAGACCAGCATGGGTGGCGGCATATGCTGTATGGCAGACTGACTGTGAGCATAGCCCCGCTCCAAACCGAGTTGCCTACAGCCAGTGATGCGAAAAGGAGTGCCAGGAATGACCAGTTGACTTCGACATCGGTCGAGTCGCGCTCTTCCCAGAACAGCTCGCTCTCGGCAACTGAATGTTAGTAGAGCCTGAGGAGCGAAAGAGCTACCAACGAAAAGTCGGCGCAAAATAGCAGCTGTCAGTCAGCATAGACGCTTGCCGGTCTAGGCATGGACCCACCAATGTAGCCACGACACATTCTCCACGTCAAATTGGACAAGCGCCTTGCCCAGAGTACTAGGCGGAAGTCGCGCCAATATCCTATCCCTGATTATCTGCTTCGGATCTTTCCCAGACGGTACTTTTGCGGGAGGCTGCATGGTCTGAAAGGCGCTCAATGGTGTCGGCTGGACCGCCGGGGATGGCGTCGGTCGCCCCATGCCTGTATTCGGCGAGATGGGCGACTCGGTCTGCAGGTACATCGATGGAGATAGAGACATGGACGGATTGGTCCGAGCATCTAGTAGGCTTTTCGCATAGCTGTACGTCTCCGACTCGAGACCGCCCGGACTCCGTTGACGCAGACGACCCATCGCCAAGCTATCCTGTGAGTCCTTCCGCTGCAATAGAGATGAGGCGACCCACAACTCCAGAGTCGCCGCAGCATCCGCCTCGTCATCCTCGTCATAGTCCTCCTCCTCCTGAGCCGTATTCCCTTCAGACTGCTCCGGCGTGGATGTGACCGGCAACAAGGGCTCGCGGAAGGCATCTGCAGTGGACGATGATGCCACCGGAGGTAATCCCGATGCCTCCCGTTGGGCCGATAACAACGCCTCGAGGTCCCTCACTCGCTTCTCCAGTGCAGTCTGCGATGCCAGTGTTTGCTCGCGCAGCTTCTTGAGTCCAGAGACGGTGCGTCTGACATCAGATGCCTTCCGGACCACGTTCTCATGACTGACAATGTCTTGGATGGCAGCACCTGTTCCAGCTGACACTTGTCCGGTGCTCCTCTTTTGCGGCTGCATCTCAGCCTGCCATCGCATATCCTGCCCAGCCCAGCTTACCAATTGGCACAAGGCAGCAGCTTGTCGCATCTATCTATCAGCATGATAACGGACCTTGGATCACGCCTTACTTTTGTTTCCTCCTACATCGCCGGGTCAGCAGTCACCCCTGGCTATCGATTTAGTGAACCCACCTGGTGCATTCACTACAACTGCACGGTCAGCTAAAGCCTTATTGCCAGTAGATGCGTACCTCAGCGGTTGTCTCTGACTGATTCGCATGCCGCCGACCTCCATCAACCCATCGCCATCTTTCCCCTTGCCCTTCGGCGGCATCCCGATCCTCTCGCCTTCTCTCGCTATTGTACAACGGCCGTCGTCAACAGATCTCGCTTGCAAGTCACCACAGGCGCCTTGAGGAGCGTCCCAAGCATGCACTCAGGGGGTATCGAACCCGTTGCGTCATGCCATGTCCCCCTTGTCGAGGGAAGTAGCTGGGCCTAGGGAGGGAGAGAAGAGAAGCAGATGCGAGCGAAATTGTCCATTGTTGATGCCCTCGGCCGAGTTGACCGAAAACTCAGCCGTCCATCATTCACACTCCGACTTGATCATCGTGGACTTCTTGCGTGTACAAAGACAAGAAGACAGCTCGGTATGCATCGTATACACACTCTTACCTGTTCAGCTTCGTCCCAATCACTCACTCAGTATGCCTATTCACGTCCTCGAGCACCCGCTGGCCAAGGTCCAGCTGTCCATCTTCCGAGACCGCAACACCGGAGCCGCAGACTTTAGGCAAGTGTCGCTCGTCCCGACTCGCGTGAGTCACGCTGACAGGCAGACAAGCGCTGAAGAAGCTCGCTGGCCTCGTCGGACTGGAGGCGACTGCGCGTCTCCCTCTTGCCGAGGTCCCCAATGTGCGATCACTCGCTCGTTGCAGCAGCTATAGCTGACGTTTAGCTCCAGAGCCCACTGGCAACATTCACTGGTCACATCGTCGCTTCCCGCGTGGGTCTCGCGCCGATCCTACGCTCTGGAGTGGGGATGGAAGACGCTCTCCTAGCTCTCCTTCCCGATGCGCCCGTCTACCACCTCGGTCTCTTCCGGTCAGTCCTCCTCTCCTCGCCTGGCGCCGGCTGACCTTTTAGCGAGCCCGTCTCCCTCCAGCCTGTCGAATACTACTCTAAACTTCCGGACATCGTCCCCGTGGACACACTCTTCATCCTCGACCCCATGATTGCCACCGGCAACACGGCCATCGCTGCCATCCGTCAGATTGAGGAGTGGGGACTCCCCACCTCGTCTATCAAGCTGCTTTCCGTCATTGCCTCTGCCAGTGCTGTCGCTAGCATCACAGAAACCTTCCCAGACGTCGAGGTGAGCTCATAGAACTCTGTTCGGATGTAAAGCTCACTCCAGGTTTATGTGGCCGGCGTGGACGAGCAGCTCACTACCAAGGGATACGTCCTCCCAGGATGCGGTGATGTCGGCAACAGGCTCTATGGCACTAGCTAGTTGTTTTGTGAACAGCATATTCCATGTACATTGCGATCTCAATTCATTGCTAGACATTGTACACCACGCAGCACAGAACCACACCATGCATACAACTTGTAACCTGCCTAGCCATAAACGCTATCAGAAGTATCGGTCTGGGAGTCAGCCGTGCGTCCAGCAGCACCTCATGCTGCTCACCGCCAAAGTCTCCAAGACCGGGCACGATGTACTTTTTCTGGCAGAATCAGCGCCGATACGGTCTGCACTGGAACCCAACTCGCCTCGTCGAGTCCCACGTCCACTTTGCCTGTGATGATCATCATCCGGGGATGCTCTCGAGCCACCTTGGCAAGACCCTCGGGGCTGGCGAGCTGATTGTCAGGTCGGCCCCAAGCTCGCAGGTGGCCACGTACCAAATTCAAGAAGATGATATGCTCCTCGGGAACGCCGTGGTCCAGCAAAACCCGGATCGCCGCGAGGACACTTGATCCCGTCGCCAGCTGTCCATCAGCGCTACCTCTTCCGGCTGTATAACACCCACCATCGGGTCAAGCAGGAAGCAATGACGCTTGGCGATATCAGAGGGAAGCTGCTGTCAGCCGAGCCTCGCTCCAGTATTTGGATACCCACCTTGGCGAAGAACAACTTGGCTTGGGCCGTCTCCTCGTCCTGCTCTCAGCCTTCTCCTTGCATACACACCAGAGCAGCTCACACGCTGGATGAGGATCTTGCCGAGCCTCGCACTCCTCGCACACGACCTCAAGCTCGTCTCCATCGCCTGGCCCGCCCGAAGGATACTGACTCCACACAGATTCCCACTGAACGCACATCCGTCCGCCACGGCGCCAGTGGGTGTATTGACGGTCGTCGTATGTACGGGAAGACAGTTGAGGCCTATCATCAGCTTCATTGTCTCGATGTGTCGGACTCACCCTCTTCAACCAGGAGACGCGTCACGCGATCGGCGTAAAAGATAAAGTCGGCTCTTCATATCAGCGGCGTCCTTCGCGTTGTCCGCAAGCTCACTTTGGAGTAGTCTGATCTCGCAGGATGGTCAAGAGACATGCCAGTTGAGGAGTCTGATGCAATGTGTAGACTGTTTGTCAGCTTCAGTACAGCTGCCGCCCAAGAGACAGACCATTATCGGGAATGTCGTAGCCCGCCGCGTTCGACGAGGCGGAAGCTGGGGGCAGCATGGGCCGATTCGGCTTCTGTATCATCTCGAGGGCCATGGTGTGTGGACAAGAGCTTCACAATTGAGAGAGCAAGGCGAGTGCAGGCATGCAACTACATGCTATACATACATACACAGTGTGCATATCCGCTCTCGAACGGATCTCGGTTGACTTGTATCTCGGTCAAGTTTTCCCGACTCACCCGAAGTCACGCGTCTTGGCAAAGTCAGTACAGTACCCGTCCGCGACACGTCTCTCTGGTTGAATGGTCACTTACAGAGCTGGGACAAAGCTCTGGGGAGGGTCACATAGAAAGAAAAGACTGCATATTGTACATATGAAATTTGGTACCAGAAAGAAGTTAGGCCGGGGGCTCAAAAATCGGCGTGCCGGTGGTCGCCATCTTTGTTACACAGTACCGGAGACGGATGGCATAGGATGCTCATCGACATCAGAGCCGAGGTGCGACAGTGGCGCAGTAGACTGGGGCGTCGAAAATGTGACTCGATCCATAACGGTTGGACCTATCTGGGACAATCAAGGACGGGTGCCTCGGTCGGGGGCACATGTCCTCATGGCCTCAAGCACGAGCATAGTGCAAGCGACACTGACTCGGGGCAAGGTGAACTCGGCTTCTACGGCTGCGGAAATAGCTGTCTTGTAATCGCCCTCCTTCAGAGCATCGAACGTTCCGGACAGAAACTTGTGTAAGTCTTGAAATGCCGTAGTCACGCATTCGTCAACTTGCGTTGCCCATGGCAGCGACAGGCCCTTGGAAGCACCCGCGCGAGATTCTACAGAAAGGGTGTTGTCCTCGGGTTGCTTCTCGGCATCCCCATCTGTCTGACCGCAGATGATTTGACCGTCTTGCTCTCTCTCCAACAGGTTGTTTATGTCCCGCACAGAGATTGTCAGCTGCTGGACACCCTCTCTCAGACGGGCGCACGCGTAACGCGACTGCCCGTACTCGCAAAAAGTGAGCTTCTCCAGAGTATTCACCACTGTTTGCCAATCTTTTGAAAGGCGTTTCGATAGGTCGAGGACCTCTTGAGCCATCGGGGACGAAGCGTCATCTTTTCGGTTCATTGTGAACGACGTGGTGATCTTGCCGCCTCTACACTTCATTGTATGCTCCAGTAAGTCACAGTAAAAAGCGATGCCTAAAGCAGCTCAAGGGCAAGGTCAGATGTATGGCGAAGAAATGCTGTACATGAATCGGCTGTCAGAGAGAGCATCTGGATATCCCTGTTCTTTGAAAGGAGGAAGGTCAAGCATATTACGAGAGCTAGGCATTCTGTGTCATGAGAAACGAAACGTCGTCGTCGAGCAGCGTTGTTCCCTTATTCCCGCAAAAAGTCTTTAGAAAGGATGGCGAAAGAAAGGGTGGTGCTACAGAGGAGCGACTCTCGCTGACTGCTCTCCCTCCCCCGCCCCTCCCCCCCCCCCTGAAACACAAAACCCCAGACGCCATAGCCTGTTGGAAATGTTCATAGAGCGTGCTGAGAGGAGTCATGCTCGTATACGCCCCATGGGTGTCCAGTACGTTGGAGTCTGCATCACGCATCTCATCAACTCGGTATCCTGACAATGCGACAAGCCTCCAAGATGCTCGCCAGCACGCGGATTGGCGCCGCTGCAGAAAGAAGGAGGGTATCTCCCGAGCAAGGCCGAGACGTTGTTGGAACGAAGTCTGCAAGACAACGGATGTTGAGCTCGGCGCGAACGAGGCTAGACGTAAGCGAGTCTGACGTAGTCGTGACGTTTGACGAGAATGGAGGAGTCCTCTTGAGCTGTGCAGTCCTTGAAGCCATGTCGTGGCCGGAGACGCAGACAGGACGTTCTAAGCGCAGACTAGCCGAATCCCCCGAGGACAGCAAAGGAGCGTCAAGACATGGCGATAGCTAACAAGCTCTTTGTTGCCAGGGCTTCGTTTGCTGGTCTCGAGAACGTCATCTAGGTAAGCGCAGAGAAGTTGAGATCACCTCCTTTCGCCTCGACCGAGGTCCTCCAATCCATGACGAGGCGACCCCCGGAAAGTTGGTTTACATTTGAGGTCTAGACGGTCTCGCGGTGTTCTAGAGGCCAATCAGACCAGTCCGCATGAGCAAGGCCTGGGCCCTCGGGCATCGAGAGCGAGAGCGACAAGTGAGACTGCATCATACCGACCAATCAACCCCGAGGCTCGCCTTTGGGGACCACCTTTGGTATCATGAACCCCATCTTGGCGTCTGAATCTTCTGCCGTCCTACGCCATGAGCCATGTCCCCATCTGATGAACGAGCAATGAGGGCTCACCTCGTCGCGAGCTCTCCACGATACGTGATGTCCTTTAAATCCGAAGATGACAGTGCTACGCCCGGGACGAATAGGACCAAGGCGATTAGAGCCTCGAATATGATCTGCCAGCGTCAAAAGCGAACAACATGCCTCCAACTCTGTACACACCGATGTAGGCAGCGCTGTCTCCGCTTTGGCGAGGGCTTTGAGTATCGACAGGTCTGCGTGAATGAGCCACCACTCCCCTCTGGTCTACAGACACCTACACTCGTATGTCGAGAATGCAGCTGGGCTTTCAGCGTCTGAACGGGGCCGAATGTCAGTGCTCACCGTGAAACAGGGCGAGGCAGCTGATGCCGACCAACAAGCGGCCGAACAGCTGCTCCATTCTCCTCGGACCGCTTTCTGCGGCGTCTTGTCGGATCTCAACCACTCTTCCACCCACAGCAGGGATGCATCGACACCAGGCTCTATGCATTGCTGCGAATCCCAATCAGCGAGAAGAGCGTTACGTAAAGGGAATCCCTGCCGGAGGTGGATGTGGCAATGTGGCACCGGGCCCTTTTCCGAGTGTTCAAGACCATCAATCGCTCATGGGAGCCGACAAAACCGTTATAAGACCTTGGGCAGAGGACCCAGGGGGCCCAATCGTGTGTATTTAGTACATTTCACGCTCCTAGTACACATACATCCTGCCTACATTGCGTACAAAGCTGTACAAACTACCTTAGTCGCACCGATCACACTCTATCGGTTGCCTCGAAACCCGCCGGCACGGTTGCGCTAACGTATTTCTGTTTGCAAGTTCCTCCGTACGGCAGATAGTCGCACTTGAGAGTCACACCGTAGCTCTCCATACTACCGTCATTCATCGAGCGGATGAAGCACGAACCAGCTGCGGTCATGAATTCGGCTCCGCCAAGCGGAGAGCCGGTGAGTGTACACTATCGCTATCAGCGCCAGCACCTGACCGGCCCGGAAGCCTGTGCACGAGGCTTACATGATGCGTCACTGTGATAGACGAGTCTCCGCCCGTCTTCGGGCTCCAGACAGTCAAGTTAAGAGCGTCCAGTGGATTTGGCCCGAGGTCGAACATGACGATGTCGTCCAGGGACGTGCAGGATTTCTTCTGCCCATTAATCTCGACCGTGGTGTTGAGGCCGACTGCGACGAAGGTGCCGGATGTCTCTGCACTGCTGGCTCGCTGGGCCAAGCTGCTTGTCGGAGTGGCTCCGGGATAGGCGAAGGCCGAACATCCTGCCACCAGGATGGCAATGATAGCAGGGTGGCGCATGTTCACCTGGTGAGAGTGTATGCTTATGAGTGAACAGGACGGCTCCGGGCGGCTAAGATCGTATCTCAGAAGCTGGTGCTGCAGTGAGTCAGACGGTGGACTGTAGACCTGCCGCCGGATCTTATAGCCCCGAAGCACTGTGATTGTCCATCGTGGCCCTGATGTACCATTGATATGACACCCCCGCCGTGCGTAAAGGTACGCAGGCGACGTGTTTGAGAGGATCACACGGAGACAAAGGAGATGCAGGGCGTGTTCTGGTCCATGTGCGAGACTCCCACATGTCATGGGGTGGTCAGAGGAAGAAAGGGAAGAAGGGAGGGACAGCAAGAAAGGGGCAAGAGGAGGGGATGTGTGGTAAAGGAATGGTAAAACAGACAACGTCGCATGGGTGTCAGGCACGAGCGGCGAGAAACAAGGTGCTACGTCGTTCTTGTTCAGAGTTTCGGTATCTCGCGTCAGTTGTTGAGAGCTGCACATTTGAATCGATCAACGTAGGGAAGGTGTATACAGAGTGGGACGAGACCAATCGAAGCGTGCTTGGACGTTGGAGTGGTACAGTAAATGGTATGTGAACCACGTGTAGTTATACAAGGTTGGGAATAATGGTTCTGTAGAAGCACGATACAATTTCAGCATTCCGCTCAAGTGCACTCAGTTTGGAATATAGCCCGAGGGGGAGGGCTCCGGCAGGCTCTTTCGCTGGCACACACCTCCATATGGCAGGAACTCCCCGCAATCCACCGTCACCCCATAGCTAGTCATACTACCATCTGCCGAGGCGCGGATGAAACAGCTTCCATTTCCAGTTTCGAACAAGGCACCGGCGGTCGCTGTGCCGGTCAGGTAGCACTGCGATTTTCAGCCACGCATCGGTACAGAATGAGCGGAGTAGAGGCGGAACTAAGACTTACGGTGTAGTTGTACATGCTCCGGGGGTCATCAGGGTCCAGTCTGCTCTCGATAAGCATACCAAGGGCATTGAAAGGACCGGGACCGAGCTCGAAAAGCTCGGTGTCGTCTACCGACGTGGACGTCTTGCTTACGCCGTTGATGATCACTGTCGTGTAGGTGCCGAGGCCGATGAACAACTGTATATCGTTGTCGTCACGACTGGCCACAGCAGCTGGCTTGACTGTGCCGGGAGCAGCCAGTCCAGGCAAAGCGGCCAAAAGAGGCAGTAGGGCCGAGCAAGCGACGGCGATACGCATGTTGTGATCAGAAGTCAGATCGATAAGGGGCGTCTCTGCAGATTTATCGGATAGGCAGTGGGCTTGCACAGACACCTGTCTTGCTTACCATACTCTCTCGCGCCAGCCCCTCTTATATTTTTGGCGGGAACCTGTCTGATCACCGTCCGGTGAGGCAACCATTGTTGGGAGATTTTGCGAAGACAAGGGGATCGCGATAGCCCTCCTGAAGGGGACACATACTCCCCGTGACAGCTGTAATCGGCAAAGGATCTTTTCGGCGGAAAAGGAACTCCCACAAAGGTCGTGCAGTCTGAGGGGCGTGTCGTCAGTACATCGCGCGTAGGGACCGAGAGAACGGGCATACGCCGAAAGGAGTACAATGCTGGCCCCTCTTGGCCGCGGACGCGTTAGGTCCTTCCATTCAAGAACAGATACAGAAGCGCCCGCACAGCTTTGGGTTGGGAGGTACTGCTTCTCCCAGCGAGGGGTCGCAGGTGAACGAGGCATTCGAATGCGTGATGGAAGCGCAGCAACATGATCGCTTTTGCTTGTGGCGGCCCGGAAAAATCAAAGCTTTTCGAGCAGGGATTGGGGTCTTCAGCTGGATGAGTGAGGAGCACGTTGCAGAAGCTCAGAAGGGGTATATGGCGATCGCTCCCTCGCCCTTGCAGCTGCTTTCGGAGGAGAGTCAATGACTCGATGGCAGACAAAGAATACTTGCACCGGGCTTCATCAACTCTCTCAGACGACGGAATGATGCTGGGGAAACCAACATCGCTCACCGGCTTGTGCCACAGAGGAGTTGAACCTGATGATACATTTAACATTGAGCGTCTTACTTGAGTCGCAGACAAATTTAGCCAGGGCGCGCAAGGATGACCCGAACTCGCACGAAACGCCTGACCAAGGTTCACCCCGTGATCGACGCCGAGGCAACCAGCGATGGGTTGCTGCTGTGTTTCTACTTACACGTCCCGCCGTAAGGGGGCGCGTCGCAGCTGACCGTCACCCCATAGCTGGTATCGCCTCCATCGGCAGAGGCTCGGATGTAGCAGGTTCCAGCATCAGTCTGGAACATAGCTCCTTCGGCCGGTGTGCCAGAGAGGGTGCACTGAGATCAGCGATCGCCCCTCGTTCTGAAGTAGAACTGACTTCGTTGTTAACGGTGTGTTGGGTACCGTCGGGCAACTTCTCCTTGTATGAGATTTTGATGGGAAGGGCACTGAATGGGCCGGCCCCCACGTTGATTACTTCGACATCCTCATCGGATGTGCAACTCTTATTCCACCCGTTGACACGTACCGTCGTGCCAACACCGAGGCCGATGAACAACTCGGACTCGTTGCCGTCGAGACGGACTGACGCGGTGGGCTTGACGGTTTCGGATTGTGCCAGAGTCGACCATGTGACGTGAACACGCCTAAGCTACACTGAGTGGGAACCAAGCGGCTGCTAAGGCGAAATCGAGCTGCAGATCTCAAGCTAGCAGCCATCCAAAAGCCGCCTTCCAGACAACTCGCCTCCTTTGATCTGACAGCGCCGCAGCCGACACGCGGTGCAGATTGGGCGCAGTCAATCTTCCAGACGCCCCTTTCAATAGCGTCGTCCGCTCAATCAAAGGTCTGCGATAAGCGCAGCGGCACAGTCATCTCTGACGCGTTGCAGAATCGCTGTCTCGTGTGGCGATGCATTAGGCGACGAGTATAAACGCGACTAGTCCTCCTTACCCACTCCCCGGTCAAGCCGATTCGTGAATCGCTTCGATAGCCACAGTGAGTGCTTTGAGCTCATGTGGGGCTACGACTGACTGTGCAGGTCTTCCAGCAAGCATGTACGTCGCTGCTCTTGTCGCTCTCCTCCCTTTATTGGCCATGGCCGTCCCGGCGCCTTCGATCAGTGGCGACGTTACCTCCGTCTCGTCCGACATGATCGCCTCACTCTCCGTGCCCACCGGCACTGCAGTACCGACCGATATGCCGTCCGGCGCCTTCGACAATCCTGGCGGGCCCATGGTGTCTGCCACAGGCGGCTGGATCGGTCCATTCGGTGATTCGAACGGTACGCTGTTCAACTCCACCGACAAACATGGAGGCAAGTTCTTAGATGGCCTGCCCGACGCCAGCTTCTCCGCTCACCAGGGTGATTTACCAGCCTCGAGTGTCTCTTGGGCTGTCCCGACCGACGTACCGACTGGCTCGGTGTCGCTCCCTGTACCATCGGACGCGTCCCTCTCGGCTCCGAGCGAGTGAGCCCCGGGTGAGCTGCAGTTGTCGTCGCGCCGCACGGACATTGTAGACATACGAAAGAGAGTCCGAGTGTATGTATGTATAGCGTGCGATGCACCCACTGGCTGCATCCACTATCCTGATTTGTGACTGCGTGGCCGGACCGACGAGCCGTGGAGACGCAGACCAGCACTCGATGTACCCAGCTTGACTTCGCACAAGTGCATGATGCAAAGTTCTTACATATACGACCGTCTCAGGCGTTTGTGTATGAGACATGCGGCCGGCCGTGCATCAGTATGGGGGGCTGGACGTTGTGACCTGACGACATGGACCGCTCGTAGGCTGATGAGCGCACAAAAAGCTGACGCCGTTACTCTGTGCAGTCCCATCCGCCATCGAGCGCATCCAGCACACCGAGGCGTCCGTCGTGAACTCTGCACCACCAGAAGGCGTCCCCATCAACGTGCACTCCAATCAGCTACGTCCATCTGCGGTGCCGGCGACTCACGTTGTTCTTCTGCAGATTGTACGGCGGGATGCCTGCCGGCCATGAGATGAAGACCTCGGTACCGTCAGTCTTGTCCGGCGCAAGGGTGAACATGCAATTGTCGTAATCCGTAATCGAGTCGCATGTCTTGCTCTTGCCGTCGATTTCAACCGTGACGTTGAACCCGATACCGATGTAGGTCATGTCGGGGTCGTCGCGCCCCATAAGCGCCGGTCGGTATGGAGCTGCCGTGGGCTTGGATACTTTGACAGTCTCAGCGGGCATGGCTAGCGCCGAGAGACCACCCATCAGAGGCAGCAGAGCAACGAGAATTTCAGCGTAGCGCATCTTGTCGGACAAGTATTCGGCTTTTCTGTCTCTCTTGCCGGATCGACCGCTTGACAAACGGCCGTCAGTCTTGGCGGTACAACCTACTTTTATAGGACGGCGGCGCTCCTCTGCATGAAAAGCCCTTGGGACGGTGCCACCGACCCGCTCAGCTTGGCGCGAGACATGGTAAAAAGGTAGCTGTGAGAACCCGGCGCATGCATCAAAAGGACACCTTCTCACCTCCCGGACAAGCGGCTTGGTCACATGCCTCCTCACATCTGCCCCATTACGACGGCTGCCATTAGTCCGTCTGGCCGCCACACCAAAGAGTGGTAAAAGGTGCGCGCGTGAGCGTGCGACTAAATGTCTTGCTCGTGAACATCGACTTCATGGATGTGCAGACGCGCAGGCGTCGCGACCCACGCAACACCATCCACTCCAAACTCCAAACCGAGGTGTCGTGACCGAGACCCCCAGCGTTTTAGCTCTGCATCGCCTCGAACGGATGTCTTCGACTGGAACGCCAAGCGAATAAGCCGTGCGTCTGGAACTTGCTACACTTCAGGTGCTGTCCACTTCACACACGTTGGGCAGCCTTGAACCTTTCAATCCCGCAGCAATGAAAGGATACCGCTCCAACACACCGAGCTAGCTGCACTGCCTATCCGTCTATTTAGACCGCTCATCCCCACATCATGTTGGCTCTCCTCTGCTCTCTACAATCGAACTCACACGTCAGGCATTGAATTTACTCACATCGTACTACACGCACGCGATGAGCTTCCTCCACCGCTACTTATTCAACACCAACCTCTCTCCGTTCAACCACCAAGTCCTGCGCACGCTCATCCTCCAAGCCGCCAATCCCCCTGATTCTCTGCGGGAAGACCTAGATCCCGTCGTCCATCTCAGTGCCAAGACCATCGTCTCGGTCTTCTTTGCTGATTTGCTCCGCTGTAGACGGGCGTACCTCTCTCATCTCCTTCACCCTATCAAAGACGAGCCGCGATCTCATGGCTCTAGGTCCCCCGTTGCTGCTAGGTCAGGAGGCGGAGTCGACGTCGGCCACAAGCATGGGGAAAGAGTCTCGGTCGGTCTGGTCATCCCAGACGCAGTCGTCCTCACCGACCTCGACGTTATCATGGAAGAACTCCAGCTCGTCGAAAAACATAAAGACTTTGACCCTGCCTTACCCCTCACCGCTCCTTCGCAACACCAAGACCCAAACCACGCAAGGGCAGAGGAGGCCGAAGTGGCCGAGAGAGCATACCACCTCTCCATCCTCCGTACGAACCGCCAAGCGTTCAACTGGATCGACACAAACTTCATCCCCAAGCTCCTGTACGGCGGAAGACTCGGAGCGGTCATGCTCGACCCGAACCTCCCGTTCCCCGGTACACCCCACTCTCAACTCCGCCCCGCCACCGACGAAGAGAGAGAGCGACGCACCAAAGGCCGTGCGTACGGTGTGGATATGATTGCTGGTCTGACCCGGTCCATGAAGCCTTGGACGATTGATGAAACTCGTAAGCTTCTTCGGCTTTGTCGATTGGTCTTACATCCCCTCCCGCCGCCTCCTCTCCCCCCGACCCTGAAAGAGCAACACCAAGACCAAGTTCAAGAACCCGATCTCGAGCCCGAGGCGATGCTCCTTGTGCAGACTTTCAAAGACGCCATCGCAGAGTTACCTCCAGCTGTCTTGCACGGCGATCTGACCCCACTCAGCAGCGACAACTTCAAGTTTCCCCCAAAGTTCTCCGCGGCTCTCAATGATGTCACAGACTACTTTATCGAGAATTACCTGACCATCGAGATCCGCCTTCCCCCAGTGTACAGGTCGTGATCACCTCTGACCACTTGGAGGTACAGCCCTTGATGCTAGGCGGCCATGTACATACGAATGCTCATGCTATGCGTTATTCTACATCCTGTACCATAAGTCTTTGATCGATAAACACCATGCAATTCGTCCGATCCATCATGCGATCATGTTCCACATCATAGCGGCAGTCCGTCAGGTCCAAGAGCAATCTTGACCTTTTTCTTATGAGACCGCTTGACTACTCGTCAGCAATCCCCTCGACCCATTCATTTCTGGGGGAATGCTCACCCTCTCCCTCTGCCTTGCGTTTCCTCGCTCCAGGTGGGCCCTTAGGTGTGGCCGTCCCACTGGCATTCCCACCCGACTTGTTCTCATCCCCAAAGTCTTCATCTTCATTGTTGGCCGGTTTCCTCGCCAACGAGAAGAAATCATCCTCGTCGTCGTCTCCACCGAGCCCATCACCGAATGCCGATTTCTTCGTCTGGGCATTGATGCTCGGCGCAGTGTAGCCATGCGCTTCGGCCTGTTTTCGCTTGGCCACAGACTCAGCGAGCTCTTCGTCGTCCATGAACAGCGAGACGATCTCGGCGGGTTTCGCCACGTCCGTGAGCGACTTGGCGCCAACCACAATGTCTTGCACGTCTTTCTTGCCTCGGGCCATGTTGATGATACGCTCTTCGATCGTCCCGCGGCTGTCCGTCAGCAGAGTCACTGAACGTCATATATGCTGTGCCTCACGCTATGAGCCTGTACACCGTGACCTGCTTCGTCTGGCCCACACGATGCGCCCGATCCATGGCCTGCGCATCGTTTGACGGATTCCAATCGTGGTCGTCTGATCATCAGCTCGATCCTGATCAATAGATGTAGAGCAGCTGACAAAAGATGACCGTATCAGCAGCAGTGAGGTTGATACCCAGTCCACCTGCACGCGTCGAGAGACAAAAGACAAAGATATCCGGGCTGGAATCAGCACTCGGCCACACTTCCCTATCAAGTTGAACAATGGGGGGATGACCCACTTTGTCTGCCAGCTGGTGACCATGTCCCTCCTCTCGCCAATCGGACTCCCACCGTCCAACCGCAAATACTTGTACTGGCGATAAATCAAATACTCCTCTGCGAGATCCATCATCCTCGTCATCTGGAAATACAGCAAGACCCGATGTCCACCATCTTTCAGCTCGCGAAGCAGCTCGTCCAGCCTCTTGAGCTTGGCCGAGTCGACAATGAGCCGCTGGAAAGCCGGGATCTTCATACCGGGGAAGGGCGCCTGTTCCGGTGGAGAGGACCGCAAGAGTCCTGTCGGCGGTACGCCAGGGACGAGGCCATCGAGTTGGGCCACAGCGGCCGGCGAGGAGATCTGCGAGGGCGGCAGACCGTAGATGGCTGCATGGACGAGAGGGTCGGATGAGAGCCGTTGTTGCGTGTTGAGAAAGGCGCGAGATGAAATGACGGGCCGAATGGGCGGGACGACCGCCTTCTCAAGGGCGAAGCGAGCAGATCGACGAGAAAAGTACGAAGTGTTCCACGACTGCTGGGTGATATCGCGCAGAGGCGTGAGGCCGGCTCGTCGGATGGTCGGTACACGAGCAGGGAGCGGGCGGAAAGTCCGAGTTTCCGATGCCGCAAAGGTCGAATCGGAGGTGTATTCGCCAGTCTGAGCTTGCGTCTTGACACCCTGCGAGTCTTCAAGGAGGGACACGAGGGGATGTTCGCGCGCTCGTCGAGCAGCTTCACCCGCACCACACCCCATGACGCGCAGGAACCCAAATCCTTCGCCTTCCTCTTTGATCCGCCGTGTGACCCATTCCTCATTCCAGATCGACATGAGGTTTTGCAGAACATGCGTTTCTCCCGCCGCCATGTTCTCCTCGCTGGGCAGATCCAGCTTGCCTTCTTCCCATACTAGCCGAGGGAGCTGGACCTCAATGGCGTTCTTCGCAGAGTCGGGACAGTAGAGAGGCTCCACCTCCCGTGCCAGGTTGCCCGACTGAGAAAATGTGCCGAACATGTATGGCGAGACGACATCGGCGCGTTCAAAGAGGTCGGGATGGTTGCAGACTTTCCTGAACTGCATGACGAGATTCATGAGGTTCTTCGCGGCGAGACCGGTAGAAGATTCGGACATGTTCTGAGCCTGAGCAAGGAGGTCGGAGATGGACACGCGTTGTCTGAGAGCTTTGTAGATGGACCGTTGACGCTGAGACAGGTCGACCAGGAGGTCGATCTCAATCTACACATCAGCGACTCGCCCAGGACAGCCGAGTTGAGATGGACGCACCTTGTCGCCTAGCTCCTTCTGAACATGCTTCTTGATACGCCGTAACATAAACGGCTTGAGAATGACATGCAGCCTTCTCAACTGCTCCGGCTTGAGGGTGGCGCCTCCAGACCCCGCAGCATTCTCAATATCCTTCGAGAACCACTCGCTGAACTCTTCATGCGAGTCGAACAGAGACGGCATAATGAAATGCAGCAATGCCCAGAGTTCTAAAAATCAGCTCAGTCCCGCCAACCATGCAAAAGCTGACCGTGCATCGAGTTTTGGATCGGCGTGCCAGTAAGGAGAAGCCTGTTTCTGCAGTGGAGCGAGAGCAGCGACTTCCACCGTGCCGAAGAAGACGACTTGATGGCTTGCGCTTCGTCCAGGATCATATACTGCCACTTCATGCCTTGGAAGTACTTTTCATCCTGGACCGCCTGGACGTCAGCCACTTGCCTAGGATAGCTGAACCAAGCAGCGACTCACCAGCTGATAGGACGTGACGAGAATATGGAATGGACTCGACTCATCAAACGTCATATTCTTCCTGCTCCATATTTTCCGCAACGTCTCTCGATCTTTCGGACTACCCCAGTAAGGCAAAGCCTTGAGACGAGGGACGAATCGCGCCAGTTCCTGCTGCCAATTATGCAGTGTCGACGAAGGAGCAATGACAAGGAAGGGGCCCCAGAGGTTGTGTACCTCGGCAAGGTAGGCGAGGAGAGAGATGGACTGGATGGTCTTGCCGAGCCCCATCTCGTCGGCGAGAATACCGTTGATACCCTGTTCGTAGAGGTTGCCGAGCCAGGTGAGACCTTTGAGCTGGTACTCTTTGAGCTGGGCCATGAGCATTTTCGGCTGCGTAAGGGGTGCAAAGTCCGAAGCGAGAGTGGGATTTTGAAAGTTGAGCTCGTCGCCGTCCACTGAGTCATCAGCGTACGTCATTTGTGCGAGCAGAACACGACTTACGGTCCAGAGGCGCCTCTTCTGGCTTGCCACCTTTGGCCTGGTCGAACGCCCTAGCCTTGTCTTTCGCAGCCTTGACAGCAGCATGTGCTCCACGCGCTGCGTGCCGACGGAGGTTCTCCTCGTCATCTACAATCAGCACTAGCCATAGGCAGAAGAGACAAAGACCCACCATCATCATAGTCGATATCCGGCAGAGGCTCGCCGCTCTCATCCAGACCAAGGTCCTCATTCCCTTCGTTGTCTTTGGGAGCAGCTTCGAAATCCCCACCGACATCTTCGGCTTCGGCCGTCTTGACCTTCTTGCCGATGAAATGCGAGTAGAGCTCGGTCTGAGTGAGCAAGAAATTGAGCTTTCTCGCTTGACGTTTAGCCTCGCGCGCTTCTTCCTCTTGCTTGGCACGTTCGAGAGCTTCTTTCTCGGCTTTCTTCCGAGCAGCAAGCTCGTCCTTTTCGTTTTTGCGCCAGTAAAGCGAGAGCTCTTTCATGATTCGCTTGGCCTTCGTCGCCTGTTCTTTCGTGAGACGGGCGGACGACTTGTACGTCGGCTTGAGCGCTCGTTGAGAGACGTAGTTGCGGTAACAAGCTTGAGAGGCGCGGGCAGAGTTGGTACGAAGGACGGTCGCCGCAGACTGGTAGACGCGGTACATCTAAAAGTCAGCAAATCCAGCACCGTTGTCTGGAGGGAGACCGACCCTTGGGACATCGCGTACAATACTCGCCCAAGCCTGCTTTTGCAAATCCTCGACCAGCCCAAGCCGAATCTTGGCCTCTGCCTCACTGACACCTCTCGGATCTTCCGTATTTGCACTGACGACCGTGGCTTGAGCTTGCTCGACCGCGGCCGCCGCGGCATCGGTGACACCATTCGGGGCATTGATATCCTCCTCTTCCAGGCGGTCCTGGACCTGTTGAATCGCCAATTCCTCTGCTTTCTTGGTAAGATCCTTTTCCGCCTTGATCGGTCTAGTCCATCGCCCCTTGCCCACTCCTGGCTCTCTAGCCTTGGCTCCACGCCGAGATTTTCCTTCGGGTTGAATGAGACCTTCCAGCGCAGCATCGAGAGAAGCACGTCGATCATCCTCGTCGTCATCTCCATCTCGTCGTCTCGAGCGATTATCATCGTCGCCCTCGAGAAGAGCGGCAATATCAGCTTCAGGTCCATCTGGGCCTTCAGCAGCCGAAGAGTCGTGGTCGCTCGCCCCCTCTTCTCCACGTCGAAGCTTTTTCCAGCCTTTGGCCGGACCAGGCTTCTTGCGAATCGTGCCGTCTTTGCGGATACCGGCTGAACCGCCAAGACGCACCTTTTTCCGCATCCACATTTCGTCCTGGACAGTCTTGACATCGTCTTCCGTGAGACCACGCATATCGTTGGCTTGGACCTTGGCAATGACCGCCGCGCGTGTGAGGCCGGAAGGTTGGACAATGGCATCGGGGTCGAATCGGATCCCGATACCCTCTTCGTCCTCTTGCAGACCAGGCTTGACATCATCGTCCGACTCGCCCAGTATAGAGCCTGTATCGCGAGGCGTCTCCCGATCTTTGCCTTTGGTCTTTTTCGGCGGTCGAGCGGGAATCTCGAGATCGCTATCGGAATCATCTTCGCCTGCGCGGGAACTGGCGGCGTCTCCCTCGGCCAGACCAAGGAGCTCGTCTTCGAGAGCGGCAGAGGGCCGCGGTTGAGGTTTACGCTTGTGCGAGCGGCGTTTCGGTGGAGCAATAGTCCCAGCTGCGATGGCCGCTTCTCTCTTCTCCCGCTGGGCGACACGAGAAGGATGGTCTGCGGGCCAGCCGCTGCGTTTCTTGGTTGGAGGTTCGGTGGGTTTAGACGGTCCGCTGAGGGTGGACGGATCGGCAGAGTCGGCTCGAGGGGGAGAGGGACGTCTGCTGGGAGAAGGGCGAAGGGCTGCGGGGTTGGCCTGGGGTCAGCTCTGACATCGGGTGTGATGCGAGCAGTAGCGAGGGAGAATTAAGGTCAAGCACGAAGGGGTTGGGGAAGAAGAACCCACGTCCACCAGTTCCGCCATCATATTCGCCTCGCTCTCCCTCTGATCCTGATAGACCCCCAAAGCCTCTTGCCAAATCATCTCTGTCCCAGAGAGCTTGTCATCCAATCGAAAACACTTGATCCATTCTCCCATTCCCGGACCGAGACTACTGGCCGTCGGCTCGCGAGACCGATGCCCGTTGGTCTGCCAGAATGGCGAGCGTGGTCCGACACCTTCTCCACTGGCAGCTGCGGCGGTAGCAGTAGAAGGGGGATGAGGCACTTGAGGCGAGTGAGAGAGGAGTGGGGCGGCTATAGGTTTAGTCGGCGAGCGTGAGGTCGATGCCGATGCCGAGACGCGTCGACTGGATGAGGGACCATCGTAGGTAGCAGTCTGAGGCCAGCCGCTGGACGAGGCGGATGTAGACCCGTTCGCTCGTCCTGAAAGGAGTGGGGCTGACGTGAGTGGCGGTGGGTCTTCTGTGCTCAGTGCCGAGAGACGGCGGGAAGAGGAAGAGGCGAGCGGTTCGGTGGTGGTCATGGGCGAACGGGGGGGTGAGTTGACCAGTGCTGAGAGGGCCATACGGCCTGACGGGGTGGGCCGCGGAGGCGGTGAGACCTACGCGTTAGCACCGCGAGCGCGGGGAGCTCAGACGGGACTGGAGAACGAGCTAGATTAAGCAGAGAGGGGGGGGGGGGCGGTACGCGAGGTGGAAGAGCTGAGGTGAGGTGCGGTGGGATGGGAGCAGCTCCGGGCAGAGCTAGGGAGGAGGTGGGCGAGGGAGGAAGAGGAGCTTACATCTCGCATGGTGGCTGACTGACGCCGACGCGAAGTCTCAGCTGCAGGACTGGTACTTGTCGACGAGCGCCGGGTGTGGCCAACCAGGCCAACCCCGACTCCTTGACTGTGGCCTTGAACTTGATCGTGAGCACGCCCGGTGGCGTGAGCGTGAGAGTGAGAGTGAGAGTTGGGATGGGCGATCGAAGATCCAACGGCGTGGGCGTGAGAGTGAGAATGAGAGTGGGCGTTGGCGTTGACGTGGGGACGACTATCAGGCATGCTGCTATGTTGAAATCATGACCGGGACGTGGTGTCGAGGGGTGGGGTGGTGGGTGTTGAGAAGAGGGGCGATGGTGGAAGCTGGGGTGAGAAGAAGAGGTGAGGAAGGGGGAAGGGGGAGAAGAGGAGCGGCGTTATGGCGTTATCGAATTCAAAAGGCCGAAGGGCTATGCTGACAGCAACAAGAGATGATACACCACTACCCAACGATGCATCGACGATGACGAGAGTAGTCACGGATGGTGCTGATCACGACGAGAGCATTGAGGAGCTGGCCTAAGATGCATGTATAAGTATTGGAGAGTCGTGGGGCAGGTCTCTCCGCCCGCTCCGAGGGGGCACGTTCCTCTCTACGCCCAGGACAGCAATATCAATGGGGGTGGTGTCGACAACGACGATGATGACGAGATGCATCTTGTCTTACTCTTCTTCCTTCTCCTCTACCTCTTCCATCTCTTGTCTTGCTACAACTTCTTCCGCTTGCGTTGCGTTGCAGGGGGTGCTGGTCGGGGCGGCCAAGGGGGGATGCCCCCGAGATGAGAAGTGGGAGTATCCTTTTTCTCCCTCCTGCCCCTCCGATTGTGGTTGGCTCCCATTTTTCGATTTCTCTCTCGTCTGCAACACAGAGACGGCGACGCGTGCACCTCCACCCACATATATCTATTATCACCACGGGAATATAATGACACGTCATGCATAGATGACACGGACACCATCTCCATTAGCCACTGGTTGTATATGCATAGACTATTCCTTGACCTTACCCTCTTCTTTCGGTGCAGGAGGGGCAGCGGATGCAGATGCAGCTGAGGGTGTAGGAAGGGGAGGGTTGGTGGTCGCGCTGGGCGATACACTGGTAGGGGCAGGCGAACCAGAAGCCAACCTAGCATCGAGCGCCTTTAGAGCCAGAGCCCTAGCCCATCAGCTAGTGAATCACTCTTGAGAGAAGGAGGACACACCTTCTGCGCTCTGCCTCGGCTCGCGCACCACCAGGTCCAGGCAGCATGGCATACCCACTGCTCTGCGGCTCTTCCCACCCTTGAACAACCTTGAACTTCACAGCGAGGGCAAACACCCGGTTGGCGACGAGGGAGATGTAGGGTCGCACAGGCGGAGGGAACCAGTACTGGAAAGCAAACGTCTCGGAGCGGTCGCCTCTAAAGTCGCCATTCTCGGATAGCTTGAAGAAGCGGAGATAGACCCAGGCAACAAAGAAGCCGAATTGGATGAGGATGTAAGGGGACGGGCCGAGAAGGATGGTGAGGACGTTTGAAAGAAGCAAGTAGATACCGGGAAGAGTCTACCCATCAGCACTACTCGTCTTCCACTACAAGTGGACTCGCCTTGACGCGCAACTTGATGATGCCAAACAGCTGCAGCTGGTGTTCCGGTATCAACTGCGTAAAGGCCACCAGGAAGCCAGATTGCAGTCCGGATAGACCATGATACGGTGCGGCGTCACTGTTGGTCAGCTCCACTCGCTCTGATTGACAGCAGTATGTCAAGAGGGGAACTCACAGCTCCGCCCCAATGACAAGATACGTCAACCAAGCAAACCCAAAAGCAATCACATTCGAGCCGACAATCGTCACGACACAAAATCGAATCAACTCCTTCGGACCCCACACGCGCTCCAGATACCTTGCGGCAAAGCCGAGCGACAAGGCCGAGAAGAACAGTTCGACAATGTTCAACTCGACCCAGCCGCTGGTGAGGAGTGTCCAGGGGTAGAGCCAGCTCTTCCCTGGACAAAGGACGAGCCATGGCATTTGGATAGCGGCGTGGCGTAGGGATGAGCCGCCGGCTGTGTTTTGGTCGACCAGGACCGAGAGAAGGAGGGCGGCGAGGGTGAAGACGATGTTGGTGAGGACTAGGAGGCGGGTGCAGAATGGCACGGATTGCAGGAAGGGGAGGAAGGATACGGAGGGCATCTTGGCGGAGTGATTGACTCGGATGGGGGTGGATAAGGGGGAGATGGGAGAGATGAGGTGTAAGGTGAGGTTGAGAGTCGACAGTTGACCGTCGACAGTCGAGGATGGTTGAGATCTATCCCCAACTCGCGTGTCGCGCTAGGAGGGTAGAGCTTCCGCTTTCCAATCGACTGATCGTAGTCGAGTGTCGGTATTGGGTGAACCGGCGAGACAAGTCAGCGTCTATGTGTCGGAAGAGGAAGGGAGAATCGATGTATGTCTAGAGATGTAGAGTCAATTGCAAGGGAGTTGCTCACCACCTCGACGCGTCTCGTCGTTGCCCGCCCGGGGTGTCCCCGCGGGAGAGAAGGGGGGGTGATCGGTGTTAGCCGGCGATATAACCGGGTGGCAAATCCACTCTTCGTCCATCGATTCACGACAACACCACTCTTGTTACAGTACTTTACATTCGACATATGAGCATTCCTTGACCAGTCTGCTCAACCCCCACTCATTCTTGGGACACGTCCTTAGGCATATCACTTGGAGGTTTCAGAGGGAAGACCGGAGACCGGCTACGCAAGTCTCGCCTTGCGGCATGCCCGACTCATCCCTCGACCCACCACCCTCGCCCACTCTCTCCGACCCCGACACGCCCGGCGGCCTGACCCTCTCCTCGGTAGAGATCAACCTCCTCATCTACACTTACCTCCTCGAATCAAATTTCCAACATACAGCATTCAGCATCCTCCACGAATCCGGGTTGAGCCAAACTTCCCTATGGAGACACTTTAACCCTTCCACTCCTCCCCCTCCCCCTTCGCGCTCGAAATCACAAGCCAATGGTCTCTCTGGCACCGCCACCACCCCCGGCGTCGCCTCTAGCGCTACTGTCGGCGCTGGAAAGTCCCCTGCCAGCGCGACATTCGGTACGACCCGCGGCAAGATCCCCCGCGGTGAACTCGTACGGTGGTTATGGAAAGGTCTCCGTCTCGAACACATGTCCCGCCACCTCGCCAATGAAGGTCGAGGTCCCTGTCCGAACCCTTTCCATCTCGTCATTCCCCATTTCTGTCCGAAAGATTACCCTTCGGCCAAGGTCAATCCCAGTCGGCCCAATTCCCCAATGATGAAGATCAACCATCTCCCTCCGCAACAGTCGCGACCGTTCCCCATCGTCCCGCCTACCGACGATGACGGTTCTGCTTCGACGCCTGGTGCTGGTCCATCCAGACCAGCTAGGAGTGCCGCCGTGCCGACTGGGCAGGAGTCTGGTCCTTCTGTCGACAAGGGCAAGCGGAAAGCCCCAGCGCGAGGAATCCCCGATGCTTCGAGAGAAGGTAGTAGGGCGCGCAGTGCCTCCCCTAGTAGGGCTAGTCGGAATGGGGACCTCGAGAAGCCCGGGAGGAAGAAGGCCAGGACGTCCGCTGGGACAGCTATGGACGTCGACGATGAACCGCCCAAACGAGCACGGCACAACCCATCCCGTAAACCGGAATCCTCAGCCTCGTCCACCACAGAGAAGAAGGGCAAGAAAGATCTTCTCTCTGTCCCTTCGACCTCGCGTCGCTCTGCTTCCGTCTCCACTGCCAAGCCTGGCTCGACAGCCTCAAAATCACCCGCGCCGCCTGATACAGAGGCCGACGATGCGGAAGAGCCAGAGAACCCTCTTTGGATCAAGGAAGACGACATTGCTATATTCGCCGGCCATAGGGATATGGTTTCGAGCGTCGCGTGGAATCCGAGCATCTCCGACCTGCTTGCTACTGGCAGTTCGGACGGTACTGGGAGGATATGGAATGTCATTCAAGGAGACGAGGGAAAGCTGGTACAGGGCGAAAAGGATACTTTGGTGGTGACGCACAAGAGTGTGGAGAGTAGCAAGAAGGCAGTGACTGCTGTGGCTTGGCACCCGTCAGGCAGTCTGTGGGCGACGGGTGAGCTACTTTCTTTTCGCAACCTGCAATAGCTCATGTTCAGGATGCGACGACTCGGTCGTCCGTATATACACCCCCGACGGCCAGATCACTGCCATTCTCAACTATGGTCGAGGCAAGGTCAACGCTCTGAAATTCTCGCCGAGTGGTCGGTATATCCTCGCGGCCAAGGACGACTATACTGTCGCTTGCTTCAACACTGCGGGCGGTCTACATGCTAGTTATGAGGCGCATTCAAGTCAGCTATCCTTCGCTTGTGGCTTCTTAAGCTGACTTTTGCAGAAGAAGTAAACGACATTGACTGGCTCGACGACCAAATCTTCGCTTCTGGTGCCAACGACCATACCGCCCACGTCTTCCGCGTTGATAATAAACGCTCAAAGTACAGCTTCAAAGCGCACACAGACGATGTCACGCGTGTCGCCTGGTCCCCCGAAGGTCTTTTCCCCAACGACGAGCGTTTCCTCGCCACTGCCTCGGACGATGGTCTTGTCATCATCTGGCGCATGGCATCGTATCCCGATAAAGCGACGAGTCATAGTGAGATGAGCGATACGCGCAGTGCGAGTCCCCAGAAGAAGGCGCCGCTAGATGAGGATGATTACTTTGGGAATCAGAAAGAAGGCAGGGACGGCCTAGTCAAGCGGCTGGTCGTTGTCGAGGAAAGCGATAACAAGCGTATGGACACACTTGCTTGGGGTCCTGGTCGAGTCGGCGGGCGAGCCTTGATTGCGGCGTCAGTCAATTCCACCGTTGTTATCGCTATGCTGACCTGTAGTGGCGGTCAAGACTCGTCTGTCAAAGTCTTCGATGCTCTTTCCGGAGAGACTTTACACGTCTTGCCTGGAATGGAGTCGGGTACCGGCAGCTTGGCGTTTTCGCCTATCGCGCTGGATGGCTATCTCGCTGCGGGCGGATGGGACGGCGAGCTGCTCATCTGGGACCTCGAAGTGGGTTCAGCTTTTCAGTTCACTGGTGATAGAGCTGACGGGCAGTCGGGTGAAAAGGTCAAAGAGTGGGAAGTGGAGGAAGCGCCCGGCGAGCAGAGTCGGCGTAGTCGGCCCCTCATGGTGAGTAGAATGAGTCTGATAATTCGCCTGATTCTGATGAGCAGATGACCATGGCGTGGAGAGGCGACGGCAAGCATCTTGCCATTGGCGCGCATAACAAGAAACTCTTCACGATCCATATGGGGGATCTAGAGCCCAAGGCTGTTGGTGGAGTGGCGGACGGCGAGGTGGAGGCCAAGGTGGAAGAAGTGAAGAAGAAGGATGGGGAGGATGCGGTGATGGAGGAGGGGTAGTTGGGGTTGTGGTAGAGTTACAAGTTGATACATGCAACTCGTGTCACAGTCGAAATGGAGCCCGTGATTGTGGCGCTGACTGGAACACTGTCATGTCAGGCGGTGATACATGCACAGTGCACAGTATTGCGATAGGACGAACGAGTAGGGCATGATGGAACAGATTGCTAGGCACACCAGGAGGCTCACTATCACCGTAGCTTCTCGAACTGCACGCCCATTAATGTCATGTCATTCATATCCGCTCGAGCGTGTACGCCCAGATTCCTGTCTCCGGCTCATGCACCACCCTTTCCGTGCCATTTGCCTCCTTGACCTTTCTCCCCGCTGGAAGATACGCCGTGGCCACCATCTCGCGGCTGAGAAGCTGCCACTGCACATCCGACCAGAGATCGTTGGGGCGCGAGGTAGCCGTGGTGCCCGGTTGGGCAGGTGATTGTGGGAGATCTGGAAACCGGTTCTCCGAGTAGGATATGCAGACCCATCTGCCACCCGGACGTACGACGGAGGAGAGATTGCGACGCAGCACCTGCATAGGCTCTACAGTGTCGTGGTCGACGAGCAAAGACGGTCCGCAGGAGATGGCATCGGCAGTCGATTTGTCGAGCAGGATGTCGAACATGCCTAGTGCAGGTGGGACAGGAGCCAAGACATCGAGGTGGACGATCGAACTCGGCATAGCGCTTGCTGGCGAGCCTAGCGATTTGTTCGTGTGGATGGCTTCGGCGACATAGTCGGAATCGATCACCTCGATGACAACACGCCCATTCGCCTCGGTCTCGAGCGCCTGACGGACATGCTCTCCCAGGCGAGACGTCCCGCACCCAAAGTGCAGTATTCTCACCGGTATCGAGCTCGAGGTGTGAAGGGTGTCTCGGTGCTTGAGCACGTCCCGGAAAGCCCGAACGACCACTGGGATGACCTTGTCGGACGACACGAGCCACTCAAAGTCCGTCTCGGCTTCGAATCGGCGAGCCCAGTAGTCTGAGGAGGCAAAGTCGGTCCCGCTCATGCCCCATGCTGGATCATGGACCGCTGCAGAGTTGAAAGTATGTGTCAAGAAGAGGGTCGAAAGCTTCAACTGGGATTCAGCTTCGAACACGACGCGTTCCGGGAATTTCGGCTCGGCGTCGCGTTCGATACACCTCATCACACATTCATCTGCCTTTCCCACCCCAACTGTCTCGCATCTGGCGTAGTGTAGGTCCTAAGGGACAGGTGAGGTTGCACCGTCGTCGAGGATACGAGCAAGCGTGACCCCGCATCAAAAGGAAATGTCATCGGCGGAGGACGGTCCGACTCAGCAAGCCGCCCTGCGATCGCCCCTCTACCTGAAGCTGGAAGCTCTCGCTCGCGCCCATGCTCTCCCCGACTCGCTCGAGCACATACTCTCCATCCGGCATCCAGACGCTATTCATGCTTGGGGACATGCCAATCTTGTCCGTCGTCATCCATCCCTGCAAGACAAGATGAACAATGAGGCTTTTGCCGATCACCTGCGGTCTACCGGGCGATATGTCACTTCGGACCAGAGCCAGCTGCACGACATCATGGTCGACGAGCATGCTCGAGTTGCCGTTGTCCGCATGAGCTACTTTCTGCAAGTGAAGGGCGGGGATGGGGAGGTGGTGGAGAACGAGCTGGTGTGGTGGCTACGCTTCTCCGACGAATGCGTCGAGCAGGTCAAGATCATCGAGAGTATCGAGTATATCGACGCCAGCGCCAGTGCCAGGATCGGCACACTTGTCAGAAGATTCTATGGGACGATCGGAGACGATGTGCGGGGAGGCATCACACTACAAGAGTGATACGTTCGAGGCTTGGTCCTGTCGCGCACCGCACCCCGCTACGTCGACCAGCAAGCGCGACTTCGATGAAGCTAGCCGTGCCGCGTGAGCTTTGCAGGCCAGTCGGAAAATCTCGAGGTCTTGTCGCATGTCGGAGCACCCACCTCAGTCAAGCAGACAGGCACTGCCGACTCCCAGGGATTGAATGGGTAGAAGGGGTCGTCTCGTGGCGATCCACTGCAGACGAATGGATTTTAACACACGTCTTTGTGTGGAGCCTTGCCGCGCTAGAAGGCGGCCAAGCCTTTTACGGGCGCTGCACCGATACCCTACCCGAATGAATTCGGAAGGAGCCGTGTCACATCGAGCGTGACCAGCCAGTCTCGAATCATTTCCGACACGCGGACGAGGCTTCGTCGATCCCACCCTCCCTTATTCTCTTGCTTCCACATCTCCCACAGCTCAAGAAGCTTCTCGACCATCCAATTCTTGATCATCGATGTACTCCAGGTCTTCACGCGTCTGTGCAGCTGTTCGGAGACTTACAACGTCAGCATGAACTACAATACTAACGCATCTCCATCCAATGTGGGAGCCGCCCGGGACGAAACTACAATGGGTTCATCCGCTGCGGCTGAACCCTACACTGACGACCCCGGTGGGTGTGCACCCACACGGGCGGATGTGGATGATTCAAGAAGCTCGTTGAACCTGTACAATGACAATACCCCCGATGGAAGAGAAGTACCGCGCCCAAGGATGACGATGATCTTTTGGATGCCTTTCATGCCTTGAAGAGTGGTACGGGCTCTGCAAGCAACTCCCAGACAGGGAGCAAGTGGTTGCAAAGCGTTGACAAGGCTCCCCTCACTGAAGGACGTGTTCCCCAATGGGCTAGAAAAGGAAATGCAAGTGTTTGTGAGTCGCAGCCGCGAAAATGGGAAGCATACCTTGAGCCTCTATCAAGCGGCTCTCCCTGACCCGACTAGTGATAGGACCAATTATGGTCACTCGGCCAGGCGAGAGACAGCTCAGCACGCGCTAGACGAATATGTCCGGCCCCCCTCGGACTCACACTGTGCCTTCCAGCATAAGGAAACTCACACTGACACTCGTCGCACAGCGAACCTTCACCCACCGCCCGCTTCCCAAAGCCAGACTGCAGAGCTCGATGGGCAAGACGAGCACGAAGATGAGTCAAGGGGTCTGGACCCTTCGGCCTCCGTACTCGTTCAGTGCTGTACACAGCTCCTGAAGCAACGCCAGCTTGATTGTACCCCCGCCACGAGTCATCCACCGGTATGCTGGAGGTCGCTCAAGCCTTGATTGGATACTACTCTCGCTGATGAATACATGGCATGCAAAGTTTACGCTCTTCCTCTTTCATGTCAGCTTTGCATTCATGAGCTCCACAGAGTGTGGCGAATATGAACTTGAGACACTCCCACCAAACCTGTCTGAGTTTGCCTGCGAAGGCAACGTAACGTTTCACGGGGAACACCTCCCTTCTTCTTCCCCACGCACGCCTCACACGCCTCGAGTCTATATGCCAGTTCGACGAATGAAGGACCCTACATTTGCCACCAGCTCATCTGAGGTTGGCCAGTGACCCACTACATCACCAATATGCACAGTCTCCTGAAAGACGCCAGATCGACCCTCTCCCGAAGACAGGAAGTTAAGAACGACAGCAACAGTCTCACCTCTAAATACTCTGAATGGCACTTCGCCCATTCTTCCCTTCCGGCATTCGATGACGGGCGTATGAAGACCTCTTTCACCGAGATCTTCGACTCTCAGGTTGACCAGGCAGAATACCCCTTTCCCTGGCATCAACTCCAAAACGCACAAGAGCTCCGTACCGCATTAGTCGCTGCGCGAAGCGATCGCTCAAGTCAGGAGTTCAAGGCTTGGGAACGAAGATTGGAGGAAAGCGTACTGATCGCTCACTCAGCTTATGACAACCCGCAGAACCACATGCCAAGGACTGACGCCAGACTGGCTATCAGGTCCGCATTGTGAGTGTGTGAGACTGTGCTTTCCCTGCTGATGTCCTCTCAGCTGTAAAGAGGAAGTGAGTTCGGCCTCGGTATACAATCTCAACTGGAATCAAAGTACAACCCATCTTCCTCAATCGAAGCGTTGTGCGGTCGTAGACACCTTCAACCAGGAGGTCAACAAGGCAAAACACAGTCTCAGCTCATTTGGTTCCAGAAGCTCGGAAACTCTCCTCCAGGTGTCAGCTCCGGCTCGAAACGACTATACTTCCCAAGCTCTCGCAGGTTGGCAAGACGAGGTGAGGGCAAGTACCCTAAACACAAGCTCCTCACACAGCGTCGACACACACGAGGCCGTCCCGATGTTGAACGACCACACCTCCCGGCCCGGTTCGACGTCAAGCTCTTACAATAAGACTCCGGAGTCAAGCAGGAGCCATTCGAGCGCGCCGAGCTCAAAGCGCCCCTCCCACTTCCTGCCCACGAGAAGCCTTGCATGGAAGAGCAAACACAGGAGAAGACCTTCCCGGACCCAAGCTACCAGTGTCGCATTGACGAGTGCTTTGAAGGATCCAAGGTCTTGTCGTCGTCGCCCTAACGTGCATGTTCACTTCGAGGATAATCCTGTGACCTGTACTTTTTGATCATTTGCTGAGACCCTTTTGATTTGTGGGTCAGCCCGTACTCAGCCGTGGCGTACTCGTCTAGATTGACCTGAATTGACGAGGATACATCTTTAGTGCAAATAATGTTGTGGTATGCACCCTTGTCTAAACCGGCACCACCGCTGAAGGTGAGCATGAGTCAGGCCTGAGCGA
Organism: Tremella yokohamensis; assembly: GCA_024343385.1. NCBI lineage: Eukaryota > Fungi > Basidiomycota > Tremellomycetes > Tremellales > Tremellaceae > Tremella > Tremella yokohamensis. Next base: position 226 of record BRDC01000039.1, on the reverse strand, counting down.
CATGGGCGCGGTGTCGTCGCCATAGGAGAGGCTGCGCACTGCACGTAGTTGATATGAGGCGCTCGGCTCCACGTGCGAACGATGCAACACTTGGCGAGTCTCATGCAGAGAACTTGCTAGTTGCGATTTGTCAGATGGTCCTCCTTTCTGGTGCAGCCCCACTGTCAGGAAGATTGCTATCCTTTGTGTGGCGTGCAGCACGTCAACCGCCTCTGGTCTCCCCCCC
>BRDC01000038.1:0-416277 GCA_024343385.1 Tremella yokohamensis | reverse complement strand
GAGTGTGGTGTCTCGGATACGGTGTTGGGTACAGTCGTGCTTGTGTCAGTTGATGTTGGGATGAATGTCGGGTGAGGGGTGCAGTCAGAGGCCATAGTCCTTCTCTAAGGCATGTAGGGGACAAGCAAAGCGTCAGAGGGGCGGGCCACTACACTCATCACTGGTATGGTTGATTCACCAAGTAAAACCTATATTCTACCTCGAGGACTAGTTAACTAGATCGCTGAGGTTCTTCCTCTGCCATCTCTTGTCTATAAATATCTTTCTTTGATCCTTTTACCAACCGAACTGATTCTAGCACTCTCCATCTTGGAATGTTCCATCCAGTTGCTAGTCATTGCTATTCGTTTCTAATTGCTTCTACCTGTCTTTGTCTCTGCTAGTTCCCACCTTATCTGCTCTGTGCCCGTCCTGTGTTGCCCTCTTATCTCAGGTGATATGCCTCATCCATATTTAATCGGGCCCGCACTCATCGCCGTGTGGCTTGTCCTGATTCACTCCCTTCCATGCATTCCATCGTCTCCATTGGTCACTTATAGGTTGCTGGATGATTCGAGTGCTATCGATGACTGTCTGTGCCTATTCGAAACGAATAGGTTCCATTGGTAACGGGATGATCCTGCCCTGGGCTGAGCTTGCACGCCTCCTCGGTATTTGCCTCGGTCTTGTTTTGTCGGTTACAGGCCATGTGTCGTCAGGATGTCGTGGCAATATCCTGACAACTTTGCCGAGGATCGGCTATGAGGGCAAGAGGGTAAGGACAAGAGGTCGGCTAGGCTCGGCAAGGCTAGGCAAAGTCAACAAAGGTTGACAAGACAAGACAAGAGTTGGCGAGACTAGACAAGAGTTGCCGAAAGAGTACTGACTTCAGCAGCCTTTGGCGGGACGGAGCGAGTGAGAGTAGGTGTGAGAGTATGTGTGAGAGAAGTCTCAATGCAACAATCGCAAGGATACTGGAGTTCTACGATCCTATGAGTCTACCTTAAGTATCTGTGTCAAGCTCCATGACTTCCTCTCCATTGCTCGACGAGGCTTATTGTCCTTTGCAGGCAAGACGCTGTGTGGACGGGCCCATCCGTTGACGACCGGTCAGCCCCGTGACACCTTGCTCTACAAGCCAGAGACTAGACCCCCTCGCTACCTTGACATCCCAGTGTGACAACTGATGACTTGGAGCACCCAAACTGGGCTGCCACAAGGTGACATGGCGTTGTTAATGCTGCCTGGGCAATACAAGGTCTCTGCTCAGGTGAAAAGTGTCCTCCAGGCATTGTTGGACAATGAGGATGATGCAATCATTGTTGACTCACCCAAGATCATTAAACATGCTTGTCATGACCCAGTCCTGACACCTCAGCTCCCAGTGGCAACCTTCCACAACACTCCATGACCTTCCATGGATTTGCCACTCAACCTTCCATTACCTTCCATCATCTTCCATGGGCTTGCCACCCGTGGAATATTCCACCACCTTCTGTACGACAATGCGTACATTCCAGGTACAAAGGAATCAGGGCCAATGACATCACGGGAATGCTGAATAAGCAAAGTGGTGCTAGGAGATGAGTCTGATTGGATGATAAATCCCTCATGATATAACATCATTGAGGCATTTATCTGATTGGACAGTTTAGAGAATTCCATAGCTTTCCATAGTCTTCCATGAGCTGGGTGGCAAACCCAGCTCAGGGGATAAACACCCCCACCTTGAGGCCCTTCTGACCTCAAGGATCCAATATCTCATTGTTACTCATCGTTACCCATCATCAGTCTACCTGATCCTCAACTCAGGTCAGCAACCCACCATCACCGGATACTTTGACTGGCTTGCTCTTCTATAGGCAAGTCCAGGATCCTCAGTCATTGTCCGGAGCTCTCCCACTATTCCCTTCTTCATCATCACTGCTTCCAGTTAGCCCTAGTGCTGCTGAAGAGTATCCGCGGCAATCACTTGCCACCAGTCAATCGTCCACCCTTGCTAGCTCAACCCTTCTTGGGCAGCAGCTAGCCAGGCCGTAACAATGCTGAGGATCACAAACAACGTGAGTCATATGCACAGAATAAAGGATGTGTTGCAAAGAAGGTACATCATTTGTCCCATCCGATATGACACCCCACTGTAAGTTACTGTGTCACGATGGCCACGCCCACCACGACAATCCATCACGTGTGCCAGGTCATCATGTGACGCACCTCGGCAATTCGGGCTGGAGTACCTCAACGAGGATGGCTGGAGCCTTGACCAGGGTGGCTGGAAATCACAGGATATAAGTCGAGAAAGAAGACCGTCGTAGCTTCTTCAGCACTCTCTGATTGAGTCTCATGGATACACCTTGACGATCTCGCTTTCCCCGTTGGTCTGCACATGGAAGCTCACTCCACGGCTGAGACCTCAAGGAGCTGCCAACCTCGAGAAGTCCGAACCTCAATGACCCTGAAATCTCGACGGGCTTGATTCCTTCCAGCTTGACAAATATCATCCCCTGGTTGTGCTTGAGGGCATCTACCAACGGGAGAGCGTAGCATCGTGACATACTGAAAACAGCGCACAATTTGTACATGGTCAAGTGGAAATGAAGATTTGACAACAAAAAGGGTGAAACCGGGCTACATCCCCTGCCACACATCTCCCTGCACGGCCTATCTAGTAGTGTCATCTATGACAGATGGCTCTACATAGTTGCCGACCCAAAAAGCCCTAGGATGTGGTGGCAATATCCTGGTGATCGGACTGCTAATCATCTTGCAATATACCGCCACCCCGTAATCAATTCTCCAAGTGAGGGAATGACTTTCGCCTTCTGTCTGGGTTCATGTTCGAGTCCAAGTCACAATTGTTGGCCCAATCTACAGTCTGATGTCATGGAATCATGAGAAGGTCTCAGGCGGATGTGCCTTTGTTGAAGAGATCTCTCAAACTCTTCAACACCGACTGAGAGATTAAAGTCGGCAGGCGTTGTGGCCTCGGCCTGGAGGGCCGCGACTGTCCCTTCAGTTTCAGCTGGTCTAGAACGAGAGGACAGAAGGTTGTGGGAAACAACCCCGGGCTCAGTGGCAGATAGATGACCCTCGTCCTCATCACTTATCGCAGTCACCTGGTCAGTGTGAACATCCGGGGGTGTCGTACTTGTCCACTCCTTGCGGGAGAGCTGACGGCGCCGCAGCGCGCGCTTTGACCGCTTTGAGGAAGGCGGATGTGTGCAGACCTTCTCATTCACCGTGAGATCTTCTGTCAGTTCTTGCAATAGTGCGTCTATATCCGCGGCCTCACGTCGGTCTACCGATTGGGGGTCACGCAAAACGTCATCGAAGGAATCCATAATGCCAAGCAGTGTGAGCTGGCTCGTCGAATCACTGGTCGATGCCTTGGTCTCTCTTACGATTCCTGCCAGCTCTGTGCGAGCACTGTCAAGCTTCTCTTGGGCTTGGGTGTTATACTCTGAGAGTAAGTCCAGCGCCCTGACAGTCAGTAGGGGGGGTTCGTCCCGGATGTTCAACGGTTTTAGTGGAATCTCGACATCAGGTTGCCAACGCTTCTTGAGGGTCTTCAAGCGTTTCTCATTTGTCTTAATAGCTTGAAGCATCTTTCCCCGTGTCTCACTGACATCCGTGCTGGCCCGCGCGGACGTGAACTTGGAGTTCGTCTTGATCTTTTCAGCAGTTGCGCGCAGCACTTTGATCTTGGCCAGAGCTTCGTCTGTGAGGTAGACTTGAGTGTTTTCTGCGGTACTGTGAGCCTCGGATTTCTCCTTGCCTTTGCCTTTGCCTTTGCCTTTACCTTTACCTTTGTCTTTGCCTTTGCCTTTGCCTTTGCCTTTGCCTTTGCCTTTGCCTTTGCCTTTGCCTTTGCCTTTGCCTTTGCTACGCTTCGAACGCCCTTTGCGGTTTTTGCCAGACGGATTTGCCGAGCCGTCTGCTGTGTCGGGCAAGGACATGGAACCCCCAGCTGTCAGATTCTGGGCCGAACAGTCGCGCTCTGGGTGGTCTGCGTGCTCCTCCTCGGCCATGTCTAGTGGAGGAGAGGTACTTTGCGTTTCTGTGCCCGGGGCCGTCGCCAGTTCGGCCCTTCGGCTATGGATGACTTTGTCCATCTCTCGGATCCAACCAAGGCGACCGAAATACTCCTCGGCGTGCTTAAAAAACGGTCCTCGAGAATTATTTTCGAGACCGGAAAACTGCTCCAGCATGAAGGTACCATATTCGTGCAACACGCCCAAACTCATCAGGGTCCAGGATTTCGCGCCCCCGTCGCATATTTGATGGTACTCTTTGGGCGTTGCGTTCAAATCTAACAGTTCTTTCGAGCGCTGGATAATCATTTCGTCCTCGTGTGAGAACGCTGACAGGCGGTCCACCCAGACGGGTGTTTCAGAGGTGCACGTGCGGTCGAAACAGATCAGCTCTTCCTCCTCCGTGCATTCGCCCTCGAAGACGAGCGGCCACGAGGGATCTGCGCAACCTTCAGGTCGCAGCGCATTTCTCACCTGATCTGCGGTCAATGGCGGGTTGGATACTTGAGGATACGCCTGGAAAAAGTTGGACTCAAATCGATGTTCGTCCCCATTCGAGACGAGGCGGGTCTTCCGGTGATCACTTGTGTTGCGCTTCGAGAGCTCCGGCTCGTATGCAAGGTTCATTTCGGCGCGTTGAATGATGCTATAGAAATGGTCGACTGTGGTCGGGGCTCTCTCTTATACTCAAGGGCTCGCTGAAACCAAGACGAGTCTGTGGGGAAATTGATTTGTAGTCCCCTTTGTCCCGCTTACCTCGAAGATTTGCAGTTTTGGTCTCATCAAAGCGTCGCAAATTCCCACATTCCCAATTGGACCGCAGCACTGAAACACCAATGGACACACGGGCGGGTAAAGGAGGTCATCTGTAAATGTGACATTGCTCGTATTTGATGTTGCCCATATGCGATCAGTCAATCGATGTGCAAAATGGTCACGAATCGGCTGTCCGGGCGGGACATGGCCGTTTGAAATCAGCGCAAGCTGGAATTTTACGGTGAATGAAGTGTGTCAGTCGCAGTCAGGAGCATACGCACCACAGGGTCCATACATGTACGTCGCTCAGAAGAAGGCGCTGAGACTAGACAATTGTCGGTATACGTCCGGACCCAACCGCAATCTGAGAGTCGACGCGAACTGAATCAAGCTCTGGGCCATCTGCTTGTATTCGTGAATCTGCGCCATCCTCGCTTGGTCGCCATAAGGGCTGTTCTTGAGCTGCTGAGACAACCGGTGTAGGCACTTCATGGCAGTGACGACAACTTCGTCGAGGTTCGAGATGCTCGGCTGGTCCAAGAGGTCTTTAAACTTTTGCGCGTGGCGAGGAATGGAAGCCGAGTCGGCATTGAGCGGGAGGATGGATGTGCTCTGGAGAATCTGCAACGCGAGATCCGGCCTATCCCTGGCGGCATGTTGCAGAGCGAGCTTGAGTTGCAGTAGTAGACCCAATGTATCCCAGCTCGTCTTGGGGATTCCATTGCGTTTCGCCCAATCGGCCGAGTATACTTGATGGACCTTCTGAGCAAGACTGTAGAGGTCGTTCGCGCCGCCAAACGCTCCCGTCAATCCGAGGCCTCGTCCAAAGCTGACATTTTGCGTGCCCTGTGCAAGCGAGTGGCCCAAGGCACGGTTGACGGTCTCCACCACCTTGTCGTACGCGCCAGCGAGGTGATAGAGCTCGACGGAATCTGCCAAACCCGCATCTAGCGCCGACTCGTCCGCTGCGGAGAGGATGATCTGGCGCAGGAAGTCTTCGCTGTCGCCCAGCTTGAGCAATGGAAGATTGCGCTCGATTACTCCAGCCTGATGTTAACACCAGATCCATGAATCAAGCACACGGCCATACCTCCTTAGTGCCGTCCGCTCTCACCGAGCCCAGCAATTTCGACCACGCGCGCGAGTAGATGACGACGTCGCGCACAAGGTCCAAAGCGTACTGCTTCTGCTTGTCGCCGACGCCAAGAGGGGCATCACTGCCCAAAGCCACCAAGTAGGCATACTGCAAAGCAGTTTGGGGCTCGAGCGCGCAGAATGGGGCAATGTAATGCTTGATGATACGATAGAAGTTGATGTAGCACACCTGATACTCGAAAGCTTCATCGATAGACACTGGCCAATCAGCTTGGCCCGATCGCGTACCCGAATCGACTTTACAGATATCGGCGTCCTCGGTTGCAATTGGGGCTCGGAGGAGACCGTAGTAGGACAGTGTGACGGCGAAATGCACAGCATCCGTGCGAAGCGAGGGCTTGGAGTACAAGTATGCGATAGCCTGCCGGTCAGATATGTAGGCGGACCGGATGAGTGGCTTACTCGTTCAAATTGTCCGGTGAGAAGCAGCAAGTCAAACCAGGCAAATGGTTTCTGGCCATTCTGATCGAATTTGTCATGCTGGTAGCCCAGCACGGTTTTCCCTAAGAGATTGAGATCGTACACATCTTGCGGCGGCTCGCCCCCAATGGTCTCCCTGACAAGCACAAGCTGAAGCCACATCCAATCCTCTGTCGTCGTCGCAACTTTGAGGAGTTTGCGATTCAGTTCAAAGCGCCCGATAATCTTGTAGATTGCGTGTTTATACTGATCGACGTTGGGGTTGTTTCGGATATGAGAATTATAATCACTGTACAGCTGATCCCTCTGAGCTTTTGGTACGCGTCGATCTTCAGATTGGACGTAGAGCTGGAAACAGGAGGGGATCGCCTGATCGTGTCGGCTCAACGAATCGCGAGACTCGGCAATGAGATCCATGGCGTGGCCCGCCTCCCCGCATCTGAGCAAGTAGTAGACCTGCGCCCAGAGATAGTGTCCGTCGATCATCTTTCGATTAGTGTCTCGGTCAGAGGTTTCCGATTAGACTGACCTCTGCTTTACAAGCGTCCTTCGCCTCTTGCGTCCGCAATTGCACATCCACAAAGGCCCGGACCTTGTTTCTGATACCTGGAACACCGCCCAGTGCGGCCTCCTTGGGGAATTTGGCAATCGTGTCGGTGACATGGGAGACAAAGTCCTTCTCAAGGAAGCTCCGGGCTCCAGAAACCAATCGCTCGCGAAGTGATCTAGCCGCGGGAGACCGTATATCGCCTAGATATGCCGATGCGTATTGCCGTTCTACCACTTGAGCAGGAGGGGATGAACTCGATGGGCCTTGGACAGAAGGCTCGTACGTCATGTGCGCCAAGATGCGGTAAGAGTTTGGTAAAGATGGAGACTTCTGGGGCTCAGTCGGCCATTCTTCCAGTTCTTGTCACTTGACCCACCGTGTCGTCTTTCACCGCAGACTCAAGGGCCTGGCAGACTTCAAACGGCTCCTTGCGCAGCCGTCGGCGATTGAGCTCCTACATGATTAGGCCGCTGAAGTATGAGGACGGCGGAGACTCACGCTGACGACTTGCTCGTACCGCATCATCTTTGAATGCATGACCAGACCGCCTTCCCTAGACTCCACGGATCCCTTGGCACCTCCGCTCAGAGCCATCGGAAATCGCCTCGTACTGGCACCTAACGAGCTCTTGCCCAGCCTGGATGACACCAGACCAGAGCTACCTGTCACCGATGCCGACAAACGAGACAGCTCTTCATCGGTGACTCCTAGCTCGTCTTGCAGTATGCGAGCCTTTTCAACTTCCCAATTCTGCAGGATACGTTGCTGAAATTGCTGCTGGAAGGCTTTCACAGTCTGATCCTCAGCTTTCGCGGACTTCGGAGACTGCGCACTGACTCGTTGCCGCTGATGCTCGATTCCACTGAGAATGGTCATTTCGTGAAGATTCCTACTCCAAGTCGCCAAATCCCCATCTGCAGCTGCATAGCTGGCTCCAGCATCTCCAAGCCCTCTTCGAGCGCCCAATGGCTGTCGCCTTCTCCTTTTGGGTACAGTCGTCTGCTCAGACGCCGGTAGTTGCGCAATGGTATGTGCAAGCTGGGACGTGTTGATGCCGAGGTTGGACAAAAGGGTGTGACCTTCACCGGCGACATATTTTCCCTTCTTTGCCCTTCCGAAGACAGACGCGCTCTGCCTCTCCACCTCGTCGATGCCCATGTTGAGTCTGGGCAGGTCGGTGTCCATGTCGGCGTCGTTGAGGGAGTTTGCCTGTGCGAGCAGAGCGGAGAGGTTGGCAGGGCCTGCCGGTCTGCTTGACCCCGCCGCTCCATTCTGCGAGCGTCCCGGAGTGTAGGTGGACATGGCTAGCTAGACGGCTGTGCCAGCGGTTGTAGGAGCAGAGAAGATGCTAGGTTTGGTGACACCTGTTTCAGTAAATCACACGCGAGCTGGACCGCACCGCCACATTACCCAGCCTCGCTCCCAACCAGCAGGGTTATCGCCGTAATTCCGACACCTCGTGGGACCGAGTTGGCCAGGTTCAGGGTTCCCCCAGTGCACAGTGAGAAAGGCCGCGGGCGGCGGCCACCGAGCTCGAACCACGCACCGCAACCGGCCATCACCTCACCACCACCACCACCACCCTACCTCACAGACAGAGAGCATATCTATCACCTTTGTATCTCTACTCGCGTCACTTCTCATACTTTCATCACAGCCCAGAAGCAGTCGAGAGCATCATGGGCGGGGCACACTACGATTTGTGAGTATGGCAATCTCCTGGTCGTCGCGGTCCGAGGGGGAGTCTGGCGGCAAAGGTCAGCGCGTCGGGCGATGGCGTCACATTCCGTCCGGAATCACGCAGGTGGTCAACTCCATCTTCAAAGTGATATTGGGGGAAGTGTTGGGTCGCAGGAACGCGCAGAACATGTCCAGGACTGACGCGAACAGCCTCATCAAGCTCTTGCTGATCGGTGATTCCGGTAAGTAACGCGCCCCACACCTTTGACACGCGCGTGGTCTCACGCACCTCCAGGTGTCGGCAAGTCGTGTCTTCTCTTGCGATTCTGCGATGATTCGTGGACACCATCATTCATCACCACCATCGGTGAGTCATGCCTCTTGTCGCGCGCGCGCCTGTTCTGCCAAAAGGCTAATGATCAGGTATCGATTTGTACGTGTCTACGAGGGCGAGAGAGAGACACGCGGCTGATAAGCGATCAGCAAAATTAGGACTATCGAGCTAGATGGCAAGAAGATCAAGCTGCAGATCTGGGACACAGCTGGTCAGTTTATCTTCCCGGCACGTTTCGAGCAGAGCTTAGCGAAAGGCCAAGAACGTTTCAGGACTATCACAACGGCTTACTACCGTGGCGCAATGGGCATCCTGCTGGTGTACGACGTCACAGATGAGAAGTCATTCTCCAGTATGTCGTCCTCTTCATATTCCCTGGGGCAACGATACTGATTGCAGACATCCGCACATGGCACTCGAACATCGAGCAGCACGCCTCGCCAGGGGTCAACAAGATCCTCATTGGAAACAAGTGCGACTGGGACGAGAAGCGACAGGTCACGCTCGAGCAGGGTAAAGCGCTGGCCGACGAGTTTGGCCTTCGTTTCCTTGAGACTTCAGCAAAGGCCAACGAGGGTGTCGAGGAGGCCTTCTTCACGCTTGCACGGTATGTCTTGCCCCTTCGGGTGTCTGTGTCAAGCTGAGATTTCAGGGACATCAAGACCCGCCTCATCGACTCACAGCCTGAAGCAGCACAACCCATCCGCCTCGGTGCGGACGGCGGCAAGGGTGTCGACGTCAACAAAAAGTCGGAAACGAGCAGCGGCGGATGCTGCAGCTAGACATGGGGTCTTGCTTTGTTGCGGCTCTGAATGTTGGAAGAGGGGTGGGCGCGGCAATATAGACACAGGAGACGGTGGCGATGGGGTGATGGCCAGAGGGGATGAGGGGATGAGGTCAGAGCGCGGTGCGGGCACACGGGTTGTGTCGCAGTGAGCGTGCGTCCGGGGGGACGGACCATGCTCTGCTTTGAGGGAGGGTGGACGGTGGACGGTGGACGGTGGACGGTGGACGGTGGAGGGAATACGATCCAACGGGGACCACTACTTGCTTCTTTCTTTCCCAATTCTTTCTGCTTTTCTCGTGCTCGACATATCCAACAGACACACATGTATTATTCCGGACATCCAATTCGATGATCATCTGGCATTGCAATCTGACAGATCTACAACTAGTTGCTCAGTGCCGCCATGCGCAGCGTCGCCAGCGAGCCGCCCGCGCGTACAGGTGCCACAATGCTGCGCTTGTACACTTCGTCATCCAATCTATCGTCTACCGTCCCTGCTACGCCATATCCACCGCCACCAGGCGTATCTACCAGTCAGCTTCTCCGTCTCTTCGTAACGGTAGCTGTATAGATGTCCAGATACGCACTTATGACAATCCGGTCCCCAGCATTCATGTGACACTGATTACTGCCTCCGAGATTGATGATCGTATACTTCTCCTCTGCCTCATCTTCCTTGGAACGCTTCATTCGCTTGTACCAGTAGTTGGCGCCGACTGTACCGGGTTCACCGCCCGCCATGCCGTATGGCGGGATCACTCTCCTCTGGGAGAGGATCGCCACGTCGAGCGGCTGGGTGAAAGTTATATCCCTCACACAGCCGTCTCCGCCTTTATGCCTGCCGTTCCCGCCAGCTGGCCATCAGTGGGTCTGCTGTGCGGCAAAGCCCAGACATACTGTTTGGCCGCCGCGAGAATTCGTTGATGACAATCGGGTAGAGTCGTTCTATCATTTCCACATCTCCAATGGCGGTCTAGAGTCAGCGCTGCTTGATGTCGTGGGATGTCGATAACACTGACATTGGTCATGTGCACATGCACGCACGATTGCCCGTCCCAGTCGGGCCCGGCGCCTGCTCCGCCTCTGTATTATCAGCGCTGTGATTATGTCAATATCAAGACTCACGCTATCGTCTCATAGTACCCAAACCCTGGAATTGTCTTCCCGTTCTCTTCCCGTGGTCCACGGCCGAACGTCAAGCTGGCTATCAGCACAATTGAGCGTTGACACGAGTCTCACTTGTTGCAGCCACCTTGGCTGGCAGCGCAGGCCTGGAACGCCTTGAAGATGACGTCGGTCACACGCTGACTCGACTCGACGTTCCCAGCGCAGACTGCCACCTCTTCGCTGGGCGCCAGCAGCGATTCTGGAGGCACGATAACCTGGAATCAGTACAGCCAACAAGTGTGAAAATCGTTCTACCTTGATTGGTGTCAAGCACCCTTGGTTCAGCGGCAAGTCGGACACAATGAGTGAGCGCAGAACGTAGATGATTCCCGAGTACAGGATAGCGGTCGGAGTATTGAGGTTCCCATAGACCTGTGCGCTCGTTCCCGTGAAATCGAACTCCGCATCGCCACTCTCGTCGTCGATGGTGATCTTCAGCACCAACGCCGTCCCGTCATCCAGCCAGTCCACAGCTTCCAGCGGTTTTCCGCCAAATTTCTTCGAAACATGTCGCAAGAGGTCTCGTACAGCTCGTTCGGCCGTCAACATGATGGCCTTCATATAGTATTGCACAACATCGAGAGACTGCTCCTCCACGAGGGTCTTTATCAAGACGACGCCACGATTGCAGGCGGCCACTTGGGCATGCAAATCTGAGAGATTCTGCTAATCAGCGATTTGACGCTAGCAGTTAGTATTCCCGTCGCTCACATCGCTCCATGTCCGCGTGCCGACGCAGCCCGGATACTGTCCTGGCTCATCGCACATGATCCTTTTCAGACCATCTTCATCAAATTCTCCGCCTCTGACGAGCTTGAATGAGCGCATCTGCGCCCCTTCCTCCCATAGTTCTTTGGAGAATGGTGGCATGCTACCCGCACGAATCTGCGCATGAGCACAACTATCGAGTGCTGGTGGTACCCACTCCTCCGATATCGGCGTGATGCTGAGGCGTGAGCTGGGCATGACTGCGAAGTATCTGACGCTTACAGCTCGAGCTGCAGTCCAGAAGATAATCTTGCCCTCATGAAAGGCAGGCATTATGACAGTCAAGTCCGGCAAGTGGCTTCCTCCGGCGGCTAATCCGTCAGCCAAACGACAACTTGCAAATGGACAGACCTGGATGGTTGGATAACAGCACATCTCCGTCCTCCAAAGTGTCGCCATGTATTCGAGCCTGATGGCGCACAGCATGACTCATCGCACCGAGATGGCAGGGAATATGAGGGGCATTCGCCACTTTTCACTCAGTTCACACTCAAACGACTCGCCCAACGCACCCAGTCCTCCATCCGCTGCGAATATAGCACAAGAGCTGCGGATCAGTCTCGTCCATTTCCAAGGGAGAGACAGACTAGTCGAGGCGTTCTTTGATGTTGATCGATATCGAGATTTTCCGCAAGATATCCCCCATCTACAGTCAGCGCACGCCGATGTTCGCAAGTCGCAGGGCAAACCTGCTCGGCGATGCCCATCAGTCGATGACCGTACACGGAAAGTTGCACAGGATCAACGTGCTCGAAGTCATCCAAATTGACTTTTTGCTCTACGACCTGCTCTTCGACCAAATCAATGATGACGTGCTCTGGCAGGGATGTTGCCTGCTCCTTAGCTTGGTCGGATGACAAGAATACCCTAACCATATGTGTCGGTTCGACTAGAATCGTTTGTGTCTGATCGAAGATGATCGCCGGGCCCTGTTATCAGTCAACGATCGGAGTGCGTGGCGGGAAGCCCACTCGAATCTGCTCTCCAGGCTGCAGCTCAGACAGAGGCACGATCATTGAGTCCAGCCAGCCGCCTTGATCAAAGTAAACCTTTTTGACCTGGGCCTTGCCCTTCCATTCCCGGACTTCCGATTCCTCCAAATCTTTGTAAGGACTCCGCGTTTCTGATCCTAGACTCTTGCCAACGGCCCGCACCCGGATGTCATCAACCAAAATGTCTCTCCCGCTCAGGTTAAACCCAAATTCTCGCTTGTGCTCGTCAAAGAAGCGTTGCTCGTAGTTGCCATCCTCGGGCTTCTCGACCATGAGCTGAGTTGAAGAACCGTGATAGCGGCAGTTGAGGTAAGTTTCACTTTCGATCCGTTCTTGCGGGAAACCTTGATCGCGCAGCTCTGCATCCGCCTTCTTGACGAGTGCGTCCATCCTTTCGGCTATCTTGCTGTTGTCTTTGTTACCAGACACAGTGAAGGCCGCAGGCTCGGAAAGCTCCCGAACGACATCCGCCAGCGCCATGCCATAGGCTGAAAGTAGTGATGAAAGGCGAGGAATGATGATGCGCTTGATGCCCAGAGTCGTTGCTATTGAGCAGCCGTGCTGTCCTCCAGCGCCGCCAAACATTACTAGATGATGCGAAGCGCATTCAAAGCCGCGAGCCTCGGTGAGTCTATGGGTCAGCATGAAGGTGCCTAGCTCTCCTTGTTTTTCACGTACGTCCGTATTGGCCGGCACATGGTTTCATTTGCAATTCTAAGAAATCCGGCAGCAGCTTGCTCTAAGCTGAGCTTATCGGTTCGGCTTCCATTGATCTCCGAAGTGAGTTGATCGAACAGATTTCTGCTCGCCTCGATGTCCAGGCCCTCGTCCTCATTCGGACCAAATATTTTCGGGCTGACTGTGTGAGCGGGCATCCAACGCCAGGAGTGAACTCACAAGTGTTCAGGCAGAAGCCGTCCAAGGACCAGATTCGCGTCCGTAACCGCCAATGGCCCTCCTTTACGATAACAAGCCGGACCTGGGTGAGCTGTGGCGGACTGTAAGGTCAGCGAGGATCAGGAGTGCTCGCTCCACTCGCCTCTGGGCCGACCACGAACATGCCGTGTCGGTAGAACAGTCTGCTGCCACCACCCGCGGCCACTGTGGAGATGTCCAATTGCGGGGCTTGAATGATAACTGGGGCAAATTTAGAGCCGAAACGAAAGCCAAAGCTTGCCTGCTTACCTTCTGCTGTCGTTGTCTCGAATACGTGCTCGAGTTTTCCAGCGTATCGCGAGACATCAGTGCTCGTGCCTTTCTATCAGTGCCGAATCAACCAGAGAATGAAGACGAACCGCCCATGTCCACAGCTATCAAGGGACTCCCTCTTTCGCCATCATGGCATGTCTTCGAGTATCCGACAACTCCGCCCGCCGGCCCACTCAGAATGGCTCGCAAGCCAGAGAAGTTGTTCCAAGTGCAGAGACCTCCGTCGGATTGCATGAACAGCAACTTGTTCCCAAAAGCCTCCAGGCCTCCTTCGAACCCAGCTCCAAAGCCTTCGATATACCGCCTGGTAACCGGAGTCAGATAGGCATCGGCTATCGAGGAGTTTCCCCGTGAAACAAGCTTGATCTACCGATCAGCAGGTATTGCTGGATCGAGCAGGACACATCATCACCATTGGTTGCAGCTGACTGCTGACGCTGACACTAAACCCCTTCTCCCGTGCGATCTTTGCCACAAGCTCTTCATGCTTTCCCCATAGGTAGCTATGAACAAAGGCAATGGCGATGCTCTTGATGCCCTTGCTCAATAGGTGGTCGAGTTTTTCGTTGACCTCTTCCTCTTTGATCTGCCGCAACAACCGCACTGGCTCTCCAGTAGCCGTGTCTTTGATGACATCTTTGTCGTCGCCGGGCACAGGCACATCAGGACACACAAGGGACTGCACAGGCGTGATGCGCTCGTCAATCTGTAATGTTAGAATGGATATGGCGACTGATGAGCGGATACCGACTTCGACTACCTCGTCATATAAGAAAGCCAATTTGCGTATGCTCAAATCGAAAATATCGGGACGAGCTGTACGTCAAGGCCGATTCACTCTTAACTCCTGCACTGACCTTGCATACCGATCAACAGTACATCTTTCCACCCTTTACTGGTGATGAGAGCACATCTCTCCCCATTCCTTTCAAGCAGCGCGTTCGTAGACACGGTCGTCCCCATGCGTATCGACTCCACTTTATCGAGCGAGAGAAGTTGGTCTCGGCCTATCTCCGGCTTGCCCGGTTCCAGCTGTGACAAGATGCGGCGAATGCTGATGGTCAGCACAAAGGCAGTCAGCACCTACGAGGCGCAGCTCACGCCTCTGTGGGAGCATCTTTATAGTTGTTCGGATCGACCGAGAGCAGCTGACATGTGAGTAGTGGCAGAGAGGGTGATCAAATCAGCTCGCCTTTATAACGATATCATCGAGGCCAGGGCGGGCACATATCGCGTCCGTGAATGTGCCTCCTCGGTCGATGGCGATTCGCACGAGCTCTGTACCATTCTTTGACCTCTGACCTTCCTGCCTCATGTTGAGCTCGACTACATCCACAAACAGACCGGGTTATCATAAGTCGTCGACCGCGGACACACCCGGTGGAGGTTTCTGGGCAGTCTTATCTGCCCACTCCGAAGAAATGTCCACGTCATCCATCCGGTTCTCGACGTCATAGGGTCCGAGCTCGCCCCAACTCACGACCATCAACCTTGCTTTTGCTTTTGCTCTCCCATTCATCTCGTAACGCCACCCAGTCGACGCGTTTCTTCCTCTCGCAACAACGACAGGTATCTGTCGGGCCGAGCTGCTATAGATTCGACGTCGAGGGTGGGGTGAACAGGCAACATGGCGTTCGCACCGTACACCGAGATGTACCCCGTGCGATCGGGGCCAAACACCCCGCGCGGCGGAGAGGCCTCTTCTCCCAGTCAACAATTCGAGATCTCTTTCCCGCCTCGACTGGCCAAGATCGGTAGACGGATGACAGAAATGGGCGAACAATATCTGCCGGCTTTCAGTCCGAGCTTGGTCGAGCAGGAGCAACACGATCATCGTCGGCACTCCGAAGTTCCCGGAATGGGAGACGAGCCGGTCATGTGCCCGTTCTGCAACAAGCCTTTGCCTCCGAGCCTCCTCGCGGCGCAATCGTTGTCAAACTATCAGACCAACTTGCCCAAATCGCGAACCCCAATGAAGAGGACGACGTCTTTGAGTGAGCGCAGCGGTAGTCCCATCAACCGAAGCTCGCTCTCTGGCAAGAGGCAGAGCACGTTTTCGGGCACAGATCTGGTCGCGGCACCCGACGAAATGGAGGAAGGGGGAAAGGGCAAGAAGACCGATGCCAGTGCCGCAAAGGGCAACAAGCAGTCGCTACCCAATGGTATCGCGCCGCAGAAAGCCCTTATGAGTCCCTTACCGGTCAAGCCAAGCACTTCTGCGTCGTCCCCTGCAGCGTCTGGAACTCCTGCACCTCCAACAAAGTCGATCAAGTCCGAAGATCTCGCTCCTGAGCTCCTAGAGGGCGATGCAGCCAATATTTCGGCGGCGCGGGTGCACATCGATCCAAACGACCTTCGCCGTTGGTCTAGTGCTGCCGGCATCGAGGAAGCACAGGAAACCAAACCCGCCCAAGCCGCTTCAAAGCTCGACGAAAAGCCCTTCCCTATCCTTGCACCTCCCCCGGCTCCGTCCGACTCGATAACCAAGGGTTCAAGCTCTAAGTTCAACTTTTTCCGTCGCACTTCGTCCAGAGAGCGAAAGAACGAGGATGACGAGGAGACAGATGATGACGAGGCCGGTGTACCGATTGGATATGCCAAACTCGATGCTCCTGGCTCGCCCGATACCGACGAAGAGGGGCACGAGAAGACGAGGAAATTAGAGGTCAAGGAGAAGACCGTCGAAGAGCCCGTCGAGCCATCACAAGTTGATACCCCGGCTCAATCAGAGGAAGCAATCGCAGAGGTTGTCAAGGCTGTCCCGGTCGTCCAGCAAGATGAGGAGATCCGAAAGGTGCTCCAAGAGGTTCTAGGAAAGGTTAATGAACTTGTGGGTGCTGACGGCTTCTTCTCGGAATATCGCTAAAGAATCAGTCTACTTCACACAACACTCTTCTGGCATCACACTCTGCATTATTGACCTCGCTCAAGATTGCACGTTCGAATCTAGTCATGGCGGAGGCCAACACCGAGATGCTGGAAGAGGAGCTCAAGCGAGCCAAAACGGCGATGCAAGCAGCGGCTGCTCGCGCTGTGGCTGACAAGGCAGCGACGGCCAAGATCGTCGCGGCCGCCACCGCTGCATCACCTGTGTCCCGTGCTTCGGTCGATAAGCCTACTACCCCAGTAGTGACTATTGCTGAGCGGCGGACGCCAGCCAGTACGGGGGCCGCCAAGGGTTCTACGGAGAAGCCGAGTGCTGGCACGCCTCAATCTGCTACGTCTACTTCCCGAACATCGACGGAGGCCTCGCGGCCCCTTTCGATCCGCATGCCGCTGCCTGGCGGGCAGCCGGGTCCTGCCACAGGCCCTGCCGCCACCTCGAACGATTCCAGCAAGGGTGTGTTTGGCTTCTGGAAAGGTGACAAGAAGAAGCTTCCTGGAGGCTTGTCGATTCCGTCTTTGCCCACGGCATCTCAAGTCATGTCTGCGATTGACGCTTCACTGCCTACGACGCCTACGGGAGAGAAGGTCCCGATATTCGACTTTCATGGATGGGATCTGCACCAAGGCGGACAGGGACGACAATTGCCGTCGTCCTCCAGGCGAGAATTTGGCACATCGCCATCTTCTTCTAGCCTGCAGCGTTCCGCTAGCGCTGTCAATCTCACCAATTCCTCTCAGCCCATGGCTATGACCACCTCCCGGCCAACGTCGAACTTGAACTCATCCGGCGTAACGGCACAAAGTGTGCCCAGTCACTCGTCCGAGCTCACCAGACTGCGACAAGCGTTTTCCTCCGCCAACGCTAAAATGGACACCATGGCCAAGGAGATTGCCGAGCTCAAGAAGGGCAAGGTGGATATGGAAGCCGAGCTTGAGGGCCTCTCTCAAGCACTTTTCGAGGAGGCAAACAAGATGGTATCGGAAGAGAAGAGGAAACGAGTCGAGGCCGAAGAAGCGCTCAAAGAAGTCAAGGAGGAGCGCGAGGCATTGCGATCGACGGTCAAGGTGCTTGGTGGGGATGTGGAGGAAGGCTCGAGGCGCGGATCCGACGAACCTGGAGAGGAGGAGGAAGATGGCCCTTTCGACGAAGCCTCTTTCGCGCCCCGCGATTTGGACAAGCACTACGAGGCGCTCAGAAAGACGATACACCACGTTGGAGAGAGCGTTGGCCCGGCTGCTCTGGCGGAAGCAACCGGTGCTTCGGAGACACCGGAGTCGGCAGACTCTCAGGACAAAACGCCTCCGTCAGACGAGAGCGAAGCTGAACAGGCGGGGCTTCGAATCTCCATCGATGCGCCAACACCCGTTCCGCCCATTGCGCCTGCCTCGCCTAATCCGTGGGCCACAACTGAGCCATTTGCGCATCCTGCCGTTCCCGGTTTACCATCGTTGACGGATATGGGCGGGGAAGGTGAACCCCCTGTCAGCTTGGGGCCCGATCTAGCCAAGGTATCAGCAGAAGACCCTATCCAACGGGAGAAGAGCCCCGTGGAAGATCTGGACGAGTTGATGAAGCGGTTGCAGAGTGACATGGAGAAGGACGGGGATTAGGCGAGGGAATGTGGATGGTCTCATATCCGTGTCTGCTTGTTCTTTGCTTTCGATGTCTGTAGCCTTAGTAATTGCATTGCTTCGGGGTCATAAAATGATCAGCTGATGGTGATGGGACCTGACGATGGGTGCCTGACCATGCCTGGAACACACATACACACACACACGGGAACCGGTCGAGGGCCATCATGTCCTTGTTCCTGTCAAATCATCGTCACAAAGGCGGTCTCTGATCCTTCAATTGCTGCCTGTTGACGAGCAAGGAAGATGCGACGACTAGGAGTGAGGAACAAGGGACAAGAGGCATCACTTTGGTGCCTCTCCTCGGTACCTTCCTTCAAAAGACACTCACCTGTCCGTCGACCAATGCGTTATTATCCTTTGTCACCTCCGCCCGCGGACTGCTTCCCAGGCAACTCGAACAAGAGATATATGCTCACTGCTGATGGACGGTCTCACCTTCTTCCCCATCTCTCCTTCCGCCGATTAACCCCTCTGAAACTCGGTTTGACCTTGCGTGCTCATGTCGTTCACTGAGAAAGTCCGGTTTGTTTTTGACGACCAGCCGACCATGCAAAACATCGTCATTATTGGCGGTAAGTCACTTCTTCCCAGTCCGATGCGCGAGCTGAGACGCCAGCATCAGTCGCTGGGCACGCGCTGGCCAACACCCTCGTGCCGAACCTTCCGGAAACACACCGGATCGTCCTTATCGACGCACAAGACTTTGCCTATTGGCCGTTGGGCTCTCTACGCGCCTCCTGTCGACCTGGTACGCTGACTCCGAAAACATGCTGATCTCGGCGGGGCGGGCGCTGACCGCTACAGGGTGGGAGAAGAAGATCACGCATCCTTTGACGCAGGCTAGCGTGTTTGGCCAGACGTCCAGGCATAAAGTGGTGCCCGGCACGAGGGTCGTCATGTTGCGCCGAGACGCGGTTGTGCTCGCCAGGCCTTTCGAGGGAAAGTTGGAGCTGCCGTTTTTTGTGAGCTATTGGGGTCGCAGGTAGCAGGAAAGGACGGGCGCTGAGAAGCAGAAAGCCATCTTGGCCACGGGGTCGAGCCAAGCCAGTCCGATGCGCGTCCAGCCGGGCGCTACGCTCGCCGATGCCGAAAGGGCTTTGGTCAAGATCCAGCGGGATCTGCGAAAGGCCACCAAGGTTGCCATCATTGGCGGAGGACCCGTTGGGGTCGAGATGGCGGGTGTGAGTCACACACCACTTTAGGGGGAAAAGCTGATGGGTAGGAAATCCAGACAGCCTTTCCCGGCACGGCCATCGCTATCATCCATGATGGCCCAAGGCTCCTGGAGCGCTTCGTCTCTTCCACAGGGGCCGACATGTTTGACGAAGATGACTCGTCGCCCAAGGTCCCTCTCAAACAGCTTACCCAAGTTTTCAAGCCGAAACATCTCAGTAGCGGCGGCAGCACACATTCGTCTTCGTCCGGCATTGGACCCACCTCTGGCGCGTATACTGCTCCGCCGTCCAATCATAAGCTATCGGCCGGCATGACCAAACTGCTCCAAGGAGGGTTTATGGAAGTCATTGTCAATGATCGCGCTGTGCCCGTGCGCGGTGTTGTGGGCGAGTGGGACGGCAAGCCCGGCTTGCAGTACGGTATCAAGAAGGTTGCCCTGCGGAGTGGTCGAGAGGTCGAGGCGGACTATGTCTTCTTCAGCGTCGGCAACAAGCCTAACAGCGCTCTTGTCGAGTCTGTCGATAGGGGCGCCGTGGTATCTGGTATGGTCCGTGTGGATCAGTATCTCCGGGTAAGTCCCCGTGCTGGTCTGAATTACCTGTGCTTACACGCAGGTGCGCTCTGTTTCGCCCGACTCGGTTGTCCAGCCGAACTACTATGCCATTGGAGACTGCTGTTCGACCCCCGGGTGGAAGACGATGCAGGGTGCTAAA
Source organism: Tremella yokohamensis (assembly GCA_024343385.1). NCBI lineage: Eukaryota > Fungi > Basidiomycota > Tremellomycetes > Tremellales > Tremellaceae > Tremella > Tremella yokohamensis. The sequence continues at coordinate 396,039 of BRDC01000038.1, read as the reverse complement.
GCAGACGGTGAGGGTGTGGCGGAAAACTCAGTCTCCTTGATGATTGACCAAGATCGAGCTGACAGGCAGTATCATCGCTGAGATCCGCGGGCTCCCTGTTCGGCCATACAGGCGCACGGTCATGCATGGCATGGCGAGTCCTTCCCGCGGCCATGAGCAAGTCTGTCTGACCCACAGCTTATACCGTTCGGGCCAGACCACGGTAAAGGATACTTTACGCTGCCTGCGCTGGGCGATACGACCATGCCCGAAGCGGCGGTTCTCAAAGTCAAGTCCAAGACTTTGTTCATCCCGGACTACTTCTTGGCTCGTTTCAAGGGACCAGAGTTGGAGAAGGAGAGAGGGGGACAGTGGGTCGAGCAGCAGAAGCAGTCAGGGCATAAGAATACCGAGGAAGCCGAGAACTCGTCGGCGTATTGGGAAGAGGTCTAATTGTTTACAGAGCACAGAATGCCTTCGTAGGCGCAGGTCGCCTGTCAATGTCCGATCTGAGTGTCATAATGTTTATGGTTGTACTCGCTTAATACATGATTGCTATCCTCCAGTACGGACTACTGCTCCCCAGCCACAGCCTTGACCGCCTTCATACGGAGGTTGCTCTTGTTCGGGACGAGCTGATCGACCAACTGACGCTTGCTCATCTCCAGCTGATCTTGTCAGCCGCTACCCAAGCTCAGAGAACTCGAAATCCAGATCAACTCGATTGTGGAGGGGACAGGGACGACACACCTTGGCCGCCAGACCGTCAAGGTCCGCCGCCTTGTATCCGACAGCGAAGATCTCATCGACAAACGTCTTGCGCTTCTCGGGGGTCCACGTCCCGTTCTCTCCCTTTGGACTTTTAGAACTGGCGGTCTTCTTGGCAGTAATTTTCGCGGGTGTCTTGGGCGAGGAGGCCGTCTTCGGCCTTTTGGTCTTCGGCTCGAGCGGGGGAGAAGCGGGCTCGGGGGTGTAGGCAGGCTCGGACGGGGTGAGCGACAGGGTGGGGGTGGCTGCTTCGCGTTTCATGTCTGATCTCGAGTTCGTGGCTGGTCTCTTAGGAAGGGCTGGGGGGAATTGTTGATTCGGAAGAAGAAGCTGAGTGAGAATCTGAGCAGGTGGGCGCTCCCATATTTGTACCAGTGGGCGAGCAGATCAGGTGAGCGGTTGCTTGACGACGAGTGCCATGTTGCGTGCTGATCACTTTTCAGAGCATTCGAGCCGGTCGTCAAGGAGACGAGATCAAACTGTTGGGTCTCCTTTGGACCCCCCTCACGACCAGTCACATCTTGACAGAAAATTGCCTTTGGAAAGCCATTGCGACCAGACTCAGCATGTCCAAACGAACCACATCGACCTTGTCAGAAGAAGGATCGAATAGCCCGGTCGATACCAAATCAGACCTGCCTCCTCCGCCAGATACCTCGAAAAAACGTAGAGTCTCGACGACCGTCTCTTCTCTCCACAACGGCAATGGCGAGTGGACACCCCAGAAGAAAGAGAAATTCGTGGATCGGATCTTGGCTATCGGGCTCAAACATGCAAACTTGGATGAACTGGCAGCTGAGGTGCGTCGTTCCGGAGCAGTGGAAAGATGGTTGCTGACGACAGTTTGGCCTGAGCAGGCAGCAAGTTCGGAATGCCATTCAGGCGGGAAGGAAGGGCAATCTGCGTGATAAAGCGAGCAAGGCGGTGAGGGGAGACTGAATGCACAGATGCATGCTGGTGGTCATCCACAACACAACCGAGAGCTATGTACAACAGTTCGCCAACGACGCTGTCACTTCTATGGGCGTACCTATCTACTCGTCCTTGGATCGGGTCCACCTACGGCCCCACCCCATCGGCCCTCCTCCCAGCATACCCCACCAAACCCCCTCACCTAGAAACCCTCCAAAGAGCCAGTTCATGTGTGGATCAGGATCCGCACCTCTTCCCATCCGACATAGCTGCCACTCGTGCCACAGTGTCGATACTCCGGCACCAACAAGTGGAATACCCGCCTGTCTTTTGAATCTATGTTGCAAGAGCGGTTCTGCTTCTTCATTCGTGGTCTTTGACAGATTTGAGCTGGTCGAACCCCCTCCCAGAAGCCATTTCATCGTCTCTGCGCCCGGCATGACATATCCCCCAACATCTGCCGCCTCATCAGACGCCTCGGGATTGAGAAACAGCTCGACTGGCAGTTTGGGATGTAGACAAGCGGGACGCCCAACTCCCGCTAAGTGACACGCTTGTCGAACGCAATCCGCGGCGAGATGCCGTGAATGCAGGCCGCCCGTCAGAAGGATGGCGGGACCCTCTGGCGGGGCGGGCAGTTGTGGCAATAGATTGGCCGTGAAGTGGGCGAAGAGCGATTGACGACTAGAATCAGATCCTTTGGGAGGCGTCGTCTCGCCGAAGACTGACTGTCAGCTTGTTCTTGGGGCAAGACATACCCCTCACCAGGATTCGAATAGCTGCCACCGGATACCTCGAGTATGTCTATCCGCTGCCATGATACGATCTCTTTGATGATATCCGCGGACTGCTCTTCGTCGAGGCCTAAGGTCAGCTCATGATCTGCAGTGCACTTGGGTCTCACCTCCTTGGACAAAGTCAGAACTGTTGATTTTGACCGCCTTGATGAAAGACGATGAGGTGGATCTGTGTATGCCATCAAGAACGAGCCAAAGCAGGTGAAGTCGAAGCGGGATCCAACAAGATACGCCTGGCAGCGGTTTCGGGAACGGGTTGGTCTGAACGGTCAGCAGCTCTCCAGAGTCCTGAAGAGACTCACATGTGGAGATAGGTAAGAAGCTAGCAAATAGCCATGTGCCGAGTGTAGCTGCACGCCATCCCACCCTGCTTCCTCTGCCACCTTGGCACCCTGCACGAATCGGTCCACAATTTCGAGCCATTCATCAAGGTCGATGATTTCCCGGCTGTTCCTGGGCCAGAGGACATGACCCATCAGTCGACCGAGGAGCGAAGAGCCTGTATCTGGGCGAGCTGAAGATGGTCCCACGGCGGGCACCCATGGCCAGCGGGCGAAAGTGTAGGTAGCTGGACTTTGTAGACCTGGATGGGACAGTTGCAGCAGCATGAGCGGCTTTGTAGCTATGGGATTCGGATCGACCAGCGCTCCTATCCTGAGATTTGAGTATGCCTTGACTGTCGAGTCGGCATCTGGGTTGAAAGTCCTGCAATGCGGGGTGGCCAAAAACCGGGGGTCAACCTGAACATTCCCTACGATGATCAGTACTCCGAGGTGTGGGAAGCAGGTTTAGCTGCTCACCCGTGATTAGCATACCCCAGCCGCCCTCTGCCCAGCGTCTGTACAGCCTTCGATGGCGACGATCGGGCAAGCCACCGCCGTATCCGATTCCCTCGTCCATGGCCACCTGCAACGTCAACGCATCACCAGAAATGACAGGAGTACGGACCTTGACGAGCCTGTTGGGTATGACCCTCCCATTGGGAAGGGTCAACGGCTTCGAGAGCACCTCTACGTCGGCGCTACTGGTACTCATACCAGCCGTGTGCTCAAAGGAGAGCGTAACGCTGACGGTTTGTCCCCCTAGGTGCTTCTTTACGAGGACATGACACGCATCCTGCCGAGTGGGAGAACAAAGTGGGGGACCCTGCCGCGATCAGCGGAAGCAAATTCTCGACACGCGACTGCTTTTCCACACCCCTCAGCTGAGTCAACTCTCCATCAATTCATCTCATCGTTTGTTCATATCAACCAAATCTCTACTATCATGAGGGCGTCCCATCGTCATAGGACCGCACCTGCTACTTGACTGCTTGGACGCTGAAATCATACCACAGCAGACATGCCTCCAGACGGCAGTCTCCAGGTCTTCTCCCTCCCGCCCAGCACGCCCGTAACCAGTGTCTACCCCAACCTGGCGGAATCCAGTCAGGTAAGTGATCGATAGATTCTACGTCTTGGCTGACCACACTTTCAGCATGCTCGGAATAATTTCAGGCCCCAACCGCGAAAGTTTAAGCGCGTTGTATCGGCACAGGAGAATGAGGCCGCGCTGAGGAGAACACTGAGGACTCGTAAGTTCTCAGGTCACGGATGGGTATTTCGCGAAGCTGAGATGTTGAGATTGGGGACATGAATCATTCCGAGGTCCTCAGCTGGACATCTGTCTTGATGTCATGCGTGGATGCGACGTTCTTGTCGTGGCACCAACCGGTCTTGGCAAATCGTTCGTTCGGCATTTCAGCGGAATGACAGAACTCTGACCGGACAGAGTATGCTTTCAAGTCCCGGCTGTTACGCTGCCTTTCGGCATCACATTGGTCATCTCGCCGCTGCTTGGTGGGCCTTGGGTCTCAGCTCCCGAGTCGCAGCTGACAACAGCTCTCATGGAGGATCAGGTCGCGAGTCTCAAAGATCGGGGTATTCAAGCCGCCATGTTATGCGAAAAGACCCCTCATGCAGAAGTCCAGGAGGTGAGTTGCAGAGCCATTCCACCTGACTTTGTTCATCAAGAGATCAAACGTCAGCTCAGCATGGGTCATCCTGAAGTGCGAATCCTGTACGTTACCCCTGAGACGTTGTTCTCCAAGAAATACGAGCACCATTTTCGCATGGCATACCGTCAAAAGCAGCTAGTCCGCTTGGTGGTGGATGAGGTGAGTGCATCGAGCTGCACAGAGTTTGGCGACTGACCCATACAGGCTCATGTACTGGATGTGAGGATCTCTGAAAACTTAGCTCCCAGCTTGCTCACTCGCAGGAATGGGGAATGACCTTTCGGCCCGTAAATGAAATAAAGCACGACTCATAGGGTCGCAACTGATTGTTACAGGCCTACCGACAGCTGGGCGAGTTCCGCCAAATGTTCCCCGACATTCCGGTCAGTGCTTTGACGGCATCTGCGACCGAAGACGTCCGGAAGAGGATCATCGATACCCTGGGCATGCGACGGTCTAATTTGGCCCAGAGGGTGGAGCCATTCAATCGAAAGAATCTGTTCTACGAGGTTTGGGCTTCCAATGCGCCCGACTTTGGCTGACTATTTCAGATACGCTACAGAGGCAACGTGCTCGAGCATGAGGATAAGGAGCATGAGATCGCCAATTTCATCATCACCTACCGAGAAGAGGCTAGGAAACGAAACATCGAGAATGGCATCAAAACGCCATGTGTTTCGGGCTTGGTCTACTGTCGATCTCGAGCAGCTGTAAGGCGATGGCTCCAAACTGCGACAAAGTTGCCTGACGAGCAGTGCTCAGATCTGGTCCATAAGCTTGCAGCCCGACGAATTACAGCTCGCCCCTTCCATGCTATGCTGCCGGTTGAGCAAAAAAAGCAGACTCTAGCGGACTGGCAGGCAGGCAAGGTGGAATGCATCGTTGCCACTATAGCGTTCGGAATGGTAGGTTGGTACGGGCCCGGAGTGAGCTGATGTCAGGGCATCGACGCCCCTCACGTGCGTTACGTGATTCATTGGGACATGCCCAAAAGCTTCGAGGGCTATTATCAGGAGACGGGGCGAGCCGGTCGGGACGGCCATGTAAGTTGTTCGTTCCCAGATGTGGGCTTTGAGCTGAGACTGTGAGGCTTCTCGATGCGTCTTGTTCTATTGTGAGCGAAAATGGCGTACTGCTGCTATGCTGACCACGCTAGCTCGCGAAGATGCTGCCACACTCAGAACTTTCATCGAAAGGGAAGCGCAGAAGGCTCAGAAAGCACAGGAGAAGGAGGCTGGTCTGGATGGCCTCGATGCCGATAAATCTGAGCAAGACGCTGGAAAGATTCGGCAGCTGAACAGCTTCAAACGACTGCAACAGTATGCCGAATCGGTCAAGACTTGTCGACACGTCAGCATTTGTCGCTATTTCGGAGAGACGATCGATGGGGATGACAAGGACATCCGAAAGGCATACTGCCACGGCATGTGCGACGTGCGTTTCACGTCGAGCTCTTTGGAAGGTGTCGCTAAGTGAAGCAGGTATGCGTCAGTCAAAGCACTGTGCTCCGTCGGGCCTGTACGATATCGGAAGAAGTGCCGGTTGCGTCCCAGGTGGTCGCACTGCCCGTCCGGCCACATCTCCCATCTGACGGCACCTGGCCGTCGTCCGATAATCCGCTCGTCGAATGTTCCTTGTTCCAAATTCACCCCACGGCTGTGGGCATGTCACGTCCAATCGAAAACGTCCCGTTGAGTCTGGACGAGCCATCCGTATCGACTTTTGTGCCTCCACAGCACGAACCCCTGCTCGATGAGAGAGACATCCTCGGGTTCCAACCTAGCGAAAACGGGGCCAACGTTGAGCATTCGTGCCATTCCGCAGCGCCAGTATCACCATCGGTGATTGGCAGCCCAAAATCGCCTTCGTCTCCTATTGGAAAGGACGATTGTGAAGACTGCTCCATCGCCGACGATGACAAAGTTGCTCCCGCCCATTCTAGTCCAGTTGCGCACAGCCCTCAGCCACGCAGGAAGAAAAGAAAGTTGTCGGAGGAGCGATCTCGGTCGCGACCACCTGCCGTGCCTCCAAGTCTGGCGAGCCTGATGAATCGTCCTGTTCGACCGTCGCCATTACGCCCGACGTTGAAGACTAATACACCGGACCGAGCTCGTGCTGCCACGATCAAGACGCCCTCGAGGACCGATGACCCTTTCTCTTTTGTACCGATCACTGGCGCGGACGAAGGAACTTACGCGACTCCCGATGCCGTGTCTCCGAGGAAGAAGAAGAAACAGCTCGAGGCTTTCCGCAAGATTGAGCCAATCACTGGCGAGGGGCCATTCCCTGTCTACAATGGTAAGCTCCATGTTTTGCTGAAAAGAAGCTGACGAGCAGTCTCTACCCCCCTCACAGCTCGCAAAACGCAGCCTGCGCGCTCCACCTTCAAGGTACCTTTCGCCCAATCCCCTGTGATCGGCAGGGTTGGGCAGATTCTTGTATGTCCTGTCTGAGGGTCAACGGCTCCTCAGAAGCTAATATGCAGATGCCCGATCGAGACAAAGCAAAATCGGCTCTACAACAAGCGCTCGAGTTTACGTTCAAGCGCACATTGACTGGAAGGGAGGTGTGGGAGCACTGGGGACGGTCCGAGGCGGGAAAAGACAGGGTCGGCATGTTAGTCAAGATAGCTTCCGCGCTGGAGGAAGACGTCGTGCACACGACATTGACCAAGAAGGACTTTGGTAAGCTTCCAAGTAGCGAGGCATGAGTGCTGCGCTGAAGTAGCAGACAAGAAGATCGAATCGGTGTGCGCGGTCATCCGTGTGCTCTCTCATCCTCAAATAAGCGATCTGGTCAAGGCTGGAAGACTCGAGCGGCACTTTGAGGGAAGTTCTCAGCTTCCGTGGATCAGGCTGGTGGAAAAGGTGGTCAAGAAGACCAAGCTCGCATGATGTAGCCTCAAACCGAGATAAGTGTTGTCACTGTTTTGCGTTGTATTGGCAAGATGTAGCGGCGCTCGCCGCCTATGCATTGATCTATGTCGGTTGAGGGAATCTACTTGCCGGCAATCTGTTTGCGGGCAATGTCGACCTGGCGCTGGATCATGGCTCGGGCCGGTCCACCAATGGCGTTGCGCTTCTCCACGCTGGCCTCAAAGTCGAACACGTCCTTGACGTCCTCTGTGAAGTGGGCTGAGAGGTCCTTCCACTGTTCCAGGGTGAGGTCGGAGATCTGGCACTTTGTCTGCTCGGCGAGAGCGACGGCTCGTCCGGAGATGTGGTGCGTCTCGCGGAAAGGTACCTGTAGTAAGATGGGAGAGCTGTGGACTATGGAGACGCTGAACTTACTCCCTTGCGCACGAGGTAGTCTGCGATATCGGTAGCGAGCATGTCCATAGTCAGAGCCGCCTTCATCTTGTCCGGATGTATCGACAGGGTTCCGATAACTCCTTCGGCAATTTGCAGCGCCGCCCCGACGGTATCGACACAGTCGAACAGGGGCTCCTTGTCCTCTTGCAGGTCCTTGTTGTATGTCGATGGCACGCCCTTGAGAGACATCATGAACCCGGCCATCTGGCCGAACGTGCGGCCCGACTTGCCCCGCAAGAGCTCGAGCGAGTCGGGGTTCTTCTTTTGAGGCATGATGGACGATCCGGTCGAGTAGGCGTCGGACAGCGTGACGAACCCGAATTCGGCCGTCGAGTAGATGATGAGATCCTCGGCCATGCGGCTCATGTGGATCATCGTCAGGCTGGCCCACTGCATCCATTCCACGATGAAGTCGCGGTCTGCCACTGCGTGCATCGAGTTTTCGCCGATAGATTGGAAGCCGAGTTCGGAGCGAAGGAGTTCGCGGTCGAGCGAGTACGGGTTGCCTGCCAGGGCTGCCGAGCCGAGAGGGAGGACCGAGATGCGCGGGAGGAGCTGGCGCAGTCGTGCGAGATCGGAGAGGAAGGATTGGGCGTGCGAGAGGAGGAGGTGGGACCATCGGACGGGCTGGGCGCGCTGCACGTCAGCTTCTCATTCGAACATTGGGAAGTGGGTGAGCTGACCTGGAGGTGGGTGTAGCCGGGCATGATGGCGTCTACTTCCTTTTCCGCGCGGGAGACCATGACGCTGAGCAGAGCAGTCAGGTATTCTTCCACCCTGGCAGTCTCGTCCATCTTCCCGTCAGCTTTGCTTCTTTTTTGACATGTGGGCTACTGACAAGCCATATCCGCATGTCGGTCGCGACTTGGTCGTTACGGCTCCGGCCGGTGTGCAGCTTTCCTCCAATGTCTTTGCCAATGATCTCGCTCAGGCGGCGCTCGTTGGCAGTGTGGATATCCTCGTCGTCAGGCTGGATCTTGAACTGAGTAGTCAGCTTCAAACCCCAGACGCTGCAGCTAAACTCGCCTCTCCTCGCTCCCACTCTCCCTCGACCTCCTTCAGTCCACGAGCAATCTCGCTCTGCTCTTGCTGATTCAGGATACCAGCTTGGAGCAGCGCCTTGGAGAACGCAATGGAGCCTTTGACGTCGGCGGCATACATGCGCTTGTCGTACTTGAGCGACTGGTTGAACTCGTGCATCCTGGTGGGTCAGTGCGTGACGACTCGATGTGATAGGGAGAAGCGGACAAAGGGTCGGTTGAGCCGGTGAAGCGACCGCTGGTTGTCAGCATAGGACCATGAGACGAAGCCAGCTGACTCGCCCCCATAGCTTTCGCTTTGTAAAGTCTTCTTGGGTGCTCATGTTGCTGAGAATGTTGTCGGGTAGAGGTGTATGAATTGACGAGTCTGAAATTCAATCCCATCCATGCCACTTTGCTTTGTGCCTCCACCGCCCAAAGATAGCGACTTGGGTAGGAGCATGACGTGGACTTGAAGGAACCAGTCCCTATCACTCCCTTCTAGTTTAGCCGTGTGTTCCTGTCCTGAGGGAGCCCCATGGCTTTTGGGGAGCAAGTTACGTACCTCGCGTGTCATGTTGTGTGTTGCTTTTCGTGACAAGTTTATGCTCGAGATCGACATCCTCTCCGCTTCTCTCTCCTCTCTCTCTCTCCTCTCTCTTGCAAAAGAGACATCGCGACGCGAACAATAGCGGAAAGCATGTCGCGTCGACGCTGAACGCAGGCTGGTCGTCGTTCTCATCAAACCCCACCAATTGTCAAAAGACGTCTGTGCACGTCAGCATCATAATCATCATCGTCATCAGCGTCAGCGTCATTAATAGCGGCACGCCGAGATCGCGTGTCATCGACGTGACGTCTCGCCTCCACGCGACATAGGCAAGGCTCTGAAAGGAGAAGAAGAAGGTACCTTCACCATGCCCCGCGCAGCTTCGCCTCGCCACCCCTCGTCACCCTCCATCGCATCCGACATGGTGGACCATTCGCCCCCCGCCACCCGTCGACGCGCGCGGACGACCTCGTCAGCCGCCACCGCGGCTCACTTGGACCAACCGAAACACCGTGACTCGTTCTCATACTCTGAAGCGACGATGAGCATGCACGGCAGCGACGAATGGGACGAGTCGATTGACGGTAGTCCCGGTCCCGGTCAAGGCGAAAAGTCCAAACGACGAAAGAGAAAGGACGAGCCCATGTCGCCCGTCACTGTCGTGTGTGAGTGATCATCATTGCTACAATGATGTACTGGTGCGTGATGCTGATCCCAGCCTACGTCATTTTCTTCTACATCATCTGGCAGATCCTCACGCGGTCCGACGAGAACGAGATCCTCTCTCACCTGCCACCGTCGTCGCTGCTCGCGCACCACGTCGACATGCACGGTACCGTCCAACAGCCCTATCACCTGCCGTACCACCTCCCGCCCATCCCGCAGATCGCCCCGCAGAGCGCCGAGGCCTCCATTCCGCTCTGGCGTATGATCCTCGCCGTCGCCATCTACCCAGTATACTTCGCCATCACCCTCTTGGCCACACCGCTACCACTACTGCTCAACGCGGTCCACCTCGTCTTGACCATCCTCAACACCCTGCTATACCCGTTCACAAGTACCGCAAGGGTGGTCATCAAGACGTTCGTCCTCGGCCCTTTGGCGGTAGTCAAGAATATCCTCGCTGTACTGTACCCGCTATACGTGTTTGTCGGCGGTGTCGTCGGTGTGGGGTGCGTAATGGGTATGGGCGCAGGATGGATCGGCAAGGTTGGCTTGGAATGGGTGTTGAGGCGGCGTGATCGCCGCGCGAGGTCGAAGCGCTCCGCTAGCGGCGGTGGCGCCATTACGAGCAGAGACAGGTCGACGCGATTGAAGTCGACGTCGAAAGACCGAGCCGCAGTACTGGCAGACTTGCCGAGTCAACCTATCCGAGCGGCGGTACCGCTCAAATCACGGGAGAAAGTGGCGATCGTTGATGATGACAATGGGGGCGAAGGTTGGTATTACCACCCTGGGTCAGCAATCATGGACGAGGTGGAATACCTCTTGCCGCAATTCCCCAAGTCCAGCAAGTCGAAATCACACTCTCGGTCAATTGACGCGTATCGCGTTGGACCAATTGCGAGGGGCACGGCGAGGGAACCGGTCGTCCTTGGTACGCGCCGCCGCGGACACCGTGACGAGTGGAGTTAGGTCTTGTAGGTTGGCAGGTATGAAGTTTTCTTGTGGGTTTGGTTGTGTACATGTGATGAGATGTGAAGTTGGGACGAGATGGAGGATACCCTGTTCATATGTTGTATAGAGGTTGTTATGAACTTGTGACGACTGGCCTGGCCACGAGCACCTCAAGGATACACTGGCTGACCGCAGGCGGAACAGGTTCGTAGTGATGCAAGTGCAAGATGCATGCGATGCTGATGAGATATGCGGTACATACGTAGAAACACGACTATGATGGTTGGCTGCCGGGGATGAAGGTCAGAACATGACCTGGGCATTACCATACATGGCAAGCATGACATTCGTGCCGTCCCCGACCGTCGTTCGTTCCAACAACCTCTTGTCGGCGTACATCTCGAGAAACTCCGCATGAGTATGTACGCCAACATGTCGCCGGCGGAACCCTTGAACACCTGTATGGCGCATATGCGCATGGTGCGGCGTGAAGAATGTGTTCAATGGCGTAGGGGAGGATGTGGACCATGTCACGGCGGGCGAGCCGCCGACCTCTGCATCACCGCTCGGACTCGATTTAGGCGTAGGTGCAGGAGCGGGCGAGGACGAGGACGAGTATGGCGACGAGACAGGGGGCGAGTTCATGATCAGCGAATAGGTATCCTTTAGCAGGGCAAAGTCTGCGTTCATCAGCTATACGCTCGGGATATCTGGGCAAGCTGACCCGTCGGGAAGAAGATATCAAAGTATCCCTGCTTGACGAGGAACGTCTCGCACGGTACCATACTCCCTCCATACCGCGTCTGCACCACCGGACCGTTCCTTCCAGTCACAGCATCCGGAAGGTCGCTGAAATCCGCCACGAGCAGCCTGTGGGCCGGCAGACGCTCGCGCAGACGTTCGAGGAAGAGTGTCGCTTTGGTAGGTACGAAATCGGGCTTTGTGAGATTGGGCGCGAAAGGCAGCGCTGTGTAGGCGCGCCGCAACGCAGGAGAGTGCTGCAGGGCAGGGTGGAGGGGTGGTGAAGTGGATGGGGAGGGAGGGAGGAGACGGCGGTATTTGAGTACGCGGCGGAGGAGCGGGTCGGTGGGCGGTTCGTAGAGGAGGCTAAAGTCGCCTTGGGCGTCGATGGCCACTACGGCTTGGACGGGCGAGAGGGTGGAGAGGTCGTATCGAACCATATCGTGGGCTAAGTTGTCCTAGGCGTTGGTTTTGGACAACCCGGAAGAGGCGGTGAAGATAGGACTCACAAAGACCTCCAGGGCGACCACAAAACAAGCCTGGTCCGTTCCCCCTTGCCATCGAAACACATCCTCGTTGATCACCTCGACCCTGTCCCCCACACCAGCCGCATCCGCCCTCGCCCGTTGGCCCCGAGCGAGCGCCGCAGATATCTCGATGATACGGTATTGCGTCTTGGCGTAGATCTCAGGGTGGGTATCGCGTATGTATCGCAGTGCATCGAGCATGAAGGAGCCATTACCCGCGCCGACTTCGTAGATTATGAGATCCTGGTCGGGGTAGTGGTATCTCTTGTACGTGGCGAGTATGGCCGAGGTGAGTGCGCGAGCGTAGTACGGCTGAGGGTGAGCGAGTATTCGCGAGATTCCTCGGACCTTCTGAGTCCTTCTCGTCCTTGCTCAAAGCTCAGAATATGTTTGGTTGTGGAGGACCCACCTTGAAGAGCTCCGTAGGTGTATGCCACACCTGCCTGCCCAGCCCACCGGTCCCCTCCTCAGTGGGAGAAGAAGCATAAGCGTCATACCGCTCCGCCACAGCTTCCTGAAAAGCCGCCGTGTCCCCAAACTTGCCAAAGTCGTATCCCTCCTCTTGAGCAGGGGAGAAGATAGTTGCGTTCCGACTGAAATAGCCATAATGAGGGTTGTAGAGCGAGTCGTCGATATAGTCTCGGACGAGCATCTTTACGCGGGTCGGGGGCTCCGTGTGTCGGGAGAGGTCGTGCGCCGTGACGCGGCGGTAGTTGACGTGCTGGTCGTCAGGAGCTACACCTTTGCTAGCGATGTTTAACGGTTGAGAGAGAGGAGGACGTACGTCTGGATCTGGGTCTTCTGAAAAGCTGAGCGAGGTGTTAAAGTTGTATCGCGGCGTCTTCTTCTTTGTCTCGGAGTTGGCTGCTGGACCAGTAGCGTAGCTGCGAGCAGCATGGGCAGTCAAGCGGAATGGTCTCGGTCTGAGCGAATCATTTCCCTCGTTGAGAGCCACAAGGTATGTCGACCGCCTGCTCAGATGCTGTTTCGTGACTTGCCGTGCGGCCAGTCGGGAAGGTCCGGCGACAGGTGTCATCATGTCGAGCGTCCGTCGTGACTCCGACTCTGAAAGCTCGAGCAGACAGCACGCAGGGCTACGACCTCTATGAGAGTGTCGGGCGCCGAGCTGCTAGCAATACTTCTGCAAGACAAAGCAAAGACAATGCAGGAATGGAGGTGGTTTCGCTCATCTCTCATCTTTCGTCTTTCGGCTCGGCTCTTCACGTGACTGATTTCGCCACTGGCCACCGACGGTCGTCATGCATAGGTGGCTATATGTGCATGGGAATAGTCTTGGACGTTACATACCTATGCAGTGCTGGTGGCTACGGTGACTAGCTGGCAGGTAGCATACATTCGAGTATCTGATCCATGCCGTGTCGCGCTGCCAACGCAATCTACCTCACCTCGTCCATCTCAGACGAAGCGGATGAGTCAGTTGAGACGCTCGGCATTGCAGTGCCACCCAAAGCTCGCCGCGCGTTCAGTGTCGCTGTAGTTGTCGCCTTAGTAGTGTCGAAGAGCAGGAGGCGTCTGGAGGGCGCGCATTCCTCGGTTCTCAGTGCTGCTGCGCGAGACCCGACGCCGATGGGCAGGTCCAGGCGAGATGACAGTGATGAGGGATACTCGTCATGTCGGCCGGACTTCGAACACTGGGTCTGCCATTCTGCAAACCGATGGAGAGGTGGCGTTCATCGGGGCACTTGATTAACCTTCAATGATGATCGCTGTCACGAAGATTGCTGATGATCCTCATCACGCTTTACCCTTCTTCCTTGCTGATCGTGGCGTAGGCGCCTTCTCTTCGGCCGGCTCGGCCTTGCCCCAGCTCATCTCGAGCTCGACGAGCTCTTCCCAATCGCGGATCTCGTCGTGCCGTTCACCATATCGGCCGAGATCCTGCCACTGCTCGAGCGCGAGCTTGGACGCGTCAAAAGACGAGTCGGAGGAGATGATGATCGTAGACAGAGCGCGAAGCTTGCCAAGGTGCTGCGAGTGGAGAGAGAAAAGAGGGGAGAGGTTGTCGACTGATCGTCAGAATGGAGGTAGATACTGGGGTGTGCAGGACTCGCCGAACCGCTCAAACGTCCATGTCATCCACATGGGCTCGACCAGCACAAACGTAGCTCCTTCCCTCTGGTACGCGTCAAAGAAAAGCTGGTCCGTCGCTTCGAGCAGAGTTTGCATCTTGCCCAACAGCTTGTCCTGCCGGTCGGCATCGCCTCACATGCCAAAGTCAGAGGATTTACCAGCTTGCTGAGCGTATCTTGCAACGCCACCCGACTCTTGCCCAGCACGACCAACGTCTCACGTACCGGCGGCCTATCTGGGCCTTCGGGCAATTGTAGGATATTTCTGAAAAACCATCAGGACTCCCAGTCGCATCAGTAGAGATGTTTGTGTCAGACCCACTGTATGGTCGTACGCGCATCGATGCATGCCTTGCCAGCCTTCAGCCCGTCGATCGAGACGAGCTCGTCCCACTGTTCCACCAATGCCTGGAAAGAACGCACCACCTCGCGGAGCATACGATGGTGTGTTGTTTCTCTGACCGTTGTTGTGATGGGTGGTCGGGTCAAGTCGGGAGAAGGAGATGGCGATCCTCGTCGGGACGGGGTGGAAAGGGACGCCAAGCGAGACATCCTCTTCGCCGTGTCGTGTCCCCGTCTACCACGGAAGACCTGACACAGAAATGAAAGATCAACTCAGCAGACAGAGAGAGAAAGAGGAGAGAGAGTAATTTTGAGTCCGCCCCTGCCTGCTGCGGGGTGACTGGTGCCATGCGGTCCATCATTTCTGACCCAGATATCTTACGTAACTTGAGCGTGATTGTCGGCCGAAACTCACTCTCTGTGTTTGTTATTTTAGCACAGACCATACACAGAATAGATGTGATGCATGGGATGATGGTGGCTGCTGCTATACACGATGCGAGGCGGGATGGTGACGATCAGTGATCTACGGAGGAACCCCCCCAAAAAGCACGGTAAGTGGGTGCTGCGCTGATTCAATTAGCGAGATTGCAGGAGTCTCTATGCATAGTCAATCCCCTCCCCAAACCCCCCGAGGATTGCGCCCAATGGTTTCTTCATTCCAATGGTAGTGGTGTATCTGATAAGTGTGACCCTTTTCGGTCGAAAGTGGCAAGTCCCAACTTAGGGGCCAGACCCAGTGGCTTGGCGTCCGACCTACACATACCCTCAGGGACAGGGGAGGACTGCAGGTTACGCGCTCCACACCTTTTTTCCCGACTTTTTGGAAGGAGAGCTTACTCTCGTCGTTCACTTGCACCTGCCAATCCATCAGCAGAATCACCAAACAATTCACCTGCCGCTCTTGGCTACACATCTGCCGCCTCTCCCCCTCCTCTGCAGCTCGTTTGCCAGCGCCGTAGCCCATCGAGTCCCTTCAAAGGATCCCCCCTCGATCCACCCCGGCCTCGTAGGAATTTTATCAGATTAGGAATCTCTCTCTTCCGTCTCTTCCCGCTGCTTCCCTCTCTCGCCTCTGCCTTCCGTCTTTTCTGCCTGCGTGTCAGACCACCAGCCCCGACGCAAACTTTTCAGCATCCCCGCACCTCCATCGACCTAAAATATCTAGAAGCACGACGCTCCACCCGAACATCCAGTTCCCCCTCTCAGTCTCTCTTTCGGTCGACAATCTCTCTCGACGTCATCCTTTGCTCCTCTACGTACCTAGGTAGGACGTAGTCTAGCAAAAGCATTGTCGACCATCCCCTCTGCGTCACCGATATCAGATAGACATTTAGACAAGACGCCGTCCCCCTCGGAAACACAAGCTTTTCTCTCCTCATCCACACACTCGTCACTAGAACACCGCCACCACCATCAACAATACCACCCAGAACCAGGTCCGTCGACACCCATCTTGTTCTCGGGAGCTTCGAGCGCCATCGACATGGCAACCAACTATAATACAATGTCCGAAGAGGGCACCAACGGCCCAGCCGTACACAAGAAGGCATACGAGGCCGACCCGGAAGATGGTCACAAACATAGGTTTGACGGCGGCTCCACTTACGACGAGAGCGAGACCTCGTCGGTCGAGTTCCTCCCCGGTGTCAAGCGCGTCGAGGTCGCCCAAAGCGTCTGGTGAGTAGTCTGTCTGCATGGATGCACGCAACCACATGCTCACACCACAGGGGCGTGAAGGGTCGATGGTTCTTCTTCATCGGTATCGCGCTGTCGTCGTACATCTACTCGCTTGACGGTGTCACCACCTGGCAGTACCTCTCCTACGCGTACGTTTGCTTTCATTCACTCAAGGTTGTGGCTGACCCCCAACCAGCACCTCGAGTGTCCTCAAGCACTCGCTGACAGGTACCATCTCCACCGCCCAGGCCATCATCATCGCCGTCGGCAAGCCGCTCATGGCCAAGCTGGCCGATGTGTAAGTCGCCTCTTTGTGCGCTAGACCAACAAACTGATGGAAAGGGTCGGCCGTGGTGAGACCTTCATCATCGTCACTGTCTTCTACGTCGTCGGCTACATCGTCATTGCCACTGCCAACAACATCAACCAGATTGCCGGCGGAGAGATCCTCTACGTGAGTTTTGTTCTGCTTCACTCCGTGCGACGCCCCAGCTGACGCCCAGTCCTTTGGCTACACCGGCCTGCAGATGCTCCAGCAGATCATCATCGCCGACATGACCTCGCTCCGATGGCGTGGTCTCGTCTCGGGTCTCGTCAGCGCCCCGTTCATTATCAACAATTTTGTCTCTGCCGAGATCGCCGAGGGCGTCCTGCCCAACTGGCGATGGGGCTACGCCATGTTCGCCATCCTCGTGCCCGTCTCCCTCGCTCCCATCATCTGCGCCCTCATGTGGGCCCAGCACCGCGCCAGGCAGATCATGCGCGCCGAGGGCACCCTCCAGAAGAAGTGAGTCACATTTCTGCGTGAGAAACATCATCCTGACAATCAGGAACTGGAGCCAAACCATTTGGACCAGCGTGCTCGACATGGACCTTGCCGGTCTCATCCTCGTCGCGGCTTCCCTCGCTTTGATCCTCCTTCCGCTTGGGCTTGCGCCCTACGCCTCGCGCAAGTGGCACACCCCCAGCATGGTGAGTCGTCCTGAAAAGTTTCTCTGAGATAAGCTGACGAGTAGATTGCCATGATCACCATCGGGGCCGTGCTCTTCCCCATCTTCGTCCTGTACGAGTGGAAGTTCCCCGCCAAGCCCGTCCTGCCTATGCGCTGGCTCCGCCGCGGCCCGATCCTCGGTGCCTGCCTGATCGGCTTCTTCGACTTTGTTTCGTTCTACCTGCAGTACACCTACCTGTACTCGTACGTCTACGTGACCCAGAGCTGGTCCTACCGCGATCTCACCTACTTCTCCTCGACCCAGTCGCTCGCACTTACCATCTTCGGCATTGCCGGTGGCGCCATCATGTACGCGACCCAGCGATTCAAGTACCTCCTCCTCACCGGCCTTCTCATCCGCCTGCTCGGTGTCGGAATCATGCTCTACGCCCGTGGACCCAACGGCAACACAGCCTCGCTCGTTATGTGCCAGGTGCTCCAGGGTCTCGGAGGCGGTTTCGCTGCTACCGCCATCCAGGTCGCCGCGCAGGCCGCAGTCGCACATGTCGACGTCGCCACTGTGACCGCCATGGTCTTGCTCATCACTGAAGTCGGCAACTCGGTCGGATCCGCCGTCGCTACTGGTATCTGGACAACCTACATGCCTGGCCAGCTGGCCAAGTACGTCCCCACCACCAACCAGACGCTCCTCACCGAGCTCTTTGGCTCCATCACCGATATCGCCCTTTACGCCTCGGACGACCCGATCCGTCTCGGTGCTATCAAGGCGTACCAGAACGTCATGCACCGATTGGTGCTCGGTGCCCTGATCGTCGCTATCTTCCCCCCGATCTGGTGCATGTTGTTCATCAGGAACATCCGACTTACCCGTGCGCAGAACGCTGTTGACGGTCGCGATTTGTCTGGCAGGCCCACTGGCGAGGTCGACACAGAGGTCGTCCCTACCACCCATGGCGGCGAGGCGGTTGTCAACCGTCTCTAAGCACGACAATAGATATCAGTATACGGACACCACAACACACATAGAATGTCGACGTCAATCGGCAGGAACGCGGAAGATAACGATGGGGAGGATAGATGGTCTGAGACAGGAGGGCCTGGTGAAGGAGAGGAGAGGGGAGGACATATAATCATCGAAACCAACCAACAAATCCGTACAAATGACTGTTGCACTTGATGACCGTTACACCTTCTCAGAACATCCGCATAGATGACGGTGCATCTCAATCTCTCTTGTGATGATTGACTTTTGATCTTTCTTTCTTTTGATGCTGGCTCATGACAATGATATTTGCTCTCTACAATGCTCTCCTCTGTTCCCCTCGTCTACACCCAAACACTCTCAATGGCCCCGACGACAGGCTCCCACCGACCCACCCTGCCACGTTCGTCATCCTCTATAATCCTCACCAGCCGTCCCCCACCGAAATCCCGCTCATCCTGCGCATGCCAATGCTCTGCCGATTCCTCGGCGGAATCAGAGGATTGCTCGTCAGCCCGACTAGCCAAAAGCGCTCGTAAAGCAGGGTCGACGCGTTCTTCCGCGTCGCACCAAAACACCTTCCACCTTCCATCTTTGCTCGTCGTGAACCCGCTCGATCGTTCAAAGTACCACCGATTGACGGGATTATCGCTCCTGCTTCTCCACACCAAGTCTCTTCCTCTCAATTGCGCATGCTTGACGGCAATTGTAGATGTAGACGGATCGGACGGGGGTTGAGCTCGAAGAGATCCGACGGACGGGTTGGCCGAGTCGGGAAGACCGAGACCGTACGTCTCGTCTCGTAGAGATACCCAGAGGAAATCGACGGTGCCGTCTCCTTGGTGTGATGGGTGGACTGCGAATTTATCCAGGTAACAGATTTTCTCCCCTCTCTGTCCGTCACCCGGTTCGTTGGTGACGATGGCCGCGCCCGCATAGTCGCCCACGACGATGCAAAAGTCCATATCCCTCGCCATCCTCGGCCAAAACTTGTCGGCGTTCAACGTGCGCCGGAAACTCGTTTCGAGCAAGTTGGTCAACTTGGCACGGTCGACCTGCGCCAGATCGCGAATGACCCGGACAGGCAGACCCTTACGGATGAGCGTGGGTGTATCTCTCGTCAGGCGTCCGCCTGATTCGAGCAGCGCGTGAGGTAGTGAGGCTGAATGTGCGGGTTTGTTGGTGATGAGGTTGGCGATGAGCGCTGCTGGCGAGCGGTGCGAAACGATCAACGCAGAAGCCTCTTTGGGCATGAGACGCAGGCACTGATCTGCCAGAGATAGGTTGGCCAGTGCGGTTGGGTGGGTGGAGCGCCATGAGGGCAAGAAGGTCGATGTAATGTGGTCGTACTCTGCCTCGAGGTTGATGGACAAGTGCGGCAATCCCGACCGAGCGTAAGATGGAATACCGCCCTCGCGGTTGATCACGAGCAATCGCATAGGTGTCAGGTCGGTTGGACGGTGAGACACAGAAGAGGAGGTGTCGTCGGCTGAGGAGGGAGGAGCTTGGCTCTGGTTGGGCGTTGCAGGCCGCACCATGGCTTCCGCCAGTGCGGTTAGGACGTAGTTGCTATTGACCCTTCGGCTGCGGCACCCCTCGTCCAGCGCCACAGGGAGCAACACAGGTATCTCCCCCTCCTCCACTGCGCGTCGAATATGGTCCAATCCCTCCTCTTCAACGTACACACCATCATCTCCCATCCGCGCGACTGTGGCCAGTACCGGCCGAGCTGCGGCTCGGTGCCGTCCGAGATAGTACACGACACGCTCCACGTCCCGCATGACCAGCTGCCGCTGCCTCTGTGCGGCATCGCGGTCGTATGGCTCGCCTTGAGGTATGTCGTCCCTGTCGACCACGATGACAGGGACGAGACCGAGCTTTTGTAGTCGGGCCATGCCCTTTGCTACCGAGTTGAGCTGCGGGTCGGTGAATGGGCCTTGGATCTTGACCAGTGCCGGCCGGCGCAGGGTAGGGTTAAGGATGCTCGAGAGGATGGCATTGGATTTGGAGGTCTCTGCGGGCGTCTCGGCCTTGGCTGGAGTGGGGGCGGTAGTAGGCGGAGGGGCGAAAGAGGATAGGTACGAGCGCGAATCGCGTACTGATGGGGATGCCTGCAGGATGGAGAGGATAAAGTCCTGCATCCGTAAGCTTTGCTGCATACCAGGGTCCATGTGATTAGCTCACAGTGTCGCTGTCCACCGCCTCTTCTGTCCCTGTGGAGCTGCTCGAGCTGGTCGGAGCAGAATAGTAAGTCCTGGCTACATGTCGAAAAGGTGGGTGGGGCGAGGCCAGTGCGGTTAGAGCACGCGGTGCGAGCAAGGCTTCGCGCACCTCGCGCACACCGTGGGCACGCAGAACACTCATCGCAGACCTAGTTGGAGCACCCGGACAAGAGTCATGAGGTGTATCGGGTCATGGGGAGAGTCGAGGAAAGAAGGATGAGGAGCCAAGAGGAAATTTGTAGCTTCCGACTCGTCTCGTCTCGCTTATCTGCTGCTCAATGCCGGTTCCCCCCGACCTCGACCACACCCCTAAAGAAGGTCTCAAACGAGGGGAAGTGTCATAAGGATCAGTGAAGAGCACGCTACGAGTGCGCGCCAAACTGGCAGCGGCCATGCGCAGATGGAGAATGCATGCGGTGTGCTGTACGGTCTACCGCCCAGCGTGCCCAGAATCGGACCGATGATGTTCACGTCTCTTCCCCTCCTCCCCCCGCTCTCCTCCCAGTCTCATGAGAATCGCAGCCCTTCGTCTCATAGTCGGCCGCCTCGAAGAGCAAGGACGAGATGGATAGCTGCGCCCGCTGGGATCTTGTAGTCGGCAATCGTCTTCTCGTCCACCCTAACTGTCAGCTCGTCCGAGCTATGATCGCTTTTGAGCAGAAGCAGACGCACATTGCTTTTCCACCGTAGATGAGCCGTTGTTGTACGGGCGGGATACCTGCTTTCTCCTCGACGCGCTCCTTGACCTTTGCTATCTGGCGCGTCAGCATCAATCGATTCATGGTCGGTGGCAAGAAGGTCAGGAGATCTCCAGATCTCGTTTGGGGATGAGAAGAGATAGGACTGACCGTCCATTCGGGCTGCACATCTATATCTACCTGTGAGAGACATCAGCAACAGCTAACCACAGTCTTCAGGCAATGGCCTACCTCCTTCCCCGTCAGTGTCTGGTCGTCAGCGACAACTCGCCGTGAAGATCAGATTGACTCACTTTCACTTTAATCATCATCTTGCCGAAAAGGTCCTCGGGCTTGTCGTTGGGATGGGCAAAGGGCGCAGGTCTCGTGTGCCGAGAGCTGCTGGGTCTAGAGATGCAGGCAAGTAGCTGATCGTGCTTGTGAGAAGAGCAGAAAGGCGAATGACCAAAGACCCTGCTCATCGAACATATATGGCTGATCAGCCCCGGTGGAGGTCGCCCACCGTGGCCACCCAACCGCCTCGCCGAGAGCAGTGTTTTCTCATTGCTTTTCTGCCTTTCTCTCATTACCACCCACACTGCTACAACAACATCGCTTCTCACATGCGTTTCCCAGCCCCTCTCACAAGCTCTTCAGCATGACTGACGCGTCGTTCATACTCAACACACAGATGCTTCTATCAGGGCCCCACTCACAGATCTCCCAACCGTCGCCTCGCATACCTGTAAGTCGTATCTTTCAATCGAGCTGAGAATCAAGGTGAGAAAGTCCAAGCCGCGCAGTCGAAGGTGGTTCGAACGGCCTCAAGTGACTCACATGTCGCCCGTTTCGACGCCCGCCCCGCGCGTGACGGATCACTTTCCCGTTGGTGCCGCCAAGAAGGCTTCCAAGAGCGCACCGAGCGCGGTCTCGCAGAACACGCCAAGCAAGTCTGTTGACCGGAGGCGAGCGGACGACTTCACACTCCCTCCTGGCAAAATCTCGGCGAAAGAAGCGACCGCCGCCCCGAATGATCGCTTTCAACTCCCGCACTCGGCGGCACAGCAACGCCCTTCCAGCCGTGCGGAGCAACCGCCCTCGCCCGCACCGCCCGCCTCTCCACTGCGCCAGCCCAGCGGTGAGCCCTTTGCGATGCAGCTTCAGCATGTTGAGGAGCTGCCCCGGTCATCTGGATACCGTCATCCTACTGACGAACCTTGCGGTCGACGCATCTCGGCTACAGAGGCTGCGAATCCGAAGTCCGCCGCCAAACCAGACAAAGCTAAAGGCAGCAAAACCAAGACGACGGTCAAGAAAGGCAACAGGCGAAAGGCGAGAGATCCCTCACCGTCTCCGCCGCTGATTCTGAAAGACCCAGAGGACGGCGAGTGGGACGAGCACGGTCTGTCGTGGAAAGCTCCGCCAGCGCCTGCGACGCCGCCTGTCAGCCAAGTCCTCGCCTTGCAGCAAGAGGCATCAAAGTACGAGGAGCGTCGCAACGGTAACGACGTTCCATCCGAGCTTGAAGACGACGAGCAACTATATCAAGACATCGGCGAGGAGTACGACCGCGAGCTGTTTGAAGGGGACGATCCTATGCTTCTGCCGAACAGCGGGTCCATGTCGCGGACGCACTCCGACCTCGACTATGCCCAGCAAGCATACGAGCCAATGATGTTTCCCGAGGACGATGTCATCCCGGCATCCCAGGTGGGAGCTTATTTGGATGCAGATGATTTTGATGAGGGATCACTCGCTGAATACGATGTCTTTGATCAAGGCAGTGCGCTGCTTCAAGGCCATCACGATGGCGAGACCGAAGTCGGCTCTCCCCTGGTCGAAGTCAGCCACGACCCAAGACTGGAAGAGACACACTCAAAACTTACCTCAAACTCACATGCAACACACCGGGAGCCAAAGCCAAAAGGTCGTCAACCTCTTGAGCCACTTCCATCTCTCGACCAACCAGGCCAAATCTCAGCCATCGCGCTACATTCATATCTTGATGTCCTATCAAACTCCGAGTTGGATTATCCTGATCAAATGCCGACTCAGTTGAACAGTCCGCCATCTAGCCCTCCCGCTGCACCAAAAGGTACCAAGGGACCCGGCACTTGGCAAGATGACCCGTCCACTTCATCTGCGGGCGGATTGTCTCTTCATGCTAGTCGACACCTATCAGAGCGGTCCAGCGACCTGAGACCCGCTCCCGTCCCTGGGCGCTCGCCTGCTGAGCGCAAAAAGAGGAAGACCGTTAAGACCTATTCCAAGAAGAAGCCATACATCCGTCAAGAGCATCGTTATGACCAAGCAACCGAGGAGCCGCTGTTCTCTCAGACAGTATACAATCCTCAGCCTCGTCGAACTACTCGCTCACAAACTCAACAGGTGGGGAAACCAGCCGTGACAGAGCCGACAGAGCCAGAGCTCACTGTTGAGCCGATCGATCGATATGCAAGTGAAGGCGAGAGCGAACTGGAAGCTCAAGTCCCTGTCCCTGTCAAGCGCAAGAAGCGGGCTCCCCGACAGACGAAAAACCGGAAGCGCGCACAGCGACAGAAGCCGAATATCCGCACAATCGAAAGTCCGGTACCAGATGATTTTCAGCCTATCACGCAGCTGTTCACCATTCAACAGGATGAGTACGAGTCAAGCGGCTCCGAGTCCGACCGGCTCATCGAGCACCATCAACCCTCCAAAAGGTCCCGAGCTGGGAAGCAGAAGGGGCGTCATCGACGCAGCCAACTGAACGAAAGCACGCAGCAGGTTCCCATGCTCCGCATGCAGGAAAACGCAGAGGACAATGGGGAAAAGTACGCTTGTTTCTCCTTTAAAAAGTCGGCTGATCTCTCAGTCTGGACCGTTACCGGACGAGGTTGAACCAAGCATCGTGGCGCAAGAACCGCATTGTCATCGCGCCACCCCGTCGCAAGCGCAAGACTCTGTCGTTCGCCCACCCTGCTGATTTGGCCGTCGGACGTGCCATCGAACGCATCCCGTTCGAAGATGTGAAAAAGATGTATCATCCCTCACAGCCAGGCAGGGATGTCAGCAATGCCCAGGAGCTCATCCGCTTTGGCCGTATTGAGCAGCGGAATCAGGAGCTGGCAGCCTTCAGGAAACGCAACACTAGCAAGAAACGCCCTCCAACCCCTGACCGAGCGTACGAGGCCGACGAGATAGACGAAGCCGTCGAGCAATTTGCGCCCTCTGCTTCGCAGCCACGTCATCCACCTGTTCGCGGACATGTAGTACCGCCGGCCCCGCACCGGCTGACTTTCACCAACGCGAATCCGCTCGCTCGCCGTCCCCCGGTGGCTACAGTGGCTGCATTCCAAGAGCAGGTTGTCTCAAGACGTCTGCGAGAGAGCACAGAATTTCGTCCCCGGCCAGCATCGCCAAACGAGCTTTTGGGGCCGCCGCGAATTGGGTATAAAGCCCGGCGAGATCAGCGTAAGCCATTGCCTGGCGCTTCCGCGGTAACGCCCATCGACCTTACAGAGATGGACGATCTGCGCCCGAAGGAAGGACCTCAGGATTCGCCGATACTCGTGATTGACGAACAGGGGTACTTGCAAAAACGCGAGGAGCGCAGAGAGGTTTTGCAGCCGCTTCAGAACAACAGGGATCAACTTGAATCTCTAGCACCGATCGAAGATCCGCCTGCAGGGACTGCAAGCCCTACCAAGCCTGCAATTCCTGCAGCGCCCGAGCTTGACGAAACGGAAGCGCTAGAACAGCTCGAACAAATTTCGATGATGCTGCATTCGTCGCAGAGAGGGCTCAAGCCAGAAGCAGATCCAGCAATCACCATTGCGCCTGAACCGCTTCTACAAAAACTGGACTCGAGGTCCAGTGGGCGTAGCCGCCCCCAAGGAGATGCGAATGCGGTCGAGAGAGAATCGAACGAGAAGCGGTCAAAACCATCAGAGACGAGCCGACTATTTGCGCAGTATCTCGATCTGAATGCGATACCAAGTCCTATGACTTCTGCCTCAAATCGCCCGCCGATCGCTGGGGCTTCGCTTGCGCCCGCCGCGCAACCAACAGATCGCTCAAGGTTCATCAATATGGGCGGTATCGAAGATCTTCGGGTCAAATTGACGGAGGAGATTCTGGCCACTGCCAATGCGGCTCGTCTCGCTGAGCGGGGAAGCACGTCGAGTAAACGCAAGAGACTGCGGGAGCGAGAGGAGCGCGTTAGGGCGAGTCGACAGGCACACCATTCGTCTGACCTTCCTGAGCCGATATCGACGAATGCGAGATCAATCGGGTCTCGAAATGTCCCACAGAATGACACGCAAGTCGAGACTAGGCATCTCGACAGCCACGATACAGACCTCGCACCGACGTCTTCTCAAATGGCCAGTCTTCAACAGATTCCGAAAAAGCGGCGCCTTGGGACCCGTGGGATCGGCCAAGATAAGACAACCGAGGCTTTCGCACCGTTCAAGCCACTCACCCAGCCTCCTCAGCCTTCTCAGCCTTCACAAGCTATCAAGGTTGCAACATCCAGTCAAAGCACTCTGACGGCAAACCCCGAACCAGCATCCGTGCAATTAGCGCATGGACCTAAGCCTCAATCTCAACTTCGGCAAGACGAGCCAGTAGCCGCGATACCGCCTCGTCGGGCTCCTCGAGCGCTCTCGCAAGAGTATAATCGAACTTTTGCCATACTGCAAGAACAGTACCGCCTGAGGCAGCAGAAACAAGGGCAAGTCTTGTACCTTGCCTCTTCCACGTCACCTTAACTGAATCTGACTTGACGCTGCTGATGAGCAGTCACTGACCTTGTCTTTCTTAACTCATCGAGGCCCACATGATATAATTCTCAGTGCTCGTGTTCCGTTCATTCCCGTTCATCCCTGAGTCGCACTCATCACGACCACCCTCCCTCGAGCTGAAAGATACGACAAAGACACTGAGGACAGACAGCACCGTAATCATGTCGTCCACCTTCATCAGATCTTATGTAGAGCATCCATCTCACAGCCTCCGCCACGACACATGTGTCACCTCCATGCATTATGTTCACGTGTCTCCTCGAGTCGATGATGACGATACTGCTCGATGCCCCTCGATAACTAGGTGATGCTACTCTGATCTTACTATGCACATCCTCCTCAACTCCACGCCGCTAAAGCCCGACGAACGACGCCGCTCCTCCGGGGTTGTGCAGCCTTGTCTGCCCGATCTTGACTCGGCCCCCGCTGGCGTAAGGGTTTCCGTGCGTCGGGTAAATCGGGCTGAAAGGCGCATCGGCATAGGGACTGGCTATCCCCGCAGGTCCTCCTGCCGAGGGCTGACCGGATCCACTTGGACTTCGACCCATGCCGGCGGCGGTCGCAGCGACCGCATCGTCGGTAGGCAGGAACGCCTCGGCACACCACTCGTACCACACTTTACCTTTGTCGGTCAAGCGCCATATACCCACGTCGAGCTCTGCTCCCGAGGGAAGGAAGAGCGGTTCTTTGAATGGGAAGAACAGCGGGAACCATGAAAACATGTCAGGGGATACCCGATCCATGTTTTCTGGATGAATCGACAAGCCAACGTTGGCGTAAAGATGCGCTTCGAAGTATCCAGCGAGGCCATGTAGCAGTCCCGCATGCGGTATGTGGAAGGTCATGTGCGCTGACCGGGTATTGTGCGTGTTGGTCAATGGTGCCCCTGTATGTAAGCCTAAATCTGGATTGAGAACGCAGACCTACCATCGTCATCTAGGATCAAATCCTTGCGCGGGTGCTCAAACTGCCAGCACTGCTGAATTCGCTCTCCACACCTTCCCGACAGGCCCGGTCCATCTGCTGAAAGAATGTTGACTTGCGACATCATAACGACGTATGGTGTCTCGGTAGCTCCAAGCGGTCGAGTCGGTAATGTCACTTCATAGTGGAGTTTTGATGATGAGATCGGAGCGAGATGAGCTGTGTATGACATCGGGATCGAAAAGCCTTCCGCTGTCAAGTCAGTTATGCTCCTGCCCTGCCTGACAACGGATCACGCTTGAGGAATCGAGCAGCCCCATCGAGACACTCAGGACAGAGCTCATTGTCGCCGAAGGACCCCAAGAGTTCCGATACCAGCAGGTCGACTTGTTCAGGCAGCTTCAGAGAGCGCATGTCTCCGAAGAAGATTTGAACGGAGTCATGCCATTCGAGCGCTTTTCTTTCCTGAAGCCTGTAGAGTCAGAGATCAGGTCCGACCGACACATGCCCAGGCTTACGTGACGTATGCGTTCGCATTCTTCTCTATCGCATACACGCGAGCTTTTCGCTCTGACCTGCCGAGAGCTCTCAAGCAGCATGCCACCAGCGGACCTCTTCCGGCACCAACAACAGCAATAGCACTGTCACTTGAGCGTTGCCTGGACGGGGGCCAGAGACGCTCACTGTGTCTGGTCTTGCGGCAAGTCAAGCAGAGCCAGATACACCGCCTCCTCATATTGACGGTACTTGACAGGATCACGCTCAAAGACATCATACGTTGCGCTTCCCAGATCGTCCATGAGTGGCTGAAGAGGAGCTTGCAGAAAGTCGGCATAGCCTGACCCGAGATCTCCGGCCGCGCTGACGCCGTTGGCCAGCTGCATGCCCGAAGCAGAAGTCGATGCGGTGTTGGTGATATGCCGCACGTATTGCAAATACGCAGATGGTCCGCCGGCCGGGTGCCGCGACATACTGGTCCCGTCAAGGATGAAAGTTGGACTGTGCTGAAATGTCAGCTGCTGTCTAAGATTCTGATAGCTGCTCACCTTGGTCAAGCCCTTCAGAAGCGCCTGGCAGGCCTTACTCAGAACTGGATACCCCTTGGCATTGGGGATAAAGGAGGAAGCAGGAAGCCAGATGTTTTTGACAGGCTCGGCCGTCCACCTGGCCAAAGCTCCTACACTGGGAGGGAGAGGATTTGTGAGGTCCAAGGCTGCATGTCAGCTGAGGTCTGGTCGAAGGTCTGGGTGACTCACTGACGGACAACCTAGGGTGGTAGCCACATAGGTTCCGGATGTAGTCCCAGATCTCCCAAGTAACGCTGGGGTCTGCTCCCGCGGCAGCGGTGTTGACTCCGCTCCTAGCACTCATTGTGGAGCTCGCAGCACTAGCGCCACTTGGTACACGCATGTTGTTGGGAGTCTGCAATTGCTGCAGCTGCATGGGTCCCAGCTGATTCTGATGTAGAGACATGGGCCGTGTTGACAGTGAGGAGATCCGCTTGTGCTTGTTGCCTGCCGAGAAGGATTCTGGAAGACCGGCACTCTGGGACCCATTGGGTGCGCTCGGACTGGGTATGCGGTTCGGAGTAGCCGGTGAGGGACCTTGACCAATGAGCTCGCTGGGGTCGGAGACAGGTATGCGAATGGAGATCTGGGTAAACGAAGCTGCCGAGCCCATCTGCAGCAGACCTGCGATGGCTCGAGCGTATGAGGGGAGGTAGTGACGGTTGGCAATAGAAGGCGCCGGGATGATGAGGACCGGGAGGTTGAGGTAGAGCGCGTGGGCCATCTCTGCCCTTAGGGCCTGGCTTATGAGCTAAAAGACAGGACGAAGAGGTCTTGCACCGCTTACCAGCTCCGAGTCGAAGCGGATGCCTTCGTCTGGGGAGTCGAGCTCCAGCCAGTCGGCCGCCGTCGCTATCAGGTTTGGCGATTCTTCCAGCCTACACACATTCACTTCATCTCTCATCAGCCCCCCTTCCTTTCGCCACAAGTCTGCCTCTCGGTCGGTCGCCTCTCGCTTCTGCAGTGCCGCCTCGTTGGTCTGCGAGTCGTCTTCGTCCGATCGAAGACAGAGACGATCCCAGCGATCCTGCCACCTCGAGTTGGTGAGTGGCACGCAGACGGCATCATAGTCGGTCGAAGAAAGTGTGCTGGAGATGACCGACTGCAAGGGCGAGGGCGCCGGATGGGGTTGCGAGGGGAGTGGGGGAAGCGGGTGCGGCAGAGAATAGGCTATGGGGTGTCGTGACATATTGCGATGTCTTTCTGTTGGCGGCAGGGGACCATGCGACATGCCCACGGAAGCTCTGGGTGCTGGCTGACGAGAGAGAAAGAAAGCTGGACAATTGATTGATTTCAGCAGCATTCCAAAGATGTCACGCGCGCGTGACGAGACGCGGTGACGTGCCTGAAGAGACGGAGGCCGCCTTGGCAAAATAGGCATGCGCCCTAGACTGCAGTTGGGTGCCACTTCGAGTTTGGCGGTCGGAGTTTCGCGGTAATTTCGCGTTCCCTCCCCCCTCTGCCTTACCTCGAATTCGCAACGAAGAGAGGAGATTCTTCAGCCTTCAAGCTTCGAGTCGTCATAGAGCACTGGTGAGCATCGCGACAGCATCGCGACAGCATCTACACAATCTCTCGACGTTGGAGACGTCTCGACAAGGATACACGGAACTTGCGACTAATCAATAGCCCGTTCGCCTCTAGTCGACTCTTCTCGCCGCCCACACCTATTCTGCCAAAATGTCAGTTTCGGTGAATCACGCAAATGGACAACGCTGACGCACAGGGCCCACTCCAACGTTTGGTTCTCGCGGTGAGTTGAAGATCCGGCTTGGATATGGGGATTCGGCGTCAGGACAAGGAATCGTGTGAGATAAAGATTGGAGAAGGGGGATGTGCGATGAGGCGATGAGGCGATCCCGGACGGAGCAGGGGGCGCGAAAGGTGCTGGGAGGCGAGAATGCTCGCTCGAAGGTCTCCCAGCATGCTCGGTGAAGCAAGGCAGAGAGAGTGGCGCAAGGCAGAGAGAGTGGGACACGACGCGATGCTACGTCTTGGGCGAGGCAATGGCGTTGGAAGCGAACGGAGCTTGAGCGAAGAAAGTACGGGAGCAGCTCTGACCCTCAGCCCCCGCACCTACGGCAAGGGCTCCCGTCAATGCCGAGTCTGCGCTCACCAGGCTGGTCTGATCCGGTGAGTTTGGTACAATTTAGATCATGACAATGCTGACCGTGACAGCAAATGGTATGTGTATTTTACTTTCATCCACCCATGGTCAAAGGCGATTCGACAAGCGAGGCCCTTGCAAAGGGCATGGCGCAGTGCAGATCGCTTGGAATACTTGTGATGAGGACATGGACTGACTGTACAGGGGTCTTGACATGTGCCGTCAGTGCTTCCGGGAGAAGGTGAGTTATAATCGTCCGCGTATACGGTCAAAGGCTGATCCACGTCAGTCCAAGGCTATCGGCTTCGTCAAGGTTAGTAGCGATGAGGCTTGGAGCTGCCGTTATGACCGCTTGCTAGGCATAGCTGACTCCCAGAACAACTAAGTGTTGGGTTTGACGGGGTTGCATGGTAGACGATGCGGTTGTTGGTATATCAGTAGCCGCTCTGTACATTTCGATGGCATGACTTTCATTCCAGCTTGATTGGTTGCCTTGGCCTCTGTTCTGTTCCGTGCTGACTGAGCTGCAAGCAGAGACATGCATGAGTGCTAGCCCGCAGTAAGAGCTCTCGAGATATACCAGCCGAGTCCAAAGCTGCCACTGATCACATGGGTTGACGGCATCAAATTGTCGGCGTTTTGCTTCCTTCCCTCCGTCTACCCCGCAACGACATCTCCCCCCTCCTCCCCTCCCTCCCCCCTCCCCCTGCCAGTACCCAAAATTCAATATCGTCCTCTCAACAAGAGACAAGGGATAAAAAGAAGCATCAAAAGTCACCTTCGTCGTCGTCCTCTCCTCCTCCTTCTCACGCGTTCGGTACCAATCTGTGGCGACAAGAGAGTGCTGTTGTACAACATCCGAATTCAACTCCGCCCAAAAAAAAAAACCGAACCACCCCCAAAACCTCTGTCGACGTTGTAGCAGTCTTGGACGAAGCATCGAAGAGAACTTGGTCGGGCTGCAGTAATTGTGAGTCCGACTCGGGCATATCACCCGCCGTACTTGCGCTGACGACGGTGTCTGACGTTGCTGCCTCCCCCACCGTCCATTCATACCCACCCCACCCCACTCACACACCCCGCCACGACGACCGTTTTCATTTGCCCGGTCGACGACCCGCGACCCCGACAAATCGACACATCGCGCCCCCGCTTGACCGACTGCATCACACGATACGATCCACAGGTAACCCACCTTGGATATACCTATCGCACCGAGACGGTCTGACGTCTGCATTCCACCTGGATCTCCGAGACTAGTGCGTCGAAATACCTTTTTGCCAAATCGTCAAACCTCAATCTGACTCGGCAGTCTCGAGATCCTAAATCTGCACACGCATAATGGCCGTAGAATCGCCCGCGACCAACGCCGCAGCGCAACATCAGCTGGCGGCCTCCGACCCCGATATGAAGAAGGGCGAGGGGAAGTTGACGAATGGACACGACGCCTTGGACCTTGCCGAGACTGTGAGTGCCCTTCCTAGCTTTGTCGAATGATCGCCGACTGGAGCAGAACGATGTCGCGACCAAGCAGGCCGCAGAGGTGCGCCCTTCCTCGCAGGTATCCGGCTGAAGCTGATGAACAGCGCCTCGAGTCCCGCCGTCTGGAGAATGAGCGAGCTAGGATCGCTCAGCGCCTCAAGTTCGAGGAGCAGATGCGTCAGCTCGAGGCCGATCACGCCGCCGAGGAGTCGCAGATCCTGAATGGTGACGGCTCTCCGCCCGGCGAGGCCGCGTCCGCCCCGACCACCCCTCCCGGCGGTGTGAGGGTCGCGTTTGGCTCGACCACCTCGGTGCCCGACATGATGAAGGGCTTCAAGGAGGCTCCAGCTCCTATTGGCAGTGGCAGAGATGCCAATGGTGCCAAGAGCATGCCTGCTAGCAGGAGGGCTAGCGGCTACGGCGGTGGCTCGTTCGGATTCGAGAAGCTGAGCTTGAGCGTCGTGGAGCCGGCGGGCAACAAGAAGGAGTGGACCGAGGAGGACGATGTGGATGCCGAGGGCGCACAGAGTGAGTCGGACCCCCCTTTGCACCCCGTCTCATGCTAAATCGCAGACTCTGTCAAATACCTGGGAATGAACGACGATGACCCTTTCCCCGGTATCCCCAAGACCGAGCCGAGGGTGAGTACCGCAACGATATGCCAAGATGCGTGTGCTGACTCCAGGAGCGCCTCTCTGCCAACTCGGCCGCTCTCGATCTCGCTCCTCTGTCTCAGACGCCTCCCCGAGCTTACAACGGCCGACCGTTCGACACTTCGCTCAAGACCTCGGACTGGACGCACTTCTCTGGGGCTGCTCACGGACCCGCCCGAGGAATGACTTCCCCGCTTCCTGGTCAAGCCACGGTCGGAGACACCCCCGCTCAAGACGCCGCCTTCAACGGCAGCCGCAAGAGCTCCCCTCCCGGCATGGCGGACAGCGTCGCCAGCTTGCCAGCTTTGCCTAGCAAGTCTGTTCCGTCTACGCCCTTCGGCCTCGGCGGTCAGCCCAACGTAAAGCGCTCCGGCACCAGCCCAAACATCGAAGGTCTTGCCCAGGGTCAGCGCGGATTCTCGAACCCAGATCTGGCTCGCGCTTTCGGTCGTGCGGGTTCCGGCTTCTCTCTCCACGACCAGCCCCGACCATACGGCGCCGACCCGATCTACGGCATGTTTGCTCCGAACACCGCCCCTCTGCCAGTCAACTCTGCAGTGGCCGCCGCTTTCACTCCCGCTGCTGGCGGCTTTGACAACTACGGATTCGAGGATGACGGCTATGGCTCCGGCGCTCTCTACCCTGGCGGCTCTATGGGCTTGAAGAACAAGAGGGCCGACGCGGACCGTGAATTCAACCGATTCGCTGGTGTGCGCATCGAGGACCTTCAGGGCGAGCTACTCATGCTCTGCAAGGACCAGCACGGCTGCCGATACCTGCAGAAGAAGCTCGAGGAGGGAGACACGGCTCACCGCGACATGATCTTCCGCGAGACCTACGGTCACTTCCCCGAACTCATGACGGACCCGTTCGGCAACTACCTCTGCCAGAAGCTGCTTGAGTACTCGACAGAGGAGCAGCGATCCGCCATCATCGAGTCTGTCTCACAGGACCTCGTCGCCATTTCGCTCAACATGCATGGCACCAGGGCTGTGCAAAAGATGGTGGACTTCTTGTCTTCGCCCCGACAGCCGAAGCAGATCCGAACGCTCATCTACGCCCTCAGCATGAACGTCGTGGCTCTGATCAAGGATCTGAACGGCAACCACGTTTGTTCCCTGGTTTATCTTAGAATCTCGCTGACCTCACCAGGTCATTCAGAAATGCTTGAACAAGCTTGTGCCCGAAGACAACCAGTTCATCTACAACGCCATCGCGGCGAACCTGATCGAGGTGGCCACCCACCGACACGGCTGCTGCGTCCTCCAGCGCTCCATCGACCACGCATCGCCCGCGCAGCGATTGCAACTTGTGACTGAAATCATCTTCAACTCACTGTATCTAGTACAAGATCCTTTTGGGTGAGTCGAACGTGCATCGGAGGTCGAATCCGGCTGACAGATAAGTAACTACGTTATTCAGTATATTCTCGACCTCAACGATGCTCGTTTCTCCGAGCCTCTCATCCGGACGTTCATCGGGAACGTCTGTAACTTGTCTGTACAAAAGTATGTCGCCTGCCTTTTCCACCCGAGTCCCGCTCACGCTGCAGATTCTCTTCCAATGTTGTAGAAAAGTGCATCCGCGTGGCCGACCCCGAGATCCGCAAAACCCTCGTATCCGAGGTTCTCAACCGCTCCCGCCTCGAAAAGCTCCTCCGTGACTCCTACGGCAACTACGTCATCCAGACCATCCTCGACTACTGCGAGACCGCCCAGCGCATGGTTCTGGTGGAGTGCATCCGTCCCATCCTCCCCTCGATCCGCAACACGCCTTACGGCAAACGCATCCAGTCGAAACTCGCCCGAGAGGACGCTTCTCTGTCGTACAACGGCGGCGGCGGTGGTGGTGGCGGCTACGGTGGTCGAGGAGGCTACGGTCGCGGCAACTTCCATCGTCACCTTGGCCGCCCTCAGCTGCAGCACATCAACGCTCTCACCGAGGTCTACGGCAGCCAGGGTGGACCTTTCATCGCTCCGCCTGGTGGGCCGTACGGCATGCACTCCGGCCCTGGGCAGTTTGGCCACCCCAGTTCGCGCGACCCCATGGCCCCTACGCACACCGGCTTGTCTTACCACGCGCCTGGACCCGACGGCCAGACCTGGCTCCATCTTCGAGGCCCTAACGGCGGTCCGGCGCCCAACTGGAACGTCGAGGGCGCCGCGGGGCAGGAGCAGTCCCTGCCGAACAGCGTGCCCGCTGATGGCGGCATGGACAACGGCATGACCATGTGGGGCGGCGCTGAAGGCTACATGCAGCCTCAGTTTCACACCGGTCCCGGGCAGATGGGTATGATGTAAGGCGCTCTGCCGCTTTCAATCAGTGCTCCGACTTCATCCTTCCATCATCTCGACTCGACCTCTTTGTGGCATAACCATTCTTGTAACCCTGCATTCGACCGGCTTCACCTCGACCCTAAAGAAAAATAGAGCAAGTTTGACCCCCCTCCCACGTCTTCTACAACCGTCCCGAGTTTCGATTCGCCCTCTGCCCTGTTACAATGTACAGTGCCCCATTGTGTGTTGTGGGAGTGTACGAGGTGCGCGAAAAGACCGGACACGCCCGACGTATCGAATTGGAATTCCTCCCTGTTGACAAGAAAGAACGGCAGACATCATGGTATCTAGCTTTTAGTGACGGTACGGGAGATAGTTTCTTCTCCCGTCGTCGTCAAGTGCACGAAGAAACACCTGTATGCATGTGCTTGATCATCGACTCTGTCTCTTCTACAGGATCTCTTCCGGGCTGCGGTCAGATCTGTACGATATCGTCGATCTCCAAAGCCCGCCTCAACCCCTCGTCCACCTCTCCCGTCCATCTCCACACGTCGAATCGATGATTCAGGTCTTTCCGACCGCCGATCCCCCATGTCCCGCCGCACCCAGCTAACCCGCCCCCCTTCTCACGCCCGAACACATAGTACACCTCGCGGACCCTGCTGTGCAAGAGAGCCATGGCGCACATGACGCACGGCTCGTGCGTCACGAATAGCGTCAGAGAAGTGAGGAGATAATCCGCACCGTTCCGCGATGGACCGGTCCCTTCGCTGAAAGGCGGGACGGTGCGTAAGTGCGCAATGCGCGCGATGCAGTTCAAGACCGCGTGTCTCAGAGGATGTCCCTCTGTTTCACGTGTGTCCGCGGCGCCCGCGCGCATGCCAGCGGTTGGAGGGATGAAGTTGTCCACTGTGGGCCAAAGGGAAGGTGGGGCCGCACATGCCCATGCGGCCACTGGGACCTCTCCTCTCGCTTTGGCGGCTAGAGCGAGCGAGAGGGAGCGGTTGAGACCTGCTCGGACCCATGCGATCCGGGCGGACGACCAGTCGGTTGACGAGGTAGATTTGGGGGTGAGGGGCGCGTAGACGACGGGCCACAGGGCGGTTTTGCGGGATAGTTGCTCAGAGGAATGGGCGGCGCTGTTTGGGACGGACAAGAGATTCGGAGTCAAGATAGCGAGGGAGTCGTCGTAGGATGAGAGTTGGTCTTGCAACTCGGCAGCTGTTGAATTTTCTACCCGAGATAGGGCGACGAGTGTGGTGGTGCCTTCTTCAGACCGTCGACTTGAGACCCTCTTCAAGTGCCGCATGAGCGGGTCCACACCTAGGCAATCACGGATGAAGCTAAGTATCAGCAGCTTTCCGATGCGTATTGCGGCGATGGCTCACTTGAGCAAGACCTTGGTCAGGCGGGGCTCGGCAACAGTCACAACCCATACTTCCACTGCGAGTCAGAGATCGTTTGCAATCGCCTACGTGACATACTGAGGGACTCGTCTTCCCGCTCTGCGTCCTCCTCTAGCTCTGTCGGACCTTTGACCCGCTCCATGGGCCCCCAAGCCAGATGGCCTTCTTCTCCGTCTCCTTCCGCCTCCCAATCCAGCTCAGGATCGAGTTCACTCTGTTGGAGTCTTGCTCGCCGATCGGCAGCGGTCCGTAATGAAGGTGTAGCCTCAGGTGTAGGAGAAGTCAACTCGAGAGATCGATCGAGCAGATTCGAGCTCTCTCCTGGCGGTTGTATGAACGCGCTCGTCTGAGCGGTATTGGTGGACGACTCGGGTGGACCGCTGTCCTCAGCCTTCCCTGCCCGCTCCAGATATCGCTGTCGACGCTTGTCCTTCAAACTGTCCTTCTTCGGCTTTCCGAGCTCGGCCGGATCCTCTGTATCCCCACCCTGCCGAGCGCGCTGGGCCATGGCCGACGACTCGGCCTGAGGCATGTCGTCCTCGCTCTCGTCGAATAGCGCGTCAAAGCTGGACACAAGAGCCTGCGGACTCATAGGTGGCGACGGTACCTGAGCAGCGCTGGTAGTTGTAGCTCCATCCACAGCCGAGGGGATGAACCAGAGCTTGCTCTCGTCCGCGGTATAACAGATACACAGCTCGTCTCCCACATTGACCCTCTTGGCCGTCAAGAACGTAATGGTGCCCTTTGAGAAGTTCCGAATGTAATTGACGTTCGGGGAAGGCGAGTGGTTGAAGAGCGAAGCTGGCTCAATCAGCATCCCGAAGAACGGATGGACGGATGGGGGAGGACTCACCCATACCGAGCCCTAGGGCCATCCCTCCTTGACTCCAGCAAAATCCGTACTCGCCAAGGATGGTATCGTTCATCTTCCCACTGTCCCACTGTTCTTTTGTCAGAAGCAGCACGGGGCTCTCTTCAAGGAGAGTTCCGGCTGGTATGGTGCAGGTCGCGAATAGACCTCGGCCCCTGTCGGGAGTGGTGCGCATGTCGAGTCGCAAGGGATTGAGAGGTTGACTTTCGGTCTCGGGCGAGTCCTTCTCACCAGAGCTGTCCCCGTTTGGATCATCAATCGAGCCATGACCGCTGAGCTGACCGGAAACATTGAGAGTCGAGAATTCGACAGCTTGGGTCACCGCCTCCGATGGCCCGGCCTGGCGACCGCTGCCACCCGAACTACAGCCTGATTCATTGTCGCCCGTCTGCATATATCACCTGTCGACGAGCTGGGATCCTTGACTCGAGGACTGATACGATGATGCTTGACGAAGATGAAAAGACAAGAGCAGGTATCACGAGAAATCAAGAATTTACGTCCGAAAAGTCAGGAACGGTGGAGTGAAACATCTGCATGATATCTAATCGCAAAGTTATACAACCGACAGGTGATTATCGTGGGCAGTAAACAGTTCCTCTCGCAGATCGTCTGGCCCCCAGAACGTCTCGAGCAAAGGCCTCAAGCCGGCTCGACCTTCTCGGCGCCCTTGAAAGCACCAATGAACAGGTCAGGCACGAACAAAGTCTTCGCCTTGGCCACCTTTACCATGAACTCCGGGAAGAACACATCGCCAAGGTAGGGGAAAGTGGCGTATCCCCGGCCGGCGTTGGGGCCAAGTGGAATCATCTGTAGATCAGTCTGGATAATCGTGGCCAACGCTGACAACTAACCATGCCGTGCATCGCTGATCGCTTGTAGGGCTTGGGTTTCTGACCCTTGACCTCGGCAACGATACTGCCCATCAGTCTTGCTGTCGGGTCAACGGGATGCAGTGCTCACATAGGCGCCACACCCTCCGCGTCCGCCTTGGCGCCTTGGAATGTCTTCCAACCTGGGGTGTTCGAGACATCTCCGATGGCGAAGTAGTTGCTGAGGGAGGAAGATTGTACCTGATATTCTCAGCCAGCTGTACTCCATTCCGCGGGCTCCGTGCCCACCTTCAAGTACTCGTCCACCTTGACCAGGCCATGGTCAATCGCAGCTCCGTCAGCAGTTTCGATCAGCGTCGAGTTTGATTTGTTCCCGACGCTCAAGAACACATAATCCGCCTCTATGCTCTTGCCGCTTGCCAATTTGACTTGCTTCACGCCGCCTTGAGCGCCGAAAGCACCCTCCCAAGCACCTGGAGTATCCGGGGCGGCCTCTGCCCGGTCGTTCAGGATGACCTCGATATTGAAGCTCTTGAGAGCCCCATCGAGGGCAGTCGAGAGTTTGGGGTTGACAGTGGG
Source organism: Tremella yokohamensis (assembly GCA_024343385.1). Lineage (NCBI taxonomy): Eukaryota > Fungi > Basidiomycota > Tremellomycetes > Tremellales > Tremellaceae > Tremella > Tremella yokohamensis. Next base: position 357,895 of record BRDC01000038.1, on the reverse strand, counting down.
CATTGTGTACGATTGGGCGTCAGTCCTGACATCCTTTGCGGGTCGGACACCCTCGAGCACTCGAGGACCGTTATGGACGATAGTGATCGACTTGTCGGGGTAGGCATCGCGGATTTCCTGAGAGTCAACAAGATCTCCTTAGATATGGGCAGAACTGCGATACTCACGCCAGCAACCTCCACGCCCACAGGCCCAGCACCGATGATGACGATCTTCTTAGCCGCCTTGATCTCACCCTGCATCTTGACGAGCGCGGCAACGGTGTCCTCTTTGGTGCTGCCGTTCTGAGCTCGCATGGGGGCAGCTTGTGCCGAGCCTGTAGCGATGATGGCTTTCTACTTCTATCAGCAACGCTACAGACATCGCAGCGATCCGAAATGACGCACAAAGAAAGGGACTTCCGTAGATCCCTCGAAAGGCTTGTCGAGGACCACTGAGTTCGCCTTGAGTTCAACAACACGTGTATTGTTCACCATCTTGTGGATCGATTCGGCAGGGAAGACGGTCTCCTGAGTCAGAGGCCGGACGACCTTGTTCTCCCATCCTCGTCCATCAGCTGCTCTGCCAGATCGAACGTGTGAAACTAGCTGACCTGGGACAACGGCAGCTCGGAGAGCGGCGATGGGCCAGTAAGCATAATCGAATGCGTCAATGAGGACAATGCGGTGAGTGGTTGGCAAGATCGGCACAAGTGAGTTGGCCAGGGCGTGTCCTGCACACGATGCTGAGAAGAGGGTCAGCCGATCCTAATTCTCGGCGACGGAGTTGGAGGGGAGGTCTCACCGCCGATGATGACGATGTTCTGATATTCGGACATGATATTTGGATGCGCTGTGTGGTCAAAGGCGATGCGACCCGATACAACTAGGTGTTGCAGATGTGAGTGAGGGAAACAACGAAGCGTCGCGCTGACACACCTTCTACATATACATAATGTGCAGGCGACTTCTCGGTGTGCAATCTCGTGACAAACCGAAGCGGGACCCCGCGAGACCTTCACTTCCGACGGAAGTATTTAGGTGGTTTGTGGCGGTTAGGCCATGTGGCGGAGGCTGTACCGGGGTTCTATCGAGGCGCGAAGGTGCGTGCATCTTTTTGGTCGCCGTCAGATGCACATCCCCGAGTCGCTTCGATCTATGTCAAGCCTATTGGCACGGCATTGGCAATGTTCGATCAAGGTGTACAATATGCACACTACGTGGATTGGTCGGCACAAATCTGGTTAATCCATGAGCACCGTCATGGCTCAGACGTGTGTCTGGACAACAAGTCGGGCTCAAGGCGACCATCATTCGTCATCTGAAACTGATGGGTGACGCATGTCTCTCCGTTCGGACCACCACAGATCTACGAGAATGCTTGGAGCTTGGATTGCTGGTGAGTCGACCGTAGACCCTGGCTTGGTAGCCGTTGCAGGTTTGGTAGTCTCTTCGAATCTGAGAGTCTCTTCAATGCATCTCGACGTTTCCTCCCAGTCAGAGAGGCACGAAACTATCAGTTGCTGAGCAAGGGTCTCTTTCTCGATTGGTTCACGCACCCCCAGCCATTCGCTTTCTTTCTGCTTCCACTGCGCATCGTCGAATGACTCGACCAGGGCCTTGTTTGCGGAGCGAACCGCCCGCTCCGGGGGCTCACCGTAGAAGGAGACCAAGGCGCGACCGATCTCTGGCACTAGCGCGTGTCTGGGTATACCACTTCCCTGATATCGTGCGCGTTTCAGAGTCCATTTGCCCGTTTCGTCTCTACGGATGTCCGCCAGTATAGAGACGTTCATGTCCCAGCGCTCGGAGATCCGTTTGGGGCCAATACAAGTGATTGCAAGGATCGTATTCTTCACAGACGGTTGCCGTACAAAGCAGCTGCTGAAAGGTTTCGAGTCCCGCCCAAGTGAGGGATGGGAGTACGTGACGACTTCCTCAAGTGTCAAATGGGCCTGAGTATCTTGACCATCATGGCCGGGGCCGGAAGTTGAGAGCCACTTGTTCGTTGAATGGGCTTCGCCATCTCTCCCCATTTTCAGGATCCTTGCCAGGAGTGGGTATTTCTTTCTGGCGACGGTGGTAGACGCTGACACAGATGTGGCATCTGAAGCGTCATCTGGGCTTTCCAGGCGCCGGTACCCATGCCGACGCATGTTACAATCGGTCGTAAGTCTGTGGTTTGCTTTGTGAACGTGGGCTGCGATGCGGGTGATCAGAGTGATGGAACTGGCTGGGCGTCTGCCGAGATGGACAAGAAGTGGAGCGTTTTTATAGACAGAGCTGTATGAAGGAAGGGTATGTGAGCTTTGTGCGACACTTGCGATTCCAAATGGTTGTACAGCCTAGCCAATATTGGGAAAACGTTTGCCAACATGACGATTCCCAACAGATTTGGCAATTCGCGATGACCAATGGGTGATGCGAAACATGTAGGAAAAAGGAGGCCTTCTACAGTGGACTGTAGAGCTTGCTGCACGACGAATGATAATGATTATGGAAAAGCTCCTTCTGGGATTGACGGGTCTGCGAGAATACCGAAGTATGTCCATGCATGAAATGTCAGTTCTCTGCAGCCAAAATCGACTCGAAGTCGAGAGCTTTAGCTGCCAAAAATTCCTTGTTTGACGCTGTTGCTGAGCGTCCAATTCGAGCAAAGTAAAACATAGCACCAACGCGACTGGAAAATGTACATGGGACGATGTATATGCTGTATATGCAGTCAACGAGAGGATTGCTTAAAGAGAGAAGTCTGGATAGCGAACAACGGCTTTGCCCATCTTGGATCCTCTTTGTCGAGGTCCTCGGGAACCAACACCCTGCCATAGAAATTCCAGTAGGCTTGACCTTTGTACTGTTTCGCCTCGACCTTCATATTTTGGGTAAGCGATTGAGGACCGTCTATCTCCGTTCTTGCGAGGGATTCAGCGATGCGAGCCGAAACTTGGGCTGAATTAGCAAGGAGCATAATGCACAGCTCCTGGGAAAGCGACTTGTCCTCGACAGACTTCAGACTGTCCAGCGATACTTTGGACATATCGGGTATCGTACACGTTCCTTGGGAGGGCTTATTTCCCTCCACGGGAAACAAGTGGAATGCCTTCAAAGACCGACAGAGGTGTTCGTCCCTCTTTTTGGTGTCGGTGGCGGAAGCGAGGGGTTTTGAGCTACATACGCTGGCCTTGAGTACTTTCTTGGCATCCTCGAGGTCATACGACAGCATTGTAGCCACCCAAGTTCCTGATTGCAGCGGCGCCGCCGCCTTCGAATAGTCCGATTGTGTCGCAGCGGCATTGGGGCCGGGTCCCGGCCTGAAGCCATAAGCCAGAACGGACCCAGGGGCCTGCGAGTGCGTGATGAAGGTCGTCTTACAGCCGCTACGACTTACACATGAGCGTAGTACAGCCAATAATTGTATAATATCGCTACCAGTTTTGTCGAACGTGAAACCACGGCCCCAAGCGCCGACAGGGAGGTTTTTGAAGTTGTCAGTGAACTTCAGCTCATCAAAAAGGAATTCGCTCTGTCCCCCTGTCTGCAGGTCGGGACCCATAGTTGCAGATGACGATGCCATAATGCAGGCCAATTGGACGAATGGGCAGTTGTGTGAATAGTCTGTGTTGGAAGCTGATGAACCTGGGGGGCCGCGTCCGTGCTTCTTATAGCTTTTTCTGAGTATGCTTCCAGAAAGGATGTCTCGTCCCATATCGAATTGCGCGTATTACAGAAAGATCCTTGTCCAGGATTGGGAAAACGATCTGGAATCGCGACCTTGTTCTGCTGCTGATATCCAATCTTATTGGCGATCTGCCTTTCGCATTGATCACCGCAGGCGAATTGTTACACATCAGCAGGAATCACTCCCTTGCATCTGGCCGGCCGCCTTTGTGTGACTACACGTCAGCGAAGCCTGTCTCTAATCCAATTCGCAAAGTTCGATATGCAAATGTCACGTCGATTGGTCATCCATGTCTACCTCTCGTACACGCATTACCAACACGTTCATCTCGCCCACCACGAGATGCCGAGCTGGCACACCGAGGGATTTGTAGATCCCACGCATGGCACCAGCATGTGCGGTGACGCTCATGTCTGCCTGTCAGCCCAAGTCTAAAAAGAAGGCAGGTGGCTCGCAGGTCGCATCGCCACTACGCCGTATTGCCTCTTCGATGCCCCTCCCCAGTCGGGCGACGAGATCGTTCTCAAGCTCTCTGATGTCACCGCCGTGGTGTCCTTCAGCTTCTCGCTCCTCGTAGCTTCGCCACAGGGGATCCTCATCTGCCATCCCTTCGAAAGAAAATGAGGGGAATTCTTGCTTGAGCTCCGTGGTCGATAGTCTCGCATCGCATTGGTGGGCATGCAAGTGTTCTCGGAGGTTCTACACCAATCAACACTAGCGGAAGTGAAAAGAGGAAGGCTCACTTCTACTGCTTGTGCAGGAACTCTGTGATCACACCATTTGTGCGCGTCGCCCTCGTCGTCCGGCTCGTATTCCCATCCGTCATCGTACAGCCAGCCCCATTCGATACCAGCAGTCTCCATGGCTCTTCGCAAGGGGCTCACATACCACTGCTGTGGTATAGGCAGACCCTTGAGGACCTCTTGCTGCAGGGCCAGCCGGAGTGCGTTGGCTTGACCTCTGCCGATGGCCGTGAGGTGAGGATCTCGAACGGGTATGAGCAGGTTGGCTATACCGAGCGGCAAGGGATACCGGAAGCATTCCTCCTCCGTGGGGGTATAGGTGCTCTCGATGACATTGTGCTCAGCTTCCAATCAGCTTGAGGTACCCATGCCTGAGGAGGGACATGAACACCTTGACCGTGCCGAGCGGCATAAATGACTTTGATATCGTATCCCTCTGCTCGGCTGTCCTGTTTCAAACCTGACAGTGAACTTTATCCTGGCAGGAGGTCGATGAGAACAGGTATGTGACAGGGTGCCAATGTGAGTTGGCGCGTGCAAGAGGCAGCATTTACCTTCAATGAACGTGCCAAAAGCGTGCCAGTCTACGAATCTCGCATCGAGGCCAAGGCGATTTTTGATCTGCCGGTCAGTGTTGGACGATGGCAGCTTATGTTATGCGAGACGACTGACATCCTCGTCCCAGGACGTGTACGTGAACAGCCCTTCAACGTACTGATAATCGTATGGCATGATCTACGAGAGAAGAAGCGGTTCTGAAGAATTCTGAAAGGCTATTCTCGGAGGACCGGGAAACGATGGCTCTGGGTGGACTCCCTCCACCCAAGCCAACTCTCGGCGATCCCAGATTTCGACGTTAGCAATCGACAGGCGATACGACATGCAACGAAGCTGGACGAGCTGCTTGCGATGCGCACGCCAGGGCAAGCGAGCAGCAGGGTTGTCAGGCATCCAAAGGATACATATGTTGCGCGACCTGCCGACGCCATCTCTCGAGCAGCTGCACAAGTGCGTCATCAATTTTGGCGCCCAGACTGAGACGGGCGCTGATGTCCAGGAAACCGCGATTACGCCCCTCGAGCTCCTTCGAAGCTGAATCCTCTTCAGCTGCGCGCTATTCTCCCTCGCATGCCCTGTCATCATGGTCTACGCCCCCATCCACTGTGTTGCTGGTCCAGAAACCAGACGATCCCCGAGTCCGAGCGGCGATGGGCCAGGTCCTGTCCCATCTCACGGAACGGTATCCTCAGCTACAGCTTGTTGTCGAGCCGCATACGGCCAGGGATCATCCTGAATCCGAGGATCTGGTCGTGGTGGAACGAGGGGATCATGGGCTCCTGGGCTTGCATACGGATCTAGTTCTGACGCTGGGAGGGGATGGGACGGTGCTGCACGTGTCCAATCTCTTTGGACAGGGCGAATGCCCGCCCGTGCTCAGCTTCTCGATGGGCAGTCTGGGATTCCTGCTCCCATTTCGTAAGTACAGCTGTTATGCCTAAGCGTCGAGTGTACATGCTGACAGCAGACATCGACTCTCTGGCCAAGACAGTGGAAATGACGCTCAACGGACCGGTGTCGGTGCTGAACCGTATGCGACTGGCATGTACACCGATAGATACTGAGGGATCGACATTGGAGAGGTGCTCAAAGCTAGGTATGTGGTCAGAGCCGGAGCGGTATCTAGCTTTACTGACCTGAACAGTAGGGGACGCAGGGTGGCAAGTCATGAACGAGGTGACTTTGCATCGTGGAGGCGAAAGGCCTTTGGTGGTGATCGACGCGTTCTTTGACGGACAACATCTCACCGAAGCAGTAGTGCGTAGTCATATGGCCCAACTGAGAAATATGCTAAGGAAAGCAGGCAGATGGATTGCTGCTGTCTACTCCGACTGGTTCGACAGCATACTCCCTCGCTGCCGGGGGACCGATATCTCATCCGGAATCCGACGCTTTCCTCCTTACACCTATAGCCCCGAGATCGTTGTCGTTCAGAACTGTCATCTTACCTGGAAGAGGGGTGGTCAAGCTACAGGTGCGTAGATCTGTGCCGCTTCACAGCTCACGGGGGCAATCGCTGACAATAGATGTCGGAGCGGTCGAGAGTGCCAGCCGAGTTGATGGTTGATGGCCGTGAAATCTGCAAGCTGCATCAGGGGGAGTCTGTCGTGATCGCTAAATCGCCATATCCCATTCCTTGCATCGAGAGAGAGGAAGGAGCCAATTCATGGGTGAGGGATATCAAGTGAGTCTTCCGCTACGACCAACAACGCCGAGTCGAGCTGACTGCTAGCTCTTTGCTACAGTTCAACGTAGGCTTCAAGAACAAGAGCCTCGCACCGGGAACGATGGAGCATTGACGGGCGGGGCTCAGTGGGAAGGGCATCCTTTGTTTTGATGGATATGACAATGTAGTCGTCAATCTGGCCAAATCACACGATATATTCTAGATTGCTTCTAGATCGTCCCATGATCATACATGATCGCATGCGAACATCTCTACCATCCAAGCGACTGACTGCCTCTTGTCGGGAAAGAGGAAGTATCGGGTTTGACCGCCGGAATTTGATCCTGAAGCGATTAGAAACAACGAGTCGAGATGTTGGAAATCAAGCGGTGAGTACCCGAAGCTGGCGGCGGCCAAGGACCGCATGGCGACAACTGGCCCAGAAGACCCGAAGGCTTATCTGCAATGTTTAAGCCATGTCCCCACCCCTGCATCGTCTCATGACCCCCGCCCACACCTTGACTCGAGTCGCTTCTTCCTCTTTCTCATCCTCTTCGTCTAGAGTTGTTCGTCGACCGGTCCAACACCTCCCTCGTTTCTCAGCTGGCCAGATTACGATAAGGAGCCTTGCCTCACACGCTACCATGCCCGTACCACAGAAAGCAGACATCACCGCCGAGATCAGCGGCCAGGCGAATGTGGACCTACTCGCCAAGGTCTCGCGCGATTTTCGCAGTGCGTCTCAAGCCCAGCAGACAGAGGTGCGGTCGAGCTGATAACAGGCGACACATTCACCATGCCCACCGACGCTCAGATGATGGCGGCCATGAGAGCCACAAGAGGTGACGACGTGTATATGGAAGATGATGCCACGTCTCTCTTGGAAAAACGGATAGCCAAGCTTGCTGGGAAAGAGGCGGCGCTGTTCGGTATGAGCGGCACCATGACCAACCGTCCGTTCCCCCTCTCCCTTATACGCAGAAGCTGGACGCTGATGGAGACAGAGCTGGCTATCCGGACGCACATGAAGCAGCCACCTCACTCTGTCCTCGTTGACTACCGAGCTCACGTACACAAGATGGAAGGCGAGTCCTACTCATACTCGAGTGAGGAGCGGAGCTGACGAGCAGCCGGTGGTATTGCCATGTTCACCCAGGCAACAACGGACCAAGTCGTCCCTGCCAACGGCATCCACTTGACGGCCGACGATATCCGCCCCAACCTCCAGCTCGGGGACAACATCCATTACCGTCCCACCAAGCTCATCTGCCTTGAAAACACCTTGAACGGAATGATCTTCCCCCAAGAAGAGGTTGTGAAGATTGGCCAGCTGGCCAAGGAACACGATATCGGCCTTCACTTGGACGGCGCGAGGATATGGAACGTCGCAGCTGCTGCTGTGGACGCCAAGGGTCTTGACCCGCGCAAAGAGGAGGACCTGCAGACTGTGTAAGTCTCAGAGCAGGCGAAGATGGTGAGCGCCGTGGGAAGAGCTGATTGGAAGGTTGACCGAGCTGCTGGAACCCTTCGACTCGGCCAGTCTGTGTTTGAGCAAAGGTATCGGAGCACCCATTGGCTCGTCAGTTTTGCTGTTTCATGTGTGGGGTTGACCTAATGGACAGGGCTATTGTCGGCAGCAAGGCTTTCATCGACCGCGCCAGGTGGTTCCGCAAGTCGTTTGGCGGTGGTGTGCGACAGATCGGTCCCATGGCAGCCGCTGCGGACTATGCTATCACGCACCACTTCCCGCGTCTCACCGAGACGCACGCCATGGCGCGGCGTATGGGCGACGCTTTGACTGAGCTCGGGTGTGGCATTCTCTTCCCGGTCGACACGAACATGGTATGGTTCGACATTACCCCGATCGGCATCGACATCAAAGAGCTCAATGCACGACTGGCAGCTCTCCCACAGCCAATCACTAACCGCGGCGAGCGGTGTGTGATCCACCACCAGACCTCACCGCAGGCCGTTGAAGACTTTATCGCCCTTGTGAAGCAGATGAAAGCTGAGGTAGAGGCTGGTAAGAACGACTTGGCTGAGGGGCTGAAGGAGCCGCCGGCAGTCGTTGGGGAGGGCCAGACGAGCAAGAAGTATATATCGGCGTATTAGATTGTAGAGCTGCAGCTCGTGTCATTGTATCTGCTCTACTCGAGAACGAAATCTATGCACAGACCCCGCCACACGCCGACTCTGACCGGGCGGATCATGGTCGGTGGAGGTAGACCTCTTTCGTCCATTTGCCATTCTTTCCCCTCCTCATTGCCATCCACGGTTCGTTCAACGACAATGCTCAAGGCTCTAGTGTAGAGCCATGCTGCTCAAACGTCTGAGCACCTCTCTGCCTCTTGATATCGCTGCTCTGCTGCCGGAGCTCGGTGGGTGACAGCGCGTTCTCATTCTCCAAATCCGCTCATTCCCAGAAAAAGCCGAGATCCGAACGACCGAGAACCTCCTCTTCACCGCCCGCTCAGAGCTGGCCAGTCTCCTCCCAAAAGTGGACAGTGACGATCTCGACACACTCATCGCCTATGCGCTCGATGCTACAGCTCCTATAGCCCGGACAGGCGACGAGCTCATACGTGACGTAGACATCACTCGGCGATGGACCGGATTCGGGGTGCAGCGGCTGGATGAGCTTCTTGGCGAATGGGACGGGGTGGGTGTGATGGAACTGGCCGGACCTCGTAGATCCGGCAAATCGGTTCGCGCACTTCTAAGATAGTGTACTGGGCTCAACGGCAGGTACTGGCGCTGCATGCGGCTTTGCGTTGTTTGGCTCAAGAGGATGCCAAAGTTGTCTGGATAGACTCTGAGGGTAGCTTTTCGCCCATCAGAGCCAATTCTGTGCTCGAGCACCTGGGCGTCGAGGTAAGCATAGTGACTGCTTTGAGAGAACGCCGGCTGACTTTCAGGACGCAGATCGGATTCTGAGCAGGCTTCAGGTCGTCCCGTGTTTTCGCCTTGACCCGGACTTTTTCGACACGATAGAGACCATCCGGACGGAAGCTGAGGTGAGGTGCACGACAAGACAAGTGGGAATAAGCTTACGAAGCTAGGCTGCGAGTGATGGTCCTCGTCTGAGGATGTTCGTGGTGGATACGGTGACGGCGTTCTTCAAGGATACGCTGCTGGCGACTTCTGCTCAAGGCGGGTCCTCAATCCTGGCGCGGGATTGCGCTGAACTTGCAGGTCACGCTGCAATGATTACTGCCATGGAAGACCTTGCCGAGCTCACACATGACCTGCAACTAACGACTATCGTGGGTCTGCAGTCTTCAAGTCCGTGCTGATGGTAGATCACCAATACGACGGTATCTAGCGTCCCCAGTAATCCACTGTCCACTTTCTCAACAACCACCGTCAAACCCGCGCTAGGGACCGCTTTTACCTTCTGCGCCGACCTCACCCTCTTCTTGCAAGAGACGAGTCGCGTCTTTGGTATGGTGGACGAAGGGGAGCGCCTCAGGGAACGGGAGAAGCGAGGTCTGCGCATGCTGGTAGAGGTCCTCAAGAGTCGCGTCTCGGCCGGTGGCCGTTGGGCAGTGGTCGAAACAGTCAGCTGCCTTGATCCTGAGAAGAGGTTCGAAGCTGACACGCAGGACGGTACGAGACTGATTGATGTCTTGCCGCCTCCTCTGGTCGACGAGCGGTCCGACCTCCAGTCACGGGGCATGCTACCCCAGCGACCTATTCATGGCCCGCTTGCCCAGACGATGATACCATGAAGGCAGACCAAGGTCGGGTAAAAGCGGAGCCCCTCGATCCTTCCTAACGCCTTCAGGGGCGAGGTCCGGCCTATAGACGTGCCGGTATCTCCCCGAATGGGGGCGCACGTCCAGACGGGCGATAAGGATGACGGGAAGATCGCAGCGCACGATGAGCAGATGGTCTCTGCCCATGCCCATGAGACATGCAGCCATGTATCTGTAGATAACATAGAACATGTCCTGCACCGGGCCCACATGCATGACAGGCCTGTACGGTATCCTGCGCGACCCGAGGTGCGGTGACCTCCACTTGGTAGGGAAGACCGGGCAAAGGTCCGGTCAGTTCCGCCGATAGAGTCCACCTTGGCTTCCCCTTCCCCCTTCTCTTTGTACTCTTTCTCCTTGACTCGGCATTCGCAACAGTAACATCATCCCTTGTATACGTGTACTTTTCTCGCCTGTACACCCTCTCCGCATCGCTGTTGTATCCCCCTCTCGCGCGCCAATCGAGCACAACCACTCGAGCGGCCAAGTGGAGGTCTCTGTCGCTGGTCGCCGCCTTGCGGCACAGCACAGCGTGAGACAGTGAGTCATCCTCACGTCTTTGCCCACTCTGTCCTTCGATCTCTTTCTCATCGCTACTCCCATCACTCACCATCACCATCTACACTCCAATCTGCTCTCTGCTTGTCCTTTGTCAAAGGAGCATAGCGTACTTGGTTTGCGGTTTGCCACCGACGCTTGGTACGCGAGTTTGCGGGTCGGGAAGTAAAGGAGCGTGGGCCAAGAAGGGAAGGTCAAGGTGTGGATGAGTCTCAGAGTGAAGTCCGCTTGTCCTATTCGGCTTCTTGGCTTTTGCGACTTGGATCAATTGATCGGGACTGCTTGAGCGGTTGCTGATCCCAGTCATCGTCCACCCTCAACACTGCGCTGCCGATAACGCATCATTCATCTTCACACAATCTGGCCTCAAGGTCAGTATTCCTCTCGAGCGTCCTGTGCATTCCGTCTCGACTCCAAACTAATCACCTCTTCGCGTCCAGTCTCTCGGCAGAACCACTCATACTGATATGCAGATGGCACGTAGACGTCCTCGGTCACCGCCGCTCGTCGCAACGGGCCGCGGCGAACATCTCGACGCAACCCTCTCCCCCACTTCCGACTCCTCGTCATCCGACCCTGATCCCGCTCACCTCGACACTTCTTGGATCTCCGTCAGCTCACCTAACACGGTCGCTGCCGAGGACGAGGATACCGCGTCCACCATCGGATCTTCCCTTGCCGAATCGGTCCTCGGCTACCTCTCGAGTGACTCCGAGGCCGACACGAGGGACTGGGAGTCTGACTCGGTAGATCATCCTGAACATGGTCGTGGACCTGGCAACGACTCCCAGATTACCACTCGGGCAGCAGACGACGATGACCACTCGCTCGATGGAAGCTACCTCGATGCCGAGGCCACGGCCAGCGACCTTTCTTCCAGCCAGGCCACAGACGTGCAGCTTGTCTATCCCAATGTGGAGGCTAGCTTCAGCACGAATGCCAGCGACACTCCGAGCGCGTCCATCATCTGTCTGGCCGAGAAGGCACCCTTGTACACCGCTATTGAAGAAAAGATCAGCCTTCAACCTCACGTGCAAGACAAGGCCGGACTGCTCGAGATCACCTCTGTGCCGGTCGAGCCGGTCAAGCCTGCGGTAACCGAGCCTATACCACGCTTGCCGGACAATGCTGGCGTTGATCGGTCGCTGAAACGCAAACTCATCAAATTGATTACGCCGAAGAATATGTATGTTGACATGATCTTGTCTGCTTGAAAGCTGATCATCAGGTTGTCTGCCGGTGCAGTCACTGCTGTCCTGACACTACTCGTTCTGCAGTCATTCTCCCCCTCGACTCTCCTCTTCTTGCGAAACCACCCTCCACAGCCAGGGCCCGTCACGACTGTCCCCGGCGGGGCTCTCATGAACCTGCCCGTGCCTCTCGAACAAACCCTGCATACCTCTCGAGCGTCTGCGGCGTCTAGTGTGGGTCTTGTACCCGATCTCAACATCATCAGGAATGCCCTGTCCACTCTGGCCACCAAAGGCTTCGCAGGTGACGCATCCCTCACTCAGGCTGGATACACGCCCGAAGTCACGCCCGAGATGCCGCCCAAAGCTTCCACTTCTTCGTGCTGCTCCCATGCAGTGGCCGTGAGGGAGGCTGCCGATGTCGCCTTGACAGTCAAGGTAATCGAGCAGCCCAAATCGCGTCGTCGGAAACCAATGTCCACCAGCGTTCCCAAAGCCGTCAACACCTCCTCGACGCCACCTTGCTCATGTCAGCCTGCACTATGGGAAGACGTCTGGTCAAAGCTCGGGGCGCAGAAAGTGACGCGGTTCATCTCGACTTTCCTTCATAACGATTCGATGTCATGGGTCCTTGCCTCAGCCACTGCGGCACTTCGAGCGGATGTGCAGGAGCTGCTCGATGCTACGGATTTCCTCCTGCATCGCGCATACAATGTCTCCACCCTAGCTCAGCAAAAGACCTGGGCCGCAATATTGGACATGGAAGCGCGGCTTCAGCACGGTCTATCCTCCACATGGCGCTTTGCTAGAGACGAGGAGAGGCTTGCGCGAGAATCTGTCCGATCGGCTTTCAGCACTCTGACCGAACGATGGTCGCCTCGTACGGCTCGACAAGCACGACAAGGCCTCACCTCCGCCACCCATTTGGTCGAAGAGAAGGCTGCTCTCATCCAGTCGGCGGGCACTCAGACGCTCAAACGCGCTCGCCGGGGTCTCGACAACCTTCTGGAGAAGTCTCATCTCACATCACCATCCAAAGACGACAAAGAAGGCCCACAGTGGCACCGGCTCAAGCGTGATCGGCCACTGCCTTGGCAGATGCGCAATCGTCACGGTTCCAGACTGGCCAGGGACTGTTCAGGCTGTGCCGACTCGAACGGCCGTCCCGGAACCAAAGCGAGGAAGATGCGGCGGAAAGCCGAAGAGCAAGTGGGCACGGCGAAACGCATGCTGGACGTGGCCTACCATGTAAGTGCATAAGCAGTGTCGTCGTCGACAGAGATGCTCACTGGGTGACAGGGAGCACTGCAGCTGGTGTTGTAGTACTGCCCTTGTATTTTCTGTATCTGCCATCACCACCTCTTCTTCTTTTCTTCTCTTTGATCCCTCTCTCTGGCCAATGATGGCGGTTGTTTTACCATTCTCTCTCCCTCTCTCTCTCCGTGTATATATGTTTGTGCGCATCTCGGATGAATGTATGTTGGTAGACCCGGATGTGACGACGATTAGGTGTGAAGGGGTAAGCACTGACACGTGCATAAAGATCTGGCTAAGTGAATAAGAGGACGTGCTCAATTGAAGCGTGTCCTGGTAAGAGGTAGGTGGTAGATATGTGTGTATGTATGTATCACTATGGCCAAGAAAGGTAGATTCCCAAATACTCAAATGATCAATGATCAAAACAATAAACTCGTCATGCGTTTTCGCAACTCTTTTTGTTCTGCTTCCCCAAGGATCCATGGTCGTAAGTGTCGTAAGAGGTCGTCAAGGCCTGATGGCCCGTGTGTTATGCTTCAAAGTCGTCGATCGAGTGTAGCCTCGAGTGTGCCTTTCCGTGCCGCTTGCAGCTTGCAGCTCCGCACGGATCACTGCTCAAAGCTACTATAGTAGTCCAGTTGAACCTGCTGCGCCGGCGTGTGCACCATCATCTCTCCTGCCGACGCTGAGCCCGAACCGTGGCGCACAGGGGTCGAATGTGCCATATGGCCCGTGAGTGATGTCGGGGTCATCTGAATAGTCGCCTGTTGTTGTTGGTGCTGCGCGTGGGAATGCGGGTTCATATATACTGGCGTGCCGTGTGACATGTACGCCCCAGGTCCAGATTGCGGGGTGAAGTAGATCGATCCGACGCCAGTGTGAGGGATGGATCCACGGCCGACAGGCGTCTGCGGTGGGAAAGTCTGAGACTGGGTGTGTCGTAGACCTCGAGCGGGGGTACCGAACGCGTTCTCAGTGGCGGAGAACGGGTCGGTTGTGTTGTTCGATAGGGGCTGCATACCTTGCATTGCCTGAGGGTGGGCAAATGTCAGAGGCGGGGGAGCCATCTGGACATTCTTGCCGGTCATCGCTGCGGCCATTACTCCCGTCGTCATGGCCAGCGGACTGTCGAGTACAGGCGTGGTCTGCTCTGCAGACGTTTTGGCTGTATGCCACCCCTCGCCAGTCCCAGAGCTATGCCAAGAGGCAGCAACGGAAGGGCCGGAGGGGGTGACCAACTCGCCGATGGGCGACGTAGACTGATCTGAGGATACGTTCTCAAGTGAAGACGAGGCCGAAGACCAGACTGGCTGCGGTGGCGGTCGAACATTTGCCGGATTAGACGGAACGATTTTGAGTCCGCGAGCCATAAGCGATGCAGACGACAGCGATCTGTGTCGCGTGTGCTGGTTCGAGGACGCTTGCGGTGCAAGAGGAGACTCTTGAGGCGCGCCATACGGCTGCGCGTACGCGATAGCGGCAGATGCTGAGGCGGACGGTCCCAGCGCTCGTCGACTAGGTGGGCGAGAAGCAGGCGTGAAGAAGCTGGCGTCTGGTTGGGCGTGTGGCTGTGGATGTGGCTGTTCAGACTGCATGGTCTCCGCTTCCTCCTGCAGATCAGCTTCCAGAACGGGCGCATTGTACGCTGGGAGGTATCACTCACCGGCACATCCCCATTGTTGCTGTCCAGCGATACATGACCCATACCTCGCTCCATCGCCCATCTGTCAAACACCGCCGCGAGATCCTCTTGCATGGCTTTTAGCTCTTCGTCACCAATGCCCAAATGCTGCTTGAGCGTGCTGGCCACATGCTCATTC
This sequence comes from Tremella yokohamensis, assembly GCA_024343385.1. Lineage (NCBI taxonomy): Eukaryota > Fungi > Basidiomycota > Tremellomycetes > Tremellales > Tremellaceae > Tremella > Tremella yokohamensis. Next base: position 342,691 of record BRDC01000038.1, on the reverse strand, counting down.
TGCTCCTTGCTCATGGCAAAGAGGATATTCGAGGCGAAGAACATGCCCTTGCTCGAAGCGGTGCGCCGATACTTGGCAGGCAAGTCGGGCACCGGAGGCGGCGTAGGCGAGCGCGATTCGGGCCGGTGAGCTTGTGCCATGGCCGCCGAGTCTGACGTGGTACGCCTTGCTTTGGGCCGTTCGGCATGGGTCGGCCTCTGACTGGGTCCAATATCCATACCGAGTCCTGCGACATCTTTGGGACGAAAGTCTTCCAGGTCCAGCTCAGACTTTCGTCGTTTGGACGGGGATGGACCATTCTTCTTTGGCTCTACTGGCGGAGCCAGAGCCGGGGCATTTGTCGAAGGGCGCCGAACGCCCGAGACCGAGGTCATCATCGATATGCTGGTCGAGCTGGAGGACGCGCGTGGTTTGCGGCCACCACGACTGGCAGGACGAGACGGCTCGGAGATGTCAGGCGTCCACATGAAACTGGTATCGCAGTACCCCAACCCTGGTGTGGACAGGCTGGGCGAGAAAGCGACGTTGGGGGATGACTGGCCGGAGACAGAAAAGGTCGAGTCGAAGAGACTGGGAGAGAGCTGGTAGAACGAGTTGTTCATGGGCAGCACCGAATATTGGGATGACGAGGGGGAGGGGACCGAGATGGCAAGGGGGAGACTGGGGTTGGAAGGGTTAGGTTGGGGAATGGGAAGGTGGACGGCAGTGGTGAGTGGCTTGGCGACGACCGTGGGCATACCAGCCGCTTTCGCCTCCTGCGAATAAGTGATCGACCTTATGAGGAGGGAGAAGTGAGAAGAGAAACTACTCACAGCTCGTGCCCTCTTATCCCTCTCGCGCTTCCTGCGCTGCCTCTCCCTACCCATTTCCCTCGTCTTTGCCAACTTGACCGCGGCTGCCCTATCCTCGATACTCATCTCTCGCTCGCTATCCTCATCCATATCCTCGTCGTCCACCTTGACGCGCAAAGTATTGGCACCCTTGCGAGGGAGAGCCACGGCGGAACGCGGACGGGGGCTGCCCTGGCTAGCGGGCGACTCACCGCTGGCCGCACCGCGTTTATGACCCTTCTTCTTCGTCGGCGTCGGGTGGGTCACCTGCACAAAGGGCAGGGCGAGGTCTTGGGCGGCCAGCGGCGACTTGGGGGCGGGGAGCGAGGACGTCCGCGCGGGCGGGACGGGCGGCTGGTGGTGCGCCTGTATTGTCCGTGACGAGCGCGACGAGCGTGTCGAGGAGATGATAGATGGTGCGCCGCCTCCCCCACCGCTGCTCAGGCTTGGCGTATGAGTGTGGCCCGAGCTGGAGGAAGAGGCCATGGACATTGAGCCGGCGGTGTGGTCGTTGGGGACTATGTACATCGTCATGTCGTGCGACTGGGGGTGGGTCGTGAAAGCCGTGGTCGTGGGGTCGTGAAAATATGAAGACGAGGACATCGCTTGTTCATGCTGTTGCTGCAGCTGCAGCAAGGGTTGGGTCGGGGGCTGCTGGTACCGAGGTGCACGCGAAGGGCCTGCGATGGCCGTAGGCTGCATCCCTGGCATGGTGCGGTAGCGGTAGCTGTTTCCTAGACGTCTAGGGCTGGGTGGTCCCTGGCCGGTAGGAGCACCTGCGATCTCGATTTTTCGCCAAAGCGGCTGGAGGTGTCAGTGCATGATGCGAACGTGTACATGTACAGCGAGGTAGGAGGGATATGAGGAATGACAATGAACATGCAGAGAGAAAGAGGGAGAAGGAGAAGAGAAGAGAGAGAGGTGGGAAGTCGCAATCTCACCGTTTCTGAACCTCGGCCCGCGCCAGGATTCCCGTGCTGGCCGGCCCTCTGCTCTGCTTTTCTCGACGCGTCCTTCTTGTAGGATCGCAGATCTGTCCCCTGTCCTATCCCGGCCGCTGCACACCTGCCTTGCAACGCGGTAAGATGTCCAGCCGTCCGCGTCCTCGAGGTGGGTATCTACAATGTGTCCCACCTGTCGACGAACATGAGAGAGACGGAAAGACGGAGAGAGAGAAAGAAGCGAGGAAGGAATGGACGGAATTCTCGAGGGTGGGATGGATGGATGGACCAGGGCCAGCCGGCCGGAGAGGTCCCCCGTAGACCAGAATTGGCCATGGACCAGGAACACTTCTCCCCTCTGGTCTCTCTGGTGTCTCAAGCCATGCGCATGCATAGTGGGCTTTCCGTAGAATACCGAGTTTTCGGTTCCTCTCAGTTCTGTAAGCAAGTGAGATCCCCCGCGGCGGACACGCGGACAAGCAGACACGCGGAGAAACGAGGGGAGGTGACGTGCGGGTGACAATTATCATAATCACGGAGAAGGGGAAACGGGGACCTCGTTCTCCTCTTCTCCTCTCCTCTGCCATGCTGCTATTCTGCATACGCTGCCGGCACACTCTCGAGACGCGGCGAGGAGAACGCTGTGAAACGCCGAGCTGACATCTGTGCGTTCTCGACGATCATAGATTTCTCTCTTCTGCACAGTTGGAAAGTGGGAGAGGAACAGCGTAGGTGGCGTTCAGGAAAAAATCACAGACCCACAAAGGACAAAGGAGCATCCGGGAACTTGCGACGTCGTCACCGTTACTACAGTACACTGTGGCAGGTGGCACTCGACAGACAGTACATGCTTACATGGTGATAGTGCTATGCTATGCAGTGTGGCTATGTTACACAGACGAACACTTTTTCTACTACAGATCCATCTTGGCCTTCTTGACCTTCTCCAGGATAAACATAATCTTGCCCGTCCCACCCGCCTGCGCGATAGCCTGCAGGTCGTGGCGCTTCTCCAGTCCTGGGGAGTCGAAAGCGAGCGACTTGCCTTTCGACTTGTCAGAGACCTTTCTCTTGCCATGAACGACATGGTCAAACTCGTCGTCGGTTTCGATGCCGTCGGTATCGGGCGGTGTCACGTCCGAAATGTTCGAGCTGGAATGTTTGCCTCTCTTACTGGCGCGTCCGCTCTCACTTGGCGATGGCGAGGTCGCGAGGCTCGTTTTGGCGGCTGAAGTCCTCGATCCTAGCGAGTCCCATTCTTCCCACAACATGTTGTACAAAATCTCGTCGTGGACATCCGCAAACGAATGACTTTCAGTGCCGTCAACATGGGTCCACTTCTTGAGTGCCAGCAGTTTTTGCTTCTTTTCCTCGGCCGCCTGATCGTCAGCATATTGCGTCAAACCTTCTCTTCTCCAAGACCCACTCGTTTCAGCATTGCCGGTGTCTCTCATAAGCTGGGATTTATACTAAAGCAGTTCTTAGACCTACCGGCTCTGGGTCGTATGCAGCAGCAGGGACAAATTTTGGTACTTCATCTTCCTCGTCTTCGTCCACAGATGCGCTGTCTGGAGTAGGAGGCGTATCTGTCGAGGCATCAAGCCTTCGAGCCGTGCAGTCACAACCGAGCAGGTCGTCTGGCCCTGAGTCACAACCCTTCCGAGCATTTGGGAACGCTGCTCACGAGTCTGACATCCGTCCGTCCGGGTGTTAAGGGAAAAGATGTCACGAAGCTCTGCCAAGGAGAATGCTGTGTGGTCAGTCGCCCGTTTCCATCATTGAATCTTGGACATACAGTCCTTGCCGCTTTCTCCTGCCTTTCCGCCGTCCAGCATTTGATCTGAAAGCCCAGTTTTGATGATTTGGCGCTGTAACGTCAGCATCCAATCGTTCTCTAGAGGTTTCACCGGAAGGGATCCATTTACCTGATAAATCTTCTCGTCTATTGTGCACGCTGTCAGCAATCGATAAATATAAACAGGCTTCTTTTGGCCATCCCTAGCGATCAGCTCGCAGTCGCAACTCCGCGGCGGAGCTGACCTATGCACTCTCCCCATAGCTTGTAAATCGGTCGAGGGGTTCCAGTCGCTGTCGAACAAGATGAGCCTCGAGGCCCTACTCGTCAGCATCACCCGACGGTAACAATGACTCCCTTGCACGCACCCGATAAGGTTCAGGCCGACTCCTCCCGCCTTAGCACTGAGCAGAAAGACGAAAGAGTCGCGTCGCGATCCCCTGTTGAACTTGTCCACCAGAGGCTGGCGCTCTTTCGTGGAAGTCTTGCCGTCAAGCCGGAGCAAAGCGTATGATCTCGACTTGCAGAGAGATTCGATTATATCGAGCGTGGACGTCCAGTTCGAGACGATCACGATTTTCTCCTCCGTAGATTTGTACAGCGCCTGTAAGAGCCGGTCCAGCATCAGAAGTTTCCCACTAGACTCGGGGACCACTCTCGATGTCGTTTTCGGGATGACAGAAAGCGCCGCTTCTCGGGCAGTCCCGATGTCACCGGAAGATTCCCCCTCGTCGTCCTTTTTGCGCAACAGCTGCTATCAGCGGTATTAAGGAGTGGAGGGTCGAGATGAGTCACAGATGGAGCGTTGCAGACTTTGCGCAAGAGATCGACTTGACACTCAGCTCGCAACAGATAGTCTGTGAGAGGGGAACTCACTCAGCGAGAAAGACGTCATCCCAGACCCTTCCCTAAGATACAAGCCTCGGACAGTAGGATTGAGGACTTTGGCGAACACCTCTAGCTGCAAGATAGAGGGGGCGACGAAGAGCACATAGTCGTCTGCAGATCAGAGACCCGAACGATCCTTCACGGAGCTGCTCACGCCGCGGCGGCAAGTAGTTGGTCAGCACGTCGGCCGTGCGTCGGATCACAAACTCTTTGGAGAGGTCGCTCAGCTGTTCATCAGCGAATGGGTCACAATCAACCGGAGTATTCACCTCTTGAGCTCTTTCCATCCCTAACTCTACTTCTGCCTTTGACGCGCCAGGCATGCGAGAACGTAGGATTTTCTGCTCATAGTTCTTGTGAAACCGCGAGTACTTGTCGAGAATACCAGGACAAACAAAGTTGACCTGAGATAAGCACATGACTCACCAGACGCAGCTGTACTGACCATGGCCCAGTATTCACCGAGGTCGTTCTGGACAGGGGTGCCAGAGAGAACTGGCATCAACATCAGGTCACCTCGTTGTGGAGGAACGCACTGATACGCCGAGAAGTGCGCAGCTCTTCAAACATCTTGGTGGTCTTGTTGTCCTTTGACTTCAAGCGATGACCCTCATCACACACGATGAGATCAATCGGCGGCTGACATGATGAGAGCTGCGCGCTGATCGATCAGATGCTGCGTCAATGTTTGCGTCCCTCTCTTACATGACTTTCCGCAGCTGGATATTAGCGACTGGTCAGGATTGGAAGTAGATGCTAACCCGCTCATAACCGATGACCAGCACATGTTGAGACTTATTGTTGCACTGCGCGTCAGGCATCAAACACAAATGTCCCGAGGCACTCAACGCACGAAGTTGGTGATCTGGTAAGTGCTACCATCTGCACCCACTACACCCACGCGGTTCTGGAGCCTCGATATCAGCTTCGTTCACCGAAGAGCAGGCTGTGGCACCATTTTTTAAACTCCTTAACCCAATTGCTCACAAGGGTAACTGGGCAGACGATGAGGACTTTCTTGAGGCTATATGTCAGCGCCGCCAGGCCCAAAACATGTTTGTATGTACCAGCTCGTTTCGTTGGCATAGGGAGATTGTTCTGCGATCAGCGTGACTCGCCATGCTTGTGGTCGACGTCTCACTCAGCATTGTCCAGATTAGGGCGATCGTCTGCAGCGTCTTCCCCAGGCCCATCTCGTCCGCCAAGACGCAGCCCTCTGCGTTCGCTCCCGACAAACCCATGATGCATTTATACATAAACTGCCTTGTCAGCGCCGCAGGCCTGGAAACTGAGACTGACCTTGACGCCTTCATGTTGATGTGGACGCATGATGCCAGAAAGGAAAGGGTCAACGACCACATCGACAACCTCTGTCCGTCTCTTTGTCAGCCCTTTCGGAACTCCCTAGCTGTTCGCTCACTTCTTGGCCGCCGAATCGTCTGAGACCCTGTCCATGACGATCGCGCCTTCAGCCTTTGGGTCGTGAAGAGATCCTCCCCAAGCCAGTCTGTCTTTCCTACTCTTCTCGCCAATGACGATTTTGTCGGTCTTTGGCTTTGCGGCGTAGAAGTTATCTTGTGTGACAGTACGCCCTACTGGAGTCCCAGCTGACAGGCCGACGATCCGTGGACGCGATGGACCAGCTAGAGACGTGACCTCTGCTGCGGCTTCTTCGGCTGTACGAGGAGGCAAGTAGCCGCTGAGAGGCCTGGGAGTCGAGATTTGTGTTGGGGATTTGAAGGATTTGGTCGCGGAAGCTCGAGCCCTCATGACCGATGCAGGCATGACGGATGGTCGGTTCAGGATGCAGGTCGCCGACTTGTATCTGGGCATAAGATTGACCTCCTCGCTCCGATGATGGGCGTACTCCTCGACGGTCATGCTCCGGTCCACCTCCACCTCGTACTGTCCTACCCGCAATTCGCAGCTGACGACAATGGGCGCTCCGCTGAATGATCCGTTTGCCATGCTGGGAATGAGCTGGGCTATACGTATGATCGAGCTCACTGATCGCCCTTCTCGTCCACCATTTGGATCTTGTTCCCGCGTATGACAATGTAGGCGTCACCGTCCCATGTTTCTCGCCGGTCAGCTTCCTTGTGATGAGGGTCTAGCTCGACTCACTGTGCTGTTGTGCAAAGAAGGAGACGTGTGAGCATTCTCAAACCGCATCTGTAAGCACTGGTACATACCTTCTTCGTCTGAGGTTTCCTCCTTGATACATTAGCGCTGTCGTTCTATGTTAAAGGGCCAAACGCACCATTGTACTACATAGTGCTCTGCTTCGCTCATGTCGCGCACTGCAGGCTGGGCGAGATTACCGTTCCTACTTGCTGCAGCTAGTGCTTTCGGGGGAGCTCGAGCTGAGGTAGATGGTATTATGGATGTGGAGTGATTGTTCTCTTTGCCCATGCCAGGTTGGCCATGAGACCGAGACGGGGGTGTCCGAGCGCGCATCGGCACCTCGTCGTCGTCGGACGAGTCCTCATCGCATGAATCTGGAATGTGATCAGGCTGAAAGCTATCGGCATTGGCTGCGAGCTGGGTGAGGTAGCCCTTGCCACCATTAGGTGTCGGTGCCATGTCGAGAGAGGCGACTGAGAAGAGATGTACAAAGTCAATGGAGGTTGTGTGCGCGCCCGGACATGAATTCTCCAGGGTAATGCCAAAGAAAATGAGTCGCGTCAGCTCCCTCCCTTTGAGAATTGTATGATCCCCCCGTTTACTATTCGATCTCGGTCCGATCTCGATCGTTGCTGATGCGCATGTCATGTTCCTGATTTCTCGGAGTTGACCCTCAGGTTACATACCCACAGGACAGTGGGCCTATGTATGACCTGGGACTGGAAAGACGGGATACGATATGCATGTGTTCTATTCAACGTCTTCTGACATTGGTACACTAGCACCGACACATCTTACCTTACAGTGTCTGTGTCGTCAAGACCACACCTCTCAATCGCTCAGGCCGAATCAGCCTCTCAAGGTGCTGCGTCGACGATGTCCAGCGAGTACCCTGCATCGAACAGCTCCTCCCCCTCCCGGCCGCTGAAGAACTCCCTCCCATCCGACATTGCCTACACCGTCCCTCCGAAAAGCTACGCCCACTCTGTCCTACGTCTGGCAGATGGACTCACCTCGACCGCCGTATCCGCCGTGTCGTCCGTCTCATGGGGGCCGCTCGTGGCAGGAGGCAGGATGGCCATCCTGTCCATGATGCAGCATTCGATCTCTTACGGTCGGCTTCGGATTCTCACAGTAGACGGCGTGTGGACATTCGGGTCGCCGACGGCGGACGAGCAGGAGAGCGCCGAGATACGCGTGGTGAGGGATACATTCTGGTTGCGGCTCGTCACGCTGGGTGATCTGGGCTTTGCCGAGGCGTACATGGCGGGCGACTGTGAGGTGTCCGACCTAGTCCAGGTGTTCAAGGTGAGTACTCTGCCCATTTTGAAACTTGCACTGACCGATACCAGATCTTCATCCGCTCCCGACCAGCCTTGACCTCCAAGCACATCTCTGGCGTGTCCACCATCCCCTCCAAGCTGTTTAGTCTTATCACGTCGCTCACCAACTCTCGCTTCGCCAACACACTCAGCAACTCGATATCCAATATCCGTGCGCATTACGATCTGTCCAATGGGATGTTCTCGGCATTCCTCAGTAAAGACATGACCTACTCGTGCGCTATCTTCCCGGAGCTCGACAAGGACTTGCAGGATGGTCAGGGGCGTGACGAGGAATTGAATGGGGCGTTGGGTCTTACGCGATTCCCGGCGAACGGGTCAGCGGGCAAGCCAAAGCAGCTTCAGACGCAGGAGGCAGACGTCGATGAGCTGGAGCAGGCCCAGCTAACCAAGCTCAGGTGAGCCTTCTCGGATTCCTGTCTCTCGCTTGACTGACTTTAGACACATCATCAAAAAGGCCGATATCCGCAGTGGCCATAGGGTGCTCGAGATCGGTTCTGGTTGGGGCAGTCTAGCTATCGAAGCGGTCCGCACCACCGGCTGTACCGTCGACACTATCACTCTGTCGTCCCAGCAGAAGAAACTTGCCGAGGAGCGTATCAAGGCTGCCGGTCTCGCAGGTCGGATACGTGTTTGGCTCATGGACTACCGGGCGTAAGCGTTCCCTGTTCCTACCTCTGGGGTGAAGCTGAACCACAGACTGCCCGAGAGCTGGAAAGGAGCCTTCGACCGAGTGATCTCAATCGAGATGCTCGAGGCGGTTGGCAAAGAGTTCATCAAGGGTTACTTTGGCGTGATCGACTCGGTGTTGAAGGAGAGCGGAGTGGCCTGTGTGCAGGTGATCACCATCCCGGAGAACAGGTTCGAGCAGTGTGAGCAAGGATTTCCGAGACATGAGATGGTCGCTGAAGGGTCTGTAGACCAGAGAGACGTCGACTTTATCCGAAAGTGGATCTTCCCCGGCGGTTTCCTGCCAACGGTCAGCTTTGTCACAGAGGCGATCCAACAGGGCGCAAGCAACAAGCTGGTCATCGATTCAGTGTCCAATATCGGCGTAAGTCTTACCTTATATGTGGCTGATGAGGCTTACGTGCAGCCGCACTACGCGCGGACGTTGAGGGAATGGCGCAGGCGGTTCTTGCGAAACTTCAACTTGAGAATAGCGCCTGCGCTGCATGCCGAGCACCCGGAGATGACAGCCGAGGATATCGAGGTGTTCAAGCGCAAGTGGCTGTGTGAGTCTTTGCAAATGGCGTTGTTGTGTGTGACTGATGACAAGACTACTTCTGTTATTGCGAAGTTGGGTTCTCAGAACGAGTCTTGGGCGATCACATCTTCACCATGGTCAGCCTCTTCGTCCCTTGAGAAGTCAGTTTTGCTGATGAGTAGGTAAGAGAAGGAAATGCAGAGTACGGCTGCACGACGTTTACCTAGATGAAGGAAAGGGGGAAAGAAGTACAACAACATCTTGGGCGTAATATGCGAGGACAATCTTGCTGCGATCTATTACGCTATGCAACTGCTCCTTTATGCTCATCGTCGGAAAAGCGGTTTTGCCCTGGTGGGCATATTGGTACGCTCGTCCCATCGCTTCTTGGCAATTTTGAGGTGTTCAGGACGTAAAGGGCCTGTCATTTTCTGCTCGGCCTGCACTTCACGGGCTGATATGAGCCCTTCGCCTAACCGGGCAAAGATAGCAACAGGCTCACCTAGTTCGACGATCTCCGCTACGAAGATCTTGCCGAGACCAGCAACGACTTGCGAGAGTGATGGGTTGATATGCTGATCGTACACATCGCGATTGATCTGTCTGTCAGCTTTGCACCCCTTCCGCGAGGGCTAAGCTGACCCGATGAACAGCCTGTTTAGGCAAGATGACCGAATAAAACGCGTCGTACCGCTTGCCCTGCTCGGCATCCATAACTCCTCTCAAAAGACTACAGTCAGCCTACCCCAAAGGAAACAAAGTGTTCCAGATCTCACTTGACCTCCTTCATCCTCTTCTGGCGCTTACGCTGCACCTCCCTCCCCTCCTCCTCCCTCCGCCCACTCTCATCAATCTCCCTCCCGCCTCCTCCTTTCCCTTTGCCCTTCTCCTCCTCTCCAGCATCGCTATCGCCATCACTACTGCTACTGCTACTGCTGCTCCCTGCCCTTCTGCGCACTACGGGCGCAGCGACGATATCTGAGTCGCTGATATCGTCGTTCTCGTCCAAGTCGCGAAGTTGGTCCAACCCGCCGGTACCGGGTCCAGAGGGACGAGGACGTCTCCGTTTCTTGCCGATTGGTTTCTTTGGAGGGAGGGCGGATGTGGATGGCGTAGGAGAGGGGATAGCGAGGTGCGGCGTGCCGTGGGATGACATCTTTGTTGGAACGTATAGTGTTGAAAGACAAGGAAGACATCCTCCAGTAACTCAAGCGACCAGCTTGCTGGTGGAGGACACTTTCCCACGGTCGCACATAGTCCCAACCCAGTCTGACTGTCTCTAAGGATTGGCATTGCGTTGCGCCGTCTGTAAAACACACTATGCGGCCATGAGCAAATTCGAGACCGACGCGCTCAATCCGTCCTCGCTCCCCAGCGCCAACCTCGGTCTACGTCGGCCAGCCTACCCATCTTCGTCGGGCGACCCTACCTCAGCAGGAGGAGACCCCAGAACAGGCAATGGGAGCAGAGAAGATGTTCAGCTGGACCAATGGGCCGAAGAGCTCAACAAGCGGGTGGACAAGGATGTGAAGGCTGCTTTGGGGGGGCTGAAGGAGCTGGTAGAGGTCGAGGCGGGTCCATCGGGTCCGCCCGGCGCAGCAAGCGCAACGAGCGGTACAAGCGGGGCGGCCGCAGCTGGTGTATCAGGTGCAACGGCAGCCACTGAGGTGGGTTCACTGTCTTCTAGGAATGGGCGAGGCTGACACCTCGCTCCTCACAGCCTGAACCTATTCTGAACGCTCTGCACCTAAAGATCCGTACAGCCGCCCTGATACGCGCCTGCCAAAATATCAGAGATACAGCACACGAGCTCAAACTCCTCTTGGTCTTAGGTGATCCCGTAGGGGATGCCCAGAATCGCGATGCGGAGATGAAGCGCGTGAGAGGCGATGTGGGACGGCTCAGAGAGGATGTGGCGACTCAAGTGGCCGAACTGGTCTTGCCTGGTTCGACGACAAAGTCTGCGACAGCTATTGCGAATACCAGTGCGGCTGCCAATGGCGACACGGATGCCGCGCTCACTCTGGCCGATGGTGCCACTGCTCCTGCCGCCTCATCGAGCCCGACTCAAACTTTGGACATAGACACTCCTCGGCCAGAAGCCTCATCGTCTCCCACTGTGGCTCTCGAAGCCGAACCGAATCCACCTGCTGCAGGACGATCATCTTCCCCAACTCTCGCTGCCGAGCCAGAATCATCCACGCCGCCATTGCCTACGGACCCAGACGACAACGGCATGGACATCGACGAAGATCTGGAGGAGGTCCCAATGTAGAATACTAGACTATCAAAAAGACAGAGGACTAAGCACTCATTGCATCCTTGCGTCCATACCTGTTGTACAGCACCGAGAAAAAAATCATGTACTATTCGTGTCGGTCCATCATGCAAATTCAGCCATGCTCCTGCCCTACTCCTCATTCTCGTGGAACGGCCACGCCACAGTCAACCTCGGCGGCACGCCGTCCGATTGTCCAATACCACCTTCAGCCCACCACTCATCATACTGACAGGTCAGCCCGCGTCTTATTCGTCAGACCAGAGACTCACTTCTTTCTGGGCGTTCTCGAATTCCTGGAACATCCTCACAGCATATGGCTGCAATTTCTTGTCATACCCCTTGTCCTCGTCCTCGGCTTTACGCCCATTGTCCGCTTCTCCAGGGCTGGTATGAAGTATCGCCTCGAGAGCCGCGGCTGTATGACTCGGCAGCAGACTGGCGCGTTTCGACAGCCGCGCCGACATGCGTGGCGAAGTCGTCTTGCTCGGTGAAGGCGGCAGGGACGATCGACGACTCGGTGACGGCGGCTGCGGGGAGGGGTCGAACGTATCTGATCGCGGCGAGGCAGTAGACAGCTCAAATTCAAAGCTGTAGCTTGCCTGCCCGGGCGAGGTCGCGCTCGAACCTCGTGGCGGCGAAGATGTCATGATCTTCGGAGGAGGCGGTTTGCGGCTGCCGCTCGGCGAGGGCAGACGATCCGAGTCAGGCGAACCAGGTACGTTCGCCGGCGACTCCAGTCGGAAAGGCTGGTCTAGCTTTGGCGTGTTCCCGCTACCAAGCTTTGGCGTCACACCGAGTTCCGCGTTGGGCGAGGGCATCATGGGCGAGGAGGTGAATGACGAAGGACTGTCGCTGAGGCTCGGACTGGGACTCGAGCCGTCTTTGCGACGCTTGGTCTTGCCAAACTTCTTCGAAATCCAGCTGCTGGCTTTCCCACCCATCGTGCGCTGTTTTGGGTCCTCTTCCATGCCCAGCCCCAACCCTAGAAGACGCTCGGCCTTTTGGACCGAGCCAGTGTGAGGCGACTGGACCATGGTGATCGTCGACCGGCTTCTCGGGAAAGAGCCGTCTACCGGCGTGCGAGGCGGCTCGACAGTCGAGATGTCCGCGCTGGGAGACAACTCGTTCTCATACTTGTCGTGCCACTTGCGCAACCACGCAAGACGAGTCTGCAGCAGAGCGACAGACTCGACCTCAACCTCGTTCGACTTGCCATCGACCTGGGTTGTGTGGAAGTGCCCGAGGCGGAACACCTGCTAGTCAGTTGCTTTTCGATCGTTTCAGCCGTCCAACTGACCACTAGTCGCATCAAGTAGCTTCGGACCGAGTGAGACCAGAATAGCACCAATCGCTCGAACATGCCTTGCTCCAGCAACAAGTTCTGACATAGGGCCCGTCGATCTTCCGGACGCTGGGTCATGGCCTCCCAATGAGTAAAGATGAACGCGATCACCTTTACCAAAGTCAAGGCGTGGTCTCCCTGAGTCAGAATGAGGCCAAAGAGGTAGATCAGGTAAGGGACGTCCAAGATCGAGCCTTTGTCATTGTCTAGCGGCGCATCGACAATCCCGTCGAGCAAGTCGAATAGCGAGAAGACTGCCTGTGGGCGGTAAAGCGAAGTCTTGGTGATAAGATTTCGCGTCCACAAGTCGACCATATTTCCCCAAAGCTGGTGACCATCCGTTTCGGCCATGCCACGCGACGTAGACACCAGCACCTGCATGTGGGCTAGTGTGCCGAGACTTTCCACCAAGCGCCTATTGGCGGTCTCCAAGACCGGTGGTTTCTGCGACGCACGGAACGCCGCTCCTTCCGAAACGTCAAACGAGGTGTTGGTGGAGGACGTGGTGACCGCATTGATCGAGCCGAGGATGTACGAGTGACATTTCTTGGCGAAAATCGTGGCAAGATGAGCATAGCCTGGTGCGCGGAACAAAATGCTGCAAGGAATGGGCTGGCTGACGTTCTCGTAGTACTCCAGGGCAGGGGCGAGGTATTGGGCCAATTGCTTGTGGTACGCACGGAAGAAAGCGTAAAAGAGCTCCGAGTCATCCGATTGCCACCGTCGGAGCCAATTGCCTGGTCGGAACAAGAACGCTTCTGCTTCTTCGTCTGTTGCAAATTGCGGCGCAAGTGCTGCCAGTCGAGCCGTGTACGCTCGAGTATTGTCGAAGGAAAGCGGCAGCAGGAACTCGGGGTAATTGGGCTGCGCTTGCGTGGCGGGCATCTCCAACATGGCTTCACGCGAAAAGCGCATGAGTGCTCCTTTGGGCAGCTGAAGGACGGTGACAAGCTGTTCGCCAACGTGGGGAATGCGGAAGAACGCGAAGGCCTGAACATCAGTGTCTGCTAGGATGACAATGCTGACGACTCACCAAGAAACGTCCGCAAAACAACAACGTGTTGTGGAAAACGCCTTTCGCTCCCAGTTTACCCATAACGTAGTTCATCACCCGAATCATCATCTGGGTGAACCTCGCCTTGTCTTCTTCATTGCCACTGAGCGCTTCGTCCGACAAGCAAGGGCTCTCGATCATGGCGGCAAGTCCTTCGAGACAGGCGCCGCGTTCATTGGCAGGTTGCTCCACTTGCAGCTCCAACATCAAAGCATCGATCCAAGCAAAGCAAGCGTCGCGAGTGGCGCTTACGCTAGCTTGGCTCTGCGAGGCTATGGGACGCTTTTCGACTTCGGCCATTTGTGGCATGAGCTCGTTGCGGATGAGGTTCGCCCGATCCGCTGAGGACGCGTTTTGCGACGGGTAGCGGAATGTGTACAACAACCTCTCGATCTCCCGGGTGACCGTGCGAAGCGTGACATTGACGTCGTATGCGACAATCTGTGACTTGTGCACCAAGGTTCGTGGGATGCGTCGCGGCTCCAAGAGACCAGTCTTGGTGTGGTCGGACATCAAAGCTTCGATTTTGACCTCTGGCGTTTTAGGCGCTTCCGGCGCCTTGATGATCGGCGCATCAAGCAGGACCGCGCTTGCTCTCTTTTCAGCGATTTGCGGAACCTTGCGAGGCGGTGTGACTGGCTCGGAAGCAGGCGCTGAAAAGTCGACGAACTTCAAAACAGTCGCGGTCCTCTGCTCAGGTGTCCGAGGCGGAGACGGCGATGGCGTGGCGTGACTCGAGCCAGCGTCGCTAGGAGTGGCATGATCGCTCGACAAAGGATCCGTGCGGTCAGATGAGGAGATTGATTGCTTCTGCTGATGCTTGGCCACTGGCGCCTCAGGCGTTGTCTCATCGCTGCGGAGAGGACTGCGCTGCAATGGCGCTTGGGGCGGTGTCGACTGGTTGAACAACTTGCCGACGGGACTGGAGAGGACGTCATTGGACTCTAACAACTGCCACAAGTCTTGCCTGCTCCCAGACCCAATGCCATCAAAGCTCTTCGATCGCCGGCGTTCTGATCGAGTCCGCGCAAGGACTCGAGGACTGCTGGCTGCCACTCGTGTCGAGAGGGACCGACTGGGGGAATTGTAGGTGGCGCCAGCAAAAAAGTCATCACTGACCTTGCCCGGCGATCGTTGTGGCGATCTTCGTGGCGTAGCAGGTGAGAAACCGATCGAGTCGAATCGCAAGTCGAGAGACGAGCCAAAGTCGGGCATCTTGAGCAAGTGGAAAGACTTGGATGTCGCGAGTGGCGAGAGGTCGATAGCAGGAGCCGAAGGTGGTGTGGCGGAAGGCGAAGAGGATGCGACACTACTGCTTGGGGCCGCCAGTTCTGTGTCATCCACTGCCATGGAGAGCCGTGCGGCCGCGCTCAGATACGGCAAAGATGAGCTCGGCAGACCATCGCCAAGCTTCATGGGCTGTTTCAGGGGTTCTGGGGCCGAAGAAGTTGTCTGTGGCGGGGGATTCGGGGAAGGCGGTGGGATTGCAGGGAGTTGTCGAGGAGGGGGCGGCGCGCGTCTCGGGGGCGAAGGAGCAGTGGCGGAAGCCGATGCCGTTCGCTGGACGGGCGGAGCCGGATAGAGCGTGCGATCGGTCGAAAACGACTTTCGGGTCTGCGACTGAGACGACCCAGCTTGGGGTGCGGGTGAAGGTGTCTGACCGGGTGTGCGCGGCCGGGCAAAAGAAGGTCGAGGACCGTCTGACATGGAAGGTCGAAACGGAGGCCGTGATTGCGTCTCGACTGCTGGGACTGGCGGTGTAGGCGTCTCTGATCGATCCTTCTTCCCGCTCGCGCCACGGTTAAAAAGAGCTTTCAAGGCGCCCGTGCTCTTCTTTAGCGACAAGCCGGATGTTTTCCTCTCCTCTTGCTGGATGGGCAAAGTACTCGCGACTCCAAGAGTGCGTTGTTGCTCCTTCTGCATCGCCTTCGCATCTTTCTTGGATGGTCGCAGGGCATCGAGGGACGGTCGGAGCAAGTCATGCGAACGCCGTGTCTGCAGAGAAGGGCGTGGAGGCTGAGACGATTCCATCTCGAACATGCTCTGACGCCCACCATTCTGCAGGACAACGGACGCAGGTGTGCTCATCGACGTCTGCCTTTGTCTCTGAGACCCTTGGCCAGACATCGGGGACGGGCTGACACTCCTCAATTGGTCCAGCGATTTTCTCGGCTGTGGTTGGCTGACCGCGCGTTTCGTTGCATTCGGTGAGAGTGGCTCGGACTGTGCGCGATCAAAGTTTGGCCTTCTTGGCGATCTCGCCTCGTCCTTCATGGGCATCATGGTGGGCCTCGGGGGCAGACGCATGGGCCGCAAAGGCGGAATCGACCCGTGGCTGGGCAAAGATGGGCTCGGCACTTTCTCTGGCGAAGGAATAGAAATGGCGATCCAGTCCTGGCTGAGCCTGTTCTCCGTCTTGATGGGCGCAGGGGGCAGACGGGCCCTATGCGGTGCTTTAGTAGGTCTGCTAGGTGCAGCAACGGGAGTAGGGGCCGTGGAGGCCTTTGCGCCCTGCTGCGGCTGCACAGGTAATGGTGGGAGGGGCGAGTGAGCCATCGCTGGCGGTGGACCGCTCGCCTCCCTTCTCCTGGCCTCCATCGCGCTCTTCTTCATCTGTAGCGTGGGACTTCGAGGCTCGGCCATCTCTTTGACTTGCGGCAGGCCGAAAGGGACATTCGCTGGTGGTGTCGAGGTAGTATGGTCGTCTAGGGAACTGGACGCCGAACCGGAGACGATGATCGGAGGTTGATGCGCATGGTCCGCTTTCGAGTGCGGTGTCTTGAGTGTGCGCGAAGATGTCGAGTCGGCCGTGGAGAGTGACGAGATGGAGGACTGCCCTTTGGCGTGCGGGTGGGCGGGGATGGTTGCTGGTGCCGGGGCCGCCCGCTGCCTGCTCGCGACGGGGGGTGGCATGGGTGGAATGGAGAAGAGGGGCGAATGAGGCGAAGTTGCCATGTTTGGTGAAGGGCTTGGTGAGCGCGTCGAGGAAGTGCCAGCACCTGACGTGGCGAGGAAAGGTGATTTAGAAAGTCCCTGTGCAATGTCAGCGTTGACGATGAGAAGTTGACGAGCCCTTGGAGCCGAATGGAAAGTCGGCAGCCTCCTTTATCCTGCCCGTCCCGCGTCCCAGATGGAGGCTGCCTCCCTATGCTCGGTCGGTACTCGATCAATCGAAGAACTCACAGGTTGCGTTCCGTTCCCATTAGGGCGTGCAGCGACCCCGTTGCTTCCACTGCTCGACGCGGCCGCGTTGGTGTTGCTGCTGTTGCTGTTGGCGGCGTTGCCCAACATGCCCGCACCACCACCGAGGAGTACAGGCTGTGCGCTCCCGCCCCTCCTTCGAGAACTCCGGGCACCCTCCCTTGTCCTCGTTGGCGGCAACGGGATCATGGTAGGTTGGTACGCCGTCGACATGTTGTGCGAGGCGCGGTTGGAGGTGAAGGCTTATGCTTGACGATGTCTCACCGAGTGAGACGTGATGAGGTCCTATACCGTCTGGCGCGAGACGCGGTGGGCGGCCTTTCCGGACCGCTGCCTTTGGAGAAGGAAGACTGCAGTCGGACTGGCGCTGTCGCTGACCAAAGGCGTCCTTCGTTGGCCCTCGAGCAGTGCGAGGTGAGCGCGAGTGTGATATGCTGGCCGCTCCTCTCGCGCGCGCGCGCTCGTGCAACGGGCGACAGATGGATTGTGCAGCAAGTTGGTGAATGTCCTTTGGCGTTCGAAGTCGTAACGAGAAGCACGCTCCTGATGTCGCTCAAGTCTAGTTGTCCTCGATACTCGTGATCCCTCGTCCCGTTCGAGCTACGTCTGTTGGTGTTGCGCTCGTCGTGCGATCCTGCCTCGGCTGAAACACTCGCTCGTGATGCTCTGATGAACTGGGGTCGAACAAGAAGCACTAGCTAGCTACAAGCGACGCCGAAAAAGTATATAGGTGTAGATGGTAGGATGTCAATGTAGATGATCTCGTGCACGAGTCATCTCTCTTGCCTGTGCTCGTAGCGCTATGCCTGGCCTGTGAACAATTGTGACACTGTGCTCTGTGAATTGCTGTGACCGAGATCTCCTGTGCATATGGCGTCGGAAAGAAAAGCACACTCGCCGCACGAGCCCCTTAATCCCCTCTCCCCTCACGCGTCTCTGTCCCCAGGTTTGGGCCCTGTCCAAACGCCTCTCGATTACTCCTTTGGGTAAGATACAGGGTTTTGACTCCGACGCGCTCTCTCGGCGACGCGTCGCGCTCAATGTCGTTCTTCGGGTGCAAGCGATTGGGACTTGGTCTACATGATTTTCTCAGGACAGGACACCGCGCGCACACTCCGATCCGCAGACAGTTGACACAGGTCACGCGCGTCATTCACTCTGGACTGGACAGGACAGGACAGAGACACAGGATAGGGCTGCATCTATCGGTCACCCGCACAGAAAAGTATAAACAGCGGAAAAGCGGAGCGGAGCAACAGGACAAGCGAACGGGATCGAGGGAAACATACAACACTGATGATTCGTGATTCGTGTACAGGCCTAGAAAAACTTGGTGAACAGTCCCTGATCCTTCCGCATACGAGCTGGTTGGGCATCTTGCTGCAAGTTGACTAGGCTCTGCAGGCTTCGAAGCACCTGCTCGAGCTTGTCCTTGCGGTCTTGCAGATCCAAGTGTTGTCGGATCTTGGGGTTCTCTCGTGCGAATTTGGCTATTTGTTCGCGCTGGATGTCAGCTCGGCTCCCACTCGCTCGTTCTGATCTCACGTCAAGGTCGTATAAGATACGGGAGTCGATCTCGCGCGGGAACTGGTAGAAGAATTGCTCCAGAAGCTCGATGTTGATAAACATGGTACTGGTGTACGCCAGCTTGTCCGCAACGACACTGAGGAACGCTTCGGGGCAAAAGGCCGACTGTTCTGGGCCAAGGCGACATCTGCGCGATTTAAGTGCCGCGTGTCTCAGCTTCAGCAGCGTGAGACGATTCGATAGCAATAGCGCATGTCGACCTGGACGTCAGTATGTAATTATCGACATGAAATGCTGGATTGACTGACCATCCACGATTTGAGCGGGAGAATACTTGTAGGCATCGATGACAGGCTCATCCTCGACGACGCCGCTCTCCTCGTCCTCCGACCCTTTGGGTAAAGGAACCAGCCGTCTGCGTCGTCTTTCTTCTTCCCACTTTTCCAAGTCGGCAACGTGTTTGACAAGCCCGTTGAGCCTTCTTCCACCACCGACCCTCTTTCTGATCTCCCCGAGCTTGGCATCGCACCGCACAATCTCCTCGGCAAAGTTCTGTTCGGCCTTGTCTCGACCTTGGGCCCATTCTCGATCATCCACCTCGACCTCGTATTTGTATGGCTTGATGCAGTTCTCCACTTGATCCGCCGTCATCCCCATTCGTTCTCGGAGGATGGCATGAGAGAAGTCGACAATGCGTTCGGCCGCCTCTGGGTGATATGTGAAAGGCTCGCCCGTGGCGATGCTGTCGATCAAACCCCGAAGACCATCGGCTACAAGAGCGGTCGAATCTCGTCCCACCCCAGATTTGGTCAACAGTGATGAGGCCGTTTCCAACTTATACTTCCAGTACGGGTCCAGCTCATCAGGCCCTGCGCGCCGGTCTTCAGATAACTTCGTCAACTCGATCGTGCGAGGATCAGACCAATATAGCTGCTCCAGAATGTCCATGAGACGCTCGTCAAGCATCGCCTTTAGCTTGGATCGTACTGCAGGCTTGGTGAACTGCGCCGTGTATTCCTTAAATCGCGCTTTGAGGGCGTCCACAGTCTCGGCGACATACGACTCAGATGTGATTCGTCGGTCATTGTATTGTACCTAACACCATTAGTCTAAACGGCTCGACGGATTGTCGACTCACCTTGAACTGATAGCTTGCTTCTTCGAGCTCGAGCTGCACGGCGTTGGTAATGCCATGCAGACTTCCCGCCATACTCGTCTCGAGAACATCCATCAATCTTCTCCTCAGGGTGTCTGTGCCGACGAGGAGTTTCTTTTCCCCGCCAAGTCTACCTTTTGGCGCAAAGTATTTACTGTTCTCCCCAAAGAACTCGGCCTCCCTTCGAACCACAGCCTTCGTGAGATTGCCCTCGCGGCCGGTGATTGTCTTGAGAACCCCTACCGATGCAGGCGCTTTGCACACCACACCGACGTATCCTAGGTGTAAGGGGTACCTGTCACCCGAAAGAATCTGAGCCCCCAACTCAGGCTTGACCAAGTCCATTTTGGTTATCACGCCAATGGTCCTTGTTCCCAGTGGGTCTACACGTCGACTAGCTCGCAGGGCCGGCGAGTTCGCGAGGTCGACATCGGCGGCACAGACGGCGAGTATAATATTCGGCTCTCGGATGTACTTCTCGCATAGGGCATTGATCTTGCCTTTGAGCTGTTCAGGTTGGTCCATCGACGAAAGCTGGATGTATCCAGGAAGGTCGATGAGGGTGAGATCGGGAACATTTGGTGAGTGAATTTGTAGTTGGATTGGGTCGTCCGACACTGCTTGCTCAGGAGGCACAGCAAGATTGAGCTCGGTCAAGGTCTTCTGGATGTTTGAGAAGGCGGTGATCTTGCCAAGGTGAGGCATGCCAGGGAAGAAGCCATACTCGCCGGGTGTGGACGAGGATGACGCAGCACTGGCTGGCTTATGAATGAGCGTGAGCTCGATAGGCCGTCTGGTCACCATGTTGTCGCCTCTGTTGACGTCAGCTCAGTCCCCACTCGAGGCGACGTCGACCCACTTGGGAAGAAATTCGTGTCCGACTATCGCTTCCAAAACACTGCTTTTGCCCGAACTCTGGCTACCGATGACAACGATGGACGGCAGCTTCAAGGCATCACTTTGGTCCACACTGAGAAGCACACTTCGGATTTCGATGAGCTTCTTGGTGAGTTGCAAGAGGTTGTGCTCGCTGCCAGGCTCGGGGGGTTCCGGCGTGTCTTCCGATTCCTTGTCCATCTGCGAGACGGCCGCCGCTCCGACCAATCCTAAAGCTGCCTCCCCGCCTTCTGGACTCGGTTGCCCCGGCCCCTCTCCAGGTTTCCAATCTTCTTTCCGTCCTCCGCCACCTCCTCTGCCGCCACCAGACGGGCCCGATCCCGACGCTTGATTACTCGCGTTCCAGTCAGGCAAGTTCGCCTTGACCGCATCCCACCAGTCCCGGGTCCCTTGCTGGAAAGCCGAAGCCGAGTCTTGTGCATCTGCCAGTCCATCCGCCAGTCTGGCCTGTATTGAAGAGCCAAGGTGCCCTGCCTGCGTTACTCCCGATGCGACGGCAGACGAGGCGTTCGAATACGCCGTAGAAACAGAGTCTGATATGTTGCCGAGCATCTCAGAAGTAGCATTGCGCACGCCTGCGGATCAGATACACATCAGGTCGAGACTGAATGAGGCTCACCTTCAAGCTTGTAGTTGGCGTAGCCGAAACCGCCTGCACCTATTGCAGCTCCATACAGAGGTACCCGGAAGGCCCGGGCCATCATCCTCGGGATGGTAGAAAAGGAAATGGCTCGGACGTGCACATCGCGAGCGGGCGGGACATATGGCGGACGAGGACCAATGATGGGGCGAGGAGATGCGTATAGAGGAGCACGGGTACGCAGAGGGGCTCGTTGAAGAAGCCTCCGTGGCAGCATGACAACGGATTTGCGGCGTGTTCGAGTGGCAATAACGCGCAAGCCCGTCGGGCAGTAGAGTCTGTCTGTTGAGGTGTACCGTATAGATCGGTATAGATTAGCCGCTCGTCATGAGAGGCGGTCTTAAAACGAAAACGGCCAGACTGTCAAATGATGTTGGTCGTCACGCATAAGAGTGACGAGTAAAAGCTGTTGACAGGTGGATGAGAACTCTTGAGCCGCGATTACGCGGGGTCAGCGGCAAATGCTCGTCACTGGATCAGGCGGAGTTCCGGCGATCTCCGTCAGTTCGTGGTCAGAAGTTCGAGATGGTGGTATGTTTTGGCCTTTGAATGTACTTACGATGGTGAGATTCAAGAACCGTTATGTGCTCGTCGAGTTCCTCAACCCATCCTCAGTCCGCACCGACCTATCCACATCTCTGCTAGCCCCGGAGGTGCTCGACGGTGATGACGACAACGATCCAAACGACGAATGTTTCTCGCTGCCCCCGGCCGGAGCAGCGTTTCTCTACCCGTCTCTGAACAGCTCGGACGGACGTGTTGGACTAGGGCTTGGTGATGAGGGTGGTCAGGCGATACACAGGGCCATCAGAGGCAGTGTTGTGGAGGTTTTCGGTGACGAAGGGTGGGGCAGGATTGCCAGCAGCATCAAAGGTGGGTGACCCTCGGGATTTCACGTTCTACTTGAAAGCAGCCTGAGCGAGTCTGATCGAGGTGCGTCAGAGCTGACTGAAGTCATCTATCATTCACCCTTGACTTCTATCACTATCATCCGTGTGGCCCGACAACACATACACACTCTGCATGGCGGTATCACGCTGCTCGACATCGCTCCTCCTGGTTCGAAAGATGGTCGTCTTGTCCCTCGTGTCATTGCTATCAGCGGGACAATCAAAAAGTGCCAAAATCGAGCCATTGCTCACCATCGATGGGTCGTGGCGTGTTTGTTGGGGAGCGTGGGCGAGGCCGAGCAAGAGAAAATGCAGGTCTCGTCAAAACGGGAGGAAGAAGCCATGGGCCGCATCGAAGGTTGAGTTATGGATCATGGGTTGCCCTCATGAGTCCGGCCGTACTTGCAGCGATCATGATGCGCACAGTGCGTTGCTCTTCTGAACCAAGATGCCGATGACTGACTCCCAGATGCTCTTTCAGCCGTCGACGACGCAATCAGTCATCAGACCACCCCGGCGAGGGCATCTCTCCCTTGGCATCTGACAAAGCCAACACTTTGTCTGCTTATTGCGGCTCCGGCGCGACAGTGGCTCAAACGTGCGCTGCTTGGTCACTTTGGGCGCTACGGCTACGCCGCTCTTGCGAACATCTCAAATATCTTTACATACGATGGAGAGAGCGGTTTAGATCTTCGCGATCCTGCACTACGTAGGAGGATATGGATTGATACGACAAGTGAAATATGTGAAATATGTGTATTTGTCGCACCGTCATACCGATGTCACCCATTCCGTCTTTGCTATCGGAGCCTCAGAAGCTGTCGAAGTTGGTTAGATAGACCACGGACACCAGCCCATCCCACAGAGATTCCAATTCCATGTCCTTGGGGCCTATGTAGTTCTCGTAAACCGTCACCCTAGTTCTCAGCTCTGTCAGCACTTCCAGACGCAAGTCACAGACCAGTTTCTTGTTGGAGCAGACCACACAGCTACGCAGCTGCTGTCGGACAAACCGCCGTTATCAGCACTCATACTGAGCAGCATGGGCGACGAGTCGACGTGTTCATGCAGGAAGAGCCCTGTTGTCAGGCATGTCGTGCTCGTGAGCTAATTTCGCGGACCAAGCTCACATGTGTCGTTCACCCCAAAATCCCCGTCACCATTTGTGACGTACTTGACGGTAGTATCGAACCCAGTAAACGCCTGTAGAGCGTTCTCGCAAGTCGCTCCTGAGCTGCTCCATACGGATCCATACGCCTGATTGAAACCGTAGGGCCACCTCATGGATCAGCTTGCGCAGACCCTCTGTTTTGTTGTTTGAGCTCACCACCACTCGCCTTGGAATCCGCCTCCATTCTCCTCGTTGGGGACCTCGACGTAGGTCATGGTCGGTTCAAGGGTGTTCGGCTTGGCGACCACAAAGCCCGTCGACAAGTGCGTGTCAGGAGTATTTACCGGAGGGTAGACATTGGTTGTCATCCATAAGTAACTCTTGCGAACGATCGCGCACAACGCCGCCGCGACGTTGTCCATGGTGGAGTCGTCAAACGACGCGGTCGATTGCATTTGATCTATTGGAACTCATGAGTATGGGTCAAAATGAAGATTAGTTGGAGAGACTCGCCTCGCGTGATGTCTGCGCAAGAAGGGATCTGTCCTTCCGATGGGTTCATCACCCACAATGGACCCATGGTCTCGTTCGATACGGCGAGCGCACCTGCCGACACTTGTTCGTCAGCCACTCAAACTCCCGGATTACACCACATGCTGTCAGTACCTACATTTTAGCGCAGTCAGTAGAGTCCATGCTGACAGCATCCTGAGTGTATCCGTTTCCGAGTGGGTCAGCAGATCAGTCGACTCCCCACACGTCTCACAGCAGACGCTTTAAGCAAACAGCGTCAAGCTCCACGTCTAATGCCAAGACGGCCCTTGCTGCCATCCCTTCATCTCTTGAGATTGGCAACTATCGAACCTTTGACATCTAAGCAATACTTGACCCCTGTTCACGCCAAACGTCAAATGCAATGTGAACGGAGCGCCCACTCGGTCTGTCACTGTCAAAGGGAGCTGTGGCGGGATCAGATTTGATCCCGCTCCACCTGGGGATGTCCGAGACGCGTCTGTCTTCTTTCTTGCCTTCGAGCAAACTTCATCATTACACTACACTTGAGACTGCACGCTTTCCTACTTCCATTCAATGGTCTGACCGCCTCTCAAACACCGATGCCTTGATTTCGAACCGACCACAAGTGCCCTGACATAACCGGGCGATCATGTCTGCGCCGAAGAACAACTTGGATGCGATGCTCGCTCAGCTGGGTGGCGGCATTAGCTCGAGCCCCTCGTCGTTGTCAGGAAGGCAGATCAGCTCGGTCAGCCCTCTCGCAACAGGAAAATGCGAAAGCTCACTCTCCTACAGTCTTCTAGGCCGACACTTCTCTCCCGTGCAGCCTTGAACACCTCAGCCTTGACTTTTCAGGCTGAGATGTGTTTTGGAGATGGTGAGTGTCCAGCTGCTTGTAAGGCTAGCGTTGAGGACGTAGGACCAAGTGGACCATCGAGTGTAGCACGAGCTCTACCTTCTACCGAGACGGGGCCTTCTCGTCTGCCCATGACGCCGGCTCCGCACGAAATCGACAAAGCCGCAACGCCCTTGACTCGAAGTGCAAGTTCGGAATTGGATGTCGTCGGTTATTTCCCTTTGGGCCAATGATGACTGATCATCACAGTTACCCTTCGAGAAGTTGCAAGCCCGAATCATAAAAAATCAGGGCGAACTCATCGAGCTGATGGGAAAGAAGAGTGCATTGGGGAATGGACAGGATGTGATGGACGAAGATCCTGAAATGCTGGATATGATGATGTACGCGCCTGGGATGCAGGGAAACCGAGCTGACTCTAGCCAATTGCACTCAAAGCGACTCAAAGAACTTCAAGCCGCACTTTCAGCTCGATCTCAGGGCATTCCGTCTTCAACACCAAGTGGCACTGCCTCACGTAGCGTAGGTCTCGTTCTTCCACCGACTCCCTCTTCGACAAGCGGAGGCTCGGGCCCGACAACGGGGATGATGCCTCACGAATCCCAATTCCTGCAACATTTATCAGGGGCGGGGCCATCAGTGGATCGTCGGGCTGTCGTAGTCGGCTCGCCAATCCAAGCAAACGCACATGCCTCGTCCTCGGGCTCGCGCACATCGCTCTCGAAGCCTGCGCCCTACGCACATCCGTGCACCTCGAGCTCGTTCGATGAACATGACATCTCAATTGCCGAGGAGCTTGTCAGTCTCGAGACGCACGAGATCATTCCACCCTCTACCCCTCCTGCACCTGTTATCACGCCTCCACGACCAGACCGGAATGCCGGTGCCATCGCCCGCCAACTGGCAATCGAGCAAGCCCGTCGAGAAGAGGCAGCCTCTTTGGCTTTGGCTGAAAGGCGATATCCCTCTCCTCGAGCAGAGGCATCATCGTCACGCGGCGTACCGGAAGCTTCCCAGCCCTCTAGCTCGTTACCGGATGCTGGTGCACGCGCCCCGAAGGTCAATCAGATCGAGGCTCGACCGTGGGACAAGGAGGTCGAGCAAAGGCTCAGGCAGGTCTTCAAGCTTCCTGGCTTTCGTACGCATCAACGTGAGGCCGTCAACGAGACTATGGCGGGGAATGATGGTTAGTGCAGCCCACGGACAAAGGAAAAAGCTCATTGGCCAGTATTTGTTCTGATGCCGACTGGTGGAGGGAAGAGCTTGACCTGTATGCCTCATGCTGCACTAATGGATAAAAAGAGCTCACGCTAGCAGACCAATTGCCGGCTATCTGCAATGGAGGGAAAACTCGAGGGGTCACCTTCGTGATCTCTCCCCTCATCTCTCTCATCAGCGATCAGTCACGCCACCTCGTCAAGCTCAAGATACCGACCATTGCTTATACCGGCGATCTTACACAGTCGGACCGCAACATGGCTCACGAGCTACTTTCGCGCCCGGAGCCATACACAAAAGTTGTATTTGTGACACCGGAAATGATGAGCATGGGCGGTCAGATCAAGAACATCATGCGCCAGCTGCTACGGCGGAATCGCTTGGCTCGGTTTGTCATTGACGAAGCCCACTGCGTCAGCCAGTGGGGTCACGATTTCAGAGACGATTACCTGAAGCTCGGCAACCTGCGCAGAGAGTATCCAGGAGTGCCTATCATGGCCTTGACCGCCACAGCACAGAACAAGGTACAAGACGATATCATTCGCACACTCGGCATCCAGGGGTGCAAAGTCCTGAAGCAGTCCTTCAACCGGCCAAACTTGCACTACGAAGTGCGCCCCAAGAAGCGAGGTGTTATCGAAGATATGGTCGCTTTTATCAACACCCAAGGGAAGATATCTGTTGAGGACGTGGACCGACCTGGGCGACAGAAAGAGGTCGGCGTCAGTGGGATCATTTATTGCTCCTCACGAAACAAGTGTGAGGACATCGCAAAGATCCTGCGGGACGAGCATAATCTCGGGGCTTGGCATTACCACGCGGGGATGTCGAAGAATGATAGGCGGAAAACCCAGGAAGGATGGCAGGAACACAAATTTCCAGTCATCGTGGCGACGGTGAGCGAGCTTGCATCATTGAAGAGTCAAGCTGACCCTTTCAGGTTGCTTTCGGTATGGGGTATGTGACCATTGTTCTGAGCGCAATGAAACTGACGATGTAGCATTGACAAGCCCGATGTTCGATGTACGTCTACTAACCCTTGTCAGCGGTGCTTACTGGGCAGACGTCATCCACCATTCGTTGCCAAGATCTTTGGAGGGCTACTACCAGGAAACGGGACGGGCCGGTCGTGATGGAAACCATTCGAACTGTATTTTGTGTGAGCGCTTCAACGTCAGATTGACGACACGAAGCTGACCCCTGTCCAGATTATGCCTTCGGAGGTGGGGAGACATTTTCTGCGATAGATCGACCTAGTCTGACTTGCAGATTCCAAGATTGTCTTCCAGCTCATTGACAAAGACCAGAACCTGACTTTCGAACAAAAGGAAAGGCAAAGAGACTCTATGCAAGAGGTTTTGCGATTTTGCAACAACAAAACCGACTGCCGGCGGACGCAGGTATTGGCTTTCTTCAGCGAGACCTTCGACTCGGCCAACTGCCACCAAGGGTGCGACATCTGCCTCGCGAGGGATCAGAACCGCTTCACGGTCGAAGATGTTACCGAGCCAGCCATCAACGTCATTCAGCTTGTACAGGCATTCGACAGGGACGATCGCGTCACCGTCAAGATGGCTGTGGATGCCTTTCGAGGTGTTGGAGGGGGCGGAGGCAAAGGCTTGGATCAAAATCCGCACTATGGCAGCGGTAAAGATTGGGACCGAACAGAAGCGGAACGCCTTTTCCAAACTCTGCTCATCGAAGGAGGGCTGGGCGAATGGTATGGTGCGAACGGCGCCGGCTGGAGCAATGCGTATCTTAAGGTGAGCTCAGCTGACGTGTTCTTGGATGGAGGCTGACACCTTTAGGTTGGCCGGAAAGCTCAAGAATTTTTGCGACGTCGTCGCCGACTTAACATGCATTTCCGGCAAAAGTCACCCGTCAAGAAGAAGGCACCATCCAAGCGCAAGTCGAAAGATGCCAAAGAGGGTGATATCAGCTCTTTCGCACGGACCGCTTCGAATCCTTTGGCACGTCAGCGATCTCGACAACAGCTACGGGCAGAGGAAGAAGCGTTCGAAAACTCGCCCTGGGGCGACACGGACGACGAATATCAGCCGGACGAGGAAGATCCCATCGAGGTTAGCGATAACGATGATGCAGCCAGCACCATCGTCGACGAAGACGATGACGAAGGTGTACCTCTTGCTATCAAGAAACGGAAGACCTCTTCTGTTGTCCAAAACCCGACAAAAGGTCAAGCGCGCCCCAAGAAGACGCTCTCCCTGTCAGCCATTGGGTTCCGGGACGACGACGATACGTTTGTCGTCAGCGTCGGGCGTGCTGATAATGGCACGCCAGTGGAACAGTGCCTGGTTGCCTTGCGAGCGATGATGTTGCGGGTCAGTCGCTCTCACCCTCGGACTGGCAAGTCGCTAACGAGTTAGGTCCGAAAAAGTGAACGAGCGGCGCCAGTCATCGACGAAGAGACCTTGCAGATGATTGCCGCTACGATGCCGATCAGTGAGTTGTTGGTTCTGCCTTTTGGGTCGTAGTCTAACGGCAAGACGAGCGCTCGCTGAGAGATATCGAGGGAATGACTTCGGGCCACATGAAGGCGAGTCTGGCTCTATCTTCTTTCTTCGATTGCAATGCTGACCCCATGCAGCATTATGCGAAGAAGATCCTAGGTATCTGCGTCAAACTCTTACCGAAAGACCGGGACCCCATGCCGCCAACCCGATCTGCTCTGCTTCCCACTCGGCCAAACATATTAGCATATGCCTACAAACCCAGTCCTTCTTCGAGGACGACGACTACGGGCAGCGCAGCTGTCGCAGCTGTCAAATCGCTCAAAGCGGCGTCATCTACATCTGCCATTCCGAAGAAGGTTACGACTCTAGCAGCGCCTTTGGGAAGGGCAGAGGGGACGAGCAAGACGACATCAGGCGGACTGTTCGGACGACCAGGCGGTGTCAAGCCCGTAGCATTATCCTTGGCTGGCCAAAAACGCCCCGCATTCTGAGCCGACATATCTATAAATGATGTGCGATGTTGTATGCATGGATCTGCGCGAGCCGCTATGCGGCCAAGCCAAGTCCCGGAAAGTACCAAGATAAAGGATGCACAATATGATCGTAGATCTCTACTCTTCTCCAACGACCACCGTGACCGCTCGAGCGGGCACAGCCAGCCCGAACGACTGCACTTTTGCCACAACTACCGTCAGCGCTGCCCTCGTCTCGGTAGTTGGAGGTGTACTCACCGACATCCTCTTCGTACATGGACGACACCTCGTCCGAGCGGGTAGACATCAGACTGAGCCGATGAGAGCTGGTGGGTCTGGGTCCATTCGAGACGTGCAATCCTGAACCTCTCGAGAGACCATTGGTCATGGGGACCGAAGCGAGCGTCTCTTCCGTCCCACCACTGATCCCCGACTCCATAGCAGCAGACGCAGATGGGCCAGACAAGTCCGCAATGGCCGTGTGGAAGCTCGTGCCGCTGCTCTGTGCAGACCGCTTGGATACTGATACAGGCGAAACGGGCCTGCCTAGGCCAAAGGCTGCAGCGCCGGACTCGGACTCGGCGGAGGATTCGGTGATTATAGTTGGTATGAGGGGAAAGTGCGTGCTGAGCGGCGTGGCAGGTTCGTCGGTTCCTGTGCGTGTGGTCGATGAGCGTGAAGATGCTGAGATGTGAGGGAGGAGAGAGGGCGCCTGGCCCTCGTTTGGAGTACTACTTGACCGGACGTGCGAGTGGGTGGTCTTGTCCGGGAACGGAACGCTTTGCCTTAGCGGCACTGATGTAGATCTGGAGTGCGAGCGAGATAGATTGACGGTCGAGAAACTCGGAGCTGCGACGGGAGCATGGGGGGAATCGTCCAGTTTAGTTGGACGTGAAGGAGGCGAATGCCTATTCGCGCCAGCGGCGAGGATCTCGTCTAGTCCCAAACCGCTCTCGCCTAGATCTAACTCGAGCGATCGGTCCAGCGCGGGCATCGACATGAATGCGGCCATCCTGCCACGGGCAAGTCCCTGTCCTTGATGAGGCGGCGTCGACCAGCCATCATCCTCAAGAGTCTCTTCGGCAGTCCGGAAGCTCATTGACGACTTTGGTCGGAGCTTGTTGAGCGTATCCGAGCTGAATCGCCTACTGGACCGCAGGGCATCCAGCATCGCAGCGGAAGCCGAACGCCTGCGCTCGGTTTTACTGCTGGGCTGACTGACGGGGATCATTATGACAGGCGTGATGGGCCGATCGATGGATTCGGCGCTCTCATCGGCTTCTGGGAGTTTTGACAAACGCTTGCGCCACGATCCGCCATTATGGGCGTGTGAGGCCAGCCAAGACCGCCGACGATCGACCTTTTCGGTGTGACTATCATGATCGGGGAGGACCGGTCTCGACGGGGATTCTGGCGTCCGCAGGCTCTGTGATCGGACTGGGATCTTCGATCGACGGTTCTTCCGACCGCCTTCTGCACTTCTCGGCGACTCGATGCCACTGCCAAAGACAAAAGGTTCTGACGCCCGACGAAGGTTGAGCCGCTGAGCAACAGATTGAGCCAGACCTGTTTGTCCGATCCCATTCGCTTGTTCCGCGGAATTCGGCGCGTGATAGACAGGCGGGGGGTCTCGTGGCCCACCGACAGGTGGCGTCAAGACGGCTTTGATCTTGTCGAGCAGGGGTGTCCCCTTTGACGCCCGAGGACTGATAGGCTCGGCGGTTGGTGGCGATCGTGTTGCAGGGTTGGGCGAGAATGCAGCGGTGGTCGGCGAGAGCGGGAACTTGAACTTGGCAAAGAGCTTGCTAGCAGCAGCTGGCGGCGAAAGAGAAGGATCCCGAGACGCACGGGGAAGAGATGTTGCACTCGAACGAGCGCTTGACGAGTGGGATGAAGAGGGGACTACAGGAACCGGGGGAATCTGGTAAGAGCTGGCTGAGAGGTTTCCAAAGTTGTTGCTGACAGGCTCGAGCGGGCCGAATGTCGACGTGCGCTGGAGAGAAACGTGCTGCAAGACATCGGTGTCTCCCGTTTCTTGCCCCTGAGAACTGACGTCTCGTTGGACAAGGATGGGCGGTGGTCGCAGAGGTGTCGTGACTCCATTTTGCGCCAGCGTGAATGTCGGCGCCGTATCGATGGTCGATGCTTTCGGAGATGATTGGGAATTCTGCTTGCTTCCGCTCTGCATCACCTCGGCCTGTTGCCCCAGAGAAGCAGGCACGACAGCATGGCCAGCAGCAGCAGCAGCCGACATGGACGGACGCCATGGTGGCCGGGGGCCGCCACCCATGGAGGACGAGCGATGAGGAATCGACAAATTACCCTCAGATCGCGCAAAGTTGGCCTCGCCATAAGCTGCCTGTCGACGTGTATTCTTAATCTCGTCTTGCGTATCCATTTGGTCGTCCATGGTAGTACGCTTCGTCGGCGGCGATTGCATGGACAGGTCGACGGCCGAGACGGCTTTCCGACCAAAGAGCGGTTTGCGGGGTTTGGCAGATGAGGAGTCCCTGGTCGAGTCGACGAGGTTCAGCTTGCTCTTGGAGAACACGCCGAGAACTCGTTGGATACCGCTTGGACCAGACGAGTCGGCCCTGCCTAGTCCAGGAGAGCTAGATCCAAAGAACCCTCGAGAACGATTCCAGACGCCTTTGCCCACTCGTCCAGTGTCTTCTCGATCCGACTGGTCCCATAGTGCCAAGGGGTCCTCTTCCAGGCGAGACGGCCGGCGAAACCATCTTGCCTTAGCCCGGGCTGCCGGTCCTCCCGCCCATCCTTCGCCGATGCCGACGACGCCGGGTGCAGAGCGAAGGGCTTCGTGCACGGCCGGCTGTATGACAGATCGACTGTCGTCTTCCTCGTCCTCGGCGTCGTCTGCCAGGTCTGGAGAAGGAGGCTCTATAGGCTCCCAATGCACCGGATGGGCGGACGTGCTGGCCACTGCTTTGAACGGTGCAAAGGTGACGCTCGGGCCGGCCGAAAGAAAGGGAGTGCTGGACATGGTGGGTGTAGGCTGTTCGTCCTCGAGACTCGGTTCTGGTAAGTTGCGTATCCTGAGTTCTGGCGTCTGTGTCCGCTCAGAAGCTGTAGATGATGAGGCGGAACCACGCCGAAAGTGGTGGTAGCTCGAAGACGCAGTGGACGACGCAGTGGTGGGGCGATACGAGGAGGTGGAGAGTGAATGCCGCTTGCGCAGCTGAGGCGTGGGGGCTGTTGTTGGTATGACGTCCATCGAGACCATACTTCGCAGAGGACGAGCCGGCTGTCCGAAGGTCGGCGATGAAGGCATAGACATGGAAGCCCCCGAGCCGCGCCGGCTGTGTCCATACGATTGGCTGCGGTAAGGATGAGACGAGCTGGAGGGGGTGGGGGAGTATCTGGAGGGCGACATGGTGTCGACAGTCCGGAGAATGGAGACGGGAGGGTGAGTCGGCGCGGAGGAAGAACGAGAATGGGAGGGAAGGTAGGCTGAGAAGATGAGGTGTTCCGACACCTCTTCTGTGGGATCTGTGGGAGCTGGCACAAGCTCGGCTCGCCTAGTCTGATGAGGGTGATGAGCGTAGATCGGTGCTGATGAAAGTTGTGATGGGCCGGAACGCCAAGCTCTCGACTGGTTCTGAGGCTTGGGAGGGGGACGAGGGGGGATTGGCGAGCCGAACAATCCAAGCCTCGCAGTCGTGTCTGTGTCGAGAACCGAACCCAAACTCTCTGCAGCATGAGCGATTGAGCTTTCAAAGGTGTGCACTGTGGGTGGTCCCGAAGGTTAACCCACCCTCGAGGGAAGAAGGGAAGAGAGGGAGGGTGGGGGAGGGAAGATAACGACATACCTGACGTCAAGGCAGATCTCTGCTCGGCGTATGAAGACGAGTACCTATCCCGGTCCAGCCGAGGGGTGGGCGCTCGTTCTACGACGAGGTATGGATGCTCTCCATCGTCTGACTTTGAGAAGGACAGTCGAGACTCTGTCTCTTCCACGATCGATCCCAGGTCGGTGGCCATGGTGGCCTTTTGTGTCCCCCTCCCCTCTTTCGACTTTTTTTCGGTGTGTGTGGGCAGGCTTGTCGGCTTGTGATCCCGTCCGACTACTTGGGTCGAGTTTCCTACCTTACAGTACTAGCCTCGTGCCAATGGCGTGGTTGAGAAACGCCTCGTGGCCCTCACAAGCCGCTTCTGTATCCGTGGCCGTGGGTCCATCCCCCTGCTGCACCCTACAGAACGGTACTGCTTCCGCTTCGATGCGACGGCGAGGATGTCACGGTGTGCGTCACTGATCAAAGGGTGAATGGGATCGAGCGTGACATTCTTGATGGGTTCGAAGCCCTTTAGGCCAGGGTGGTTGGGTCATTGGACTCTCTCCCCCACTGTACAGGACTGTACAGTCGGAGATGGGACCAGAGTTCAGGTAACCTCCCGGATGCACCGGCGATGGCGGTGGGACGCTGGCTGATTTTTAGTCCAGGAACGCGCGGAAGACGGTCAGCAGGCTGCAAGCGGCTGCTGGACCTAAGGCAGGTAGGCCTGTCCATCCCTGTCGTCTGCCGTGGCCGTGGGCAGCGGGAAGGTCAGCACTCTACAGCAGTCATGCGGGCAAGCGAGGGGCGAGATGCTGTGGGGCAAAACTGGGAACAGTCATCACCTCGTACGAGACTGAGTAGAGCCGTACGGGAAGGCAGACGTACTGTCGATCGGCATCGGCTCGTCATCACATCTCATCGCACCCAGAGGTCAGAGGCCGCAGCGGGCCGTCTCCTCCTGCCGAACGAGCAAAGCATCCGATATATCGTAAGCCGCAGAACTGCGACGGAGCCCTGGCCCATCCGTCTGGTCCAAGGGC
Organism: Tremella yokohamensis; assembly: GCA_024343385.1. Classification (NCBI taxonomy): domain Eukaryota; kingdom Fungi; phylum Basidiomycota; class Tremellomycetes; order Tremellales; family Tremellaceae; genus Tremella; species Tremella yokohamensis. Next base: position 309,093 of record BRDC01000038.1, on the reverse strand, counting down.
CTCTAGGAGGAGTGAAAGATGATGTGATCGATTGAGGGTGCAACGCTACGCAGCCCGGCTGTTCCGGAGCCTATCGACTGGGAATCCCCGCATCGCAGAGGTGGGCAGTGTTGCACCATGCGTCTCATTTCTCTCTGTCTCCTGGCTTCTCTGCCCACTGGCCGCTGGCCTACGCTTCAGCGGTGATCAATGCCCCCTGAAATACTACTATGGATCTTTCCGCGCGCCAGGGGTTGCATCCGTATTCCGATACTCCGATCGCTCTTACGAGTACTCCCGTATGTGCATGCCGACCGCACATCTGACGTAAAACTCTGAGCTTGACAGTGTACAGTGGCAGCATGCCAGTCATGTCGAGTCGAGTCCAGGACAAGTCAAGGGAACAACATGCTTGCATGGACGTTATACAGGGCAGTGGGATTGCGGAACCCGTCCGCGATCGACAGGGGCATATCGACTTCACATCCGCCATCGAGCAGCCAGAGCACCGACAGCAGCTGCCAAACCCCCTAACGACGTCTTGGTCGTCACTTTGATCTTGCGCCCCGTCGAGCTGGACGACCCATCTGCAGCAGCTACGGCGTTGTTCTTGGCCGCGCTGGCGGCAGAGGAGCCCGGCACGTCGGTACGTGCGGAAAAAGAGACGGTGCGGTCTTGGACGTTGGTGGTCATGTATACGTTCTTCAGCATGACGTCCCCTAGGAGCCATGTCTGGTCGTCGGTCACGGTGCCGGCCATGATACCTGATATGCAGTCGCCTTGCAGGTCGTTGGACACGGGTTCGAAGATGAGATCCCGCGGGTCGATCCTGTCTCTCTCAGCCGATGCCACCGAAGCCGAAGACCACTTACTGGAAGGCGGCATCGCCGAACTGCATGAAGACGGCGGCGTTGGTCGTGCAGGGTATAGTGAATGTTCCCTGGTGATCAGCCTCCAGTTTGCCAGCTGCTCGTCCTGAACCCCTCACATCGCCGGCACTCTGAGCACCTTGGATCTGCGCATGGAAAGCAGTAGCACTAGAGTGAATCAGTTTCGAGCCCAAAGGTCATGAGTGAGATGCTCACTCGGCAGAAGGTGCCACAATCAAGGTTGTTCCTATGCTTTTCAGCTAAGTACGGCGCAATTCCAAGGCGTGCCCTACCGGTATCGTGGATCGCCTGGCGGTTCGCAACCACAGCCTGACCATTCACTTGTACAGCCGCCATGGCCGTCTGCCAGAACCCATCGGTAGAAGTAACATCGAGCGTCTGCGTAGTAGACGCGTCAAACTTGCTCGTGTCCGCTTGACCAAAGACCAGCTCGCCAATATTCTCGCCGTCATCTGCTGTCAGTCTCGCCTATGATGGCACTTGCATACGTACCAACTCGACCGAGCGCCACGCCCAGTATACCCTGTTTGATCAGGCCGGCACTGACAAGACTATCGACGGGCGTGTCGGTCTGTTGTTCCGACAGACTCTATCTGTCAGTGGCTTTTGGCTCCAAATAGCAAAACCGACACTGAAAGCGAGACCCATCAGCCCGTCAGAAAGGCCCGAAGAGAATTGAGACGATTCCTGCACGTCAGCCGGCTCCAAAGGAGTCACTCGTGGCGCACCTGCGTGACGGTCCCAAAGGTATGATTGTCAAGGGTCATACCAGCAATGGTCATCGTGTCCTGGCACAGAGTCCCAGCGACTGCCCCGGAACCATAAGTGACCTGAAAAGCCGAATTCGATCCCTCTACTGCATCAGCTCTGCCTCTTCACCACAAATCGGAGGCGGGGGGGAGGGTAGGGGGAGACGCACGGAAGGAGCTGGACGTGTCTGCGCCCAGAGACAGGTGGTTGCCGCAATCTGTACATGCGCTATCGGGTACCCAGGTATCGGAACTGCCCGTGTCCATGATCATGACGAACGACTGGGGCGGCGTGCCCATTTGGATATCTGCCACATAGCCTTTGATCAGTACGTAGCCTCTCATCGTAGAAAGGGACGCACTCGTGTCGGCGCCTTCAATGATGAAGCCCAGTCCGCCTGATACGAGGTCAGAGGTGCTTTTTGTGAGAGTGTCGTTTTCTAGTAGATCCAGATCTGTCTGCGAGAACCCGTTGGCATTGCTCCCGGATTCTGATATGTCAGCCGACGTAGAAATATCTAAGAGGGGGCAATTAGACTCGCCCGAGACGGTTATGGACGCCGCCGCAGCAGTGGAAACTGCGCTGGCTTTCCCAGTACCGCCATTCCCACCACCACCACCCTTTCCACCACCTCCGTTGCCCCCCAGACCTCCGAACCCGCCAAAATCATCGTCGCCTCCGCGAGACCCCGCATGCAGGCCTTGTCCAAGCTCAGCATGGTCCGACCCGGCGAGCAACACGCTGCCCGCGCCCGTCGCATTCGCGGCGGTGTCCGGAAACCAGAGCCGTTTGTCCACCGAGCGGGAGGCAGGCGACGGAGTGGTCGGATCTGTTTCTGCGAACCATAGTCGTTTCTTGATATGCCCCGCACGGAGGAGATGGTCTTCCTTCTTGTTCAACTTCTTCCTCTTTACCCTATCCGAGGATAGCTTACCCTTTTACGCATACTCTCAATAAGCATCTCGTGTGTCGGCGGTGCCCGACCGGCTGGCCTTCAGCCTCAGTCTTTCATGGGAGGTTGACTTACTCAGATGTGCATGTCGTCGGAGAGCCTGGGTATAGTGTCGCTGGAACGCCTCATGTACATTCTACTGATGTCAGTGCCCTCATGGGTGAAGAGAAGGGGGTCCGCCACGCACCTCGCCTTCACGCCGCGTGGGCAGCTTGCGGATCTTCAGCTTGGCGAGCGGGGCATCTTTAACAGGTGCGGCGGCAATAGCCAGCACGTGAAGTACAAGCCACAGGATCTGAGGTAGCATGAGTGAACCGAAGGTGGAGAGGTGGCCGGGCAAGGCGGGTCGTCAAGCGAACAGAGGTAGACCGAGCACAGCGACAGTCGAAAGAATATGGAATCGATAGTCGACCAGCGACGAAGAAAGACAAGGAGGACGAAATGGACGAAAGCACGCAGACCAGCTGCACCAGGCAAAGAGAAGAGAAAAACCGAACCGAAGGGAGGAATGAGAAGTAAGAAGAGAGGTGAGTAGAGAAGAGGAGAAGAGTCATCAGTATTCCCGTTGCCTTTTGTCAGACGACCCCTCGAGTACAGAGTGACCGCAGTCCCGCAGCTGTGGGCTTGGCCAAGGGGGCAAGTAGTACGGTCGAGAGGTTTGAGCCCGGGCATTAGCTGGGTCGTCATGGTATCTCCTTGCCTGGTCGTCAGGCAGGTTCTTGGCCCGGGGTGTTGTGTCGTATCAGTAGCAACGCTGAGGGGGAGGGTCATCTTCGTATAGCACTAGCGTGGTATGCTATATCCAGTCTCTGCAACGTCGACGTGATCGTTCCCAGCGAAGCTTGGTGAACAGCAGCCGGGAAATCACCTGACGTGGTATTTTCCAGCAGTCGTGCCTCGGTTATCACCCCCTCCCTCCCACCAGTCAAGCGCCGTCCAAAGCACCTCTCCTCTCTGTTCATCATCGATAAACCCCAAAGCACAATGGCATCCGCAACAACAGCGTCCCAGTCGGAGATGGAGGCAGCACGCGTGCCGCTTGGATGGAGAGATCAGTGTTCAGCGTGAGCCCATCTCCTTCCTGGATCCCCGTCCTTTCCGAGGCGAGGCTGATTCGTAGTCTCCTCATCCCGCTCAATGTATGCCGACACAAGACATCGTATGCGCCGTGGAAGTGCGAGGATGAGCGACACGGCTACGAAAAGTGCCAATACGACGAGTGAGTCACACTTTGCCCCCCTTACACCCCCCAACCCGGACGAGCCTACGGAGATACTGGAGAGTGTGGTCAGTGAAGGAAACCGACTGACCACAGCTACATGCGCCGGATGAAGCAGCTCTCGAGACAAAAGAAGGCAGCAGCAGAGGCACTCGCGGACGAAGAATGATCGTCTGCTCTCTGGGATGTGACCGACCGCCATGCATGTAATTCCTAGCATCGCAAGCCCTTCAACCTTCTGTGCCTACTTACAACAGTCAAATGATAGAAGAGTGACCCGCCCGATATCTACAACTCTCAGGGATGGATACAGTCTCCCCGCACTCCACGAATAATGCTACAGGTGTCCACCACCAACAGAAGACATCCGACTCCTCGCCCCGTCGCTCACTACTGACCAGCTCTCGTCACTGGAATGCCGCGCTTCGCCCATGTCATAGTCGGCCGAGCTGAAGGTGCCGTGCGACGCGCTTGCAGTCATCTTTGGTGACCCAAGACTGTCGAGACCGATTGGAGGCGCCAGGGGCGCGCCAGCTGAGACCTCACGCTCTTCACCAGCATGTCCTGGGGTGCTTGCCTCGGTCTCCTGTTGGCCATCGGCCGGAGGATACGAATGCTGCAGATGACTATGCTGTCGGGGGACGGTCGGAAGACTGGCCGTGCTGCTGCTAGGCGAGGGAGATGTGAGGGTAGGCGTCGACTTGCTCTGAACCTTCTCGCCCTTGCCAAAAGAACGAGAGCGGGATCGGAATATCTTGAGGTCTGGCGAGTGTGTGAGGGGATGCAGCAGCCCCTTGGAATCGCGCTTCTTCTCGGGGGCGGGCTTGATTAGAGATTTGGCGTATTCCTGACACATCAGCTACTGGGTCTCTCGTAACGTCATCACACTGACAAGGTCTCGATATATCGCCTCGATGGCTTTGGCGACCCCATTCTCTCGACGGATCATCTCGCCGACGACCTTGGCCTTGGCAATTTGCTTTTCGTCGCTGGTCGCTTTGACGAGCGCGTCGGCCAGATGGTCGACCGTGAGCTTCCGAACGGCCGAGCCCACATTCAAGGACTCCGCTCGCTCTGCCCAGAAAGACTGGTCACCAAAGAAAGGCTTGATAATGGTTGGCTTGTTTATCAGCTAACGGCCTGCGTTGTCTCAAATAACTAACGATGCCGGCTCGGAAGGATGCTCCAGACGTCCCAGCTCCGCCGTGGTGACACGCAGCGTCGATGCGTGGGAACAGCCAAGTATGGTCTATGGAATCGATCGAGCTTGTCCGTCAGCAGTGTTCAGCCACGGATATGATATGCTCACAAGATCTCTGGTGGGTACTTGATGCCGTCTGCACCCTCCGAGTCGCCCGTGTCCTTGGAGTTCTTGCTCCCTCGATCTGACCAGCCTTTCGACAAGATGGCACAGACGCCAGATTGTTTCACGGCGTCGACAACACAACGCGTCATCTCTTGAGGATCGGATACAACAATCGAACCGAAGCCACTGCGAGATCAGTCTGGCTTGTCACCCGTGCGTTGCGACTCACATGTAGACGACTTTCTTTCCGTCCTTGTGCGCGTTGTCAATAAAGTCCAAAAGCCCATCAGGCGGAGACCACTTCTTCTTGGCGCCCTGGTCGGCGTTCTCGAGGAACCAGTACCCCGTGACATGGATCCACTCAGTCCAGTCGAGAGGAGGGGGAACGATGCTTGGCGAGAAGTTGTACAAGAAGGGTACTTTGTGTTGCTCCAGCTTATCGAATGTCGTCGATTCGATCCCCATGACATTCTTGCGCCAGCGATTGATCTGACCACTGATGGCCCGCCAGAAGACTTGGTCAAACATGGTGTAGGTCATGTAGTTATAGCTGCCACCGCGCTTGTGATCCGGCACGGCGAAGGCATGCGGATATGCGCGAGTACGCGTCCACGGCATCTGTTTCGTCAGTTGGGACCCTCACATCGCACGAGTCGACAGACTGTGAAGGCACGGAAATACGGGATCCGGAGGGCTTCAGCAATATGAATGCCGCCCATAGCGCTGGGCGATTCGATGAGCAGGTCGGTGTTCTGACATGCTTCCCATGATGAATTCAGAAGGTCGTCTAGCCAGCCACGGAACTGCCAGGTAAGGGAAGGCTTTGGAGCAAGGGTATTGGCCTACCTTCTGCAGACCCTCTTTCATGAAAGAGATGGTGAACATGCCGTTGTCGACGCACATCTGCATGAGCTCTGCGGGATCTCCACCGACGCTGGCAAACTCGATCCCATGCTTCTTCATCAGCTGTCGCGTTCATTATGAGTACTGTCACTCACGCCCTCAACCCAGTCCTTATACTCGCCGTGTGTGGCGATCCTAGCAGTGTGACCTTCCGCTTGCAGACCTTTGCAGAGCGCAATGTATGGCTGCACATCTCCTCGGCTACCGATTGTAAGACACGTAATCCTCATAGGCTCAGCAGGTTTGAATTCCAGCAATGTCGACGTCGTCGATGCGAAGAGGGGGCTGGGAGACATGGGTGGGACGTTCTCGGGGCTCTTGTCCGCTGGAATGGATTCGTCGAGATCCTCCATAATGCGGGCCTCAATCTTGGCTTGATCGGGCTCGCCCTTCTGACCTCGAACGCGCACTTCTTCCATTCGCTCTTCGAGCAGAGTGATGCAAGCTTTGCGGCGTGAAGGGGTCGAGAACTCCAGGAATAGCTCCTCGTGACCCTTGATTATCACAATCAGGCCGGAGTGGCCGAATCGGAAGGCCCGCTGAGCCTTCAAGCCATACAGATCACGCAGCGGTATGATCATCTGTCCATTAGCTTGGGGAGGGGACGGCGGCCAGACAAGTTACCTTGGTCTTGTAAAGCAGCTGCGACGAGCGGAAGCAGAAGTAGTTTGTTGAAATAAAGAATCGGCCAGAAACGGGTAGGACTCGATACAGATAACCGGGGAAGTCTGCCAGGTTAGCAGACTTATCACTAAGCGAAGGGAAACACTGACGATCTAACAGCTCCTCCTTGTCTGGTAGAGAGAACACGCTCCTAAACTTGTTCGCGACTTCTTCGTCTTCTCGCCGGGCGCTTTCGCTATGATCCGCCATCGAGTAGTCTGATCTTCGCCGCCCGTGCCTGTTACTGCCCAGCGATGTCGAGGATGAAAACGAGAGGCGAGCGCCCTCAATATCGCTTCCCGGTCTCCCTTTGGGGCGGTCGTCGTCCTCAGATGTGCTCTCACCTTGCCAGCGTTCGGAAAGAACGGCAGGTTCAACTACTTCGGTCACGGACGGTCGCTTGGTTCGACGGGACCGAGTTCGTGGCAGAGACGCACTGGAGGACGACATGCCTTTATCCGGCGGAGATCGACCAGACAACGACCATGAGGAAGGAGATGATCCGAAGATTTTCGTGGCAGGCTTCTTGATCCAACTAGGCGTCCAACCTTTCTCGCTCTCTCCGAGTCCGACTGGCGCCTGGCCGCTCTGTCTCGGTGGATATCCGTCGACCGCTTCTTCCTCTGACCCAGAGTCGGGGCTCGGAACGTCGTCTTTAATGGTCTCAAAGCTGTCCACTGACGGCTTTGATCTCGATCTGAACGGGATAGATAGGCTGGGCAAAGTGGGGATCAATTTGGTCTTGCTGGGCTCTCCTGATGTCTCGTTCACCTTGTCTGAGCTCTTCGTGAACGGCCGCATGACGGTGCCGATGACGTTGGGCATCGTCAGGGATTTGCGGATGGAAGACGAATCGGAGGACCGTCTCTGCCTTTCCTCCTCGGCAGCCGCCTCTGCCTGGGCGGCTTGAGCTGGAAGGTCCGAGTTGACCCGGGGAAGGTCATGCGATGGCCGCTCGTCGAGAAGACGTTGGATGACAGCGATGGTGCGATCTGTATCCTGGAAGGATGCGAAAAAGTAGCTGTCTACTGAGATCTGGTCGTCTGGGTCGATGCATTTGATCTGTTCAATTAGCACGGCGATAGCTGGAAAGCGGCCTCAGACCCACCTCAATGGTCTCCGCAAACTCTAGAGTCGGGCTGCGCTCTACCTCTAGGACGACCTCCAAGGGGATTATAAGCTTGACACTCTCGCCTTCATGTTGCGTCTTGAACATGACTTTCTGGATTGCGTCGATCCACGAGTCACGCCCTTCTTCGGTGTCCGCAGTGAAGGTATAGTTGCGTTCAGCAGTGCGCAGCTTGAAACGATTTTCGTCGATCGGGTCGCAAGATGACGCATACTGCAATGATATATTGCCTTTGGGGAAGTAGGGGTCGGAAGTTGACTCGTACCACGACAGGACGTCGTTCTTGAGTATGACCCAGAATTTGCTGTTGAGCTTTGTCCTCGAAGCCTTCTTGTACAGCGGACCCGTCTTGACGATGAGATTCTGAGCGTTACTCACATGCTCAAGAGAGGTGATTATTTAGGCTTACTTCTTTGTCTGGCATATGCGCAAAGAAGCAGATGTGCTTGCGCGTCAGGTACATATACCCCTTGAGCACTATCGCGTCAGATTGCAGGCTCACTGAGTCGGAACAGAGTACACTCACTGACACTCCGCAACAACCAGCATCGCATTTCTTCCATGACCTCTTCCCGTTGCTCCAGTCCGAAGACCTCCTGCAACCGACCAGCGAGCATTTCCCTTCTGACCCGCTTTCGCTCTTGCGGGTTTGGCTGGATTGGCTCGACGACACTCTCATCCTCTGATCGTTCACGAAGGGCGGCTTCGACATTCAAATCGTGCCTCGAGTCCTTGTGCTTATCGACAGCTTCAAGTACGGCCTCTCTTTCCTCGGCGGGCACGTCAGTCTCAACCGTGGCCTGAAGCATTTCGACATCTTCTTCGCGTTCTCCTGCCTCTTCCTCTTTAGCAAGACGATCTGATACTAGCTTGTCCACCGGGACGTCTGAAGGCGCACTCGAGGTATCGCTCGCCCTCCTGCGTCGCTCGGCTTGGACAGCACTTTGAGGCGGAGGCACCTCCGCAGGATCCCGGGGAGGGGATCTGCGCGCTTGATCGAAAGACGCGAACTGATAAGATAGCTCCTCTTGGCCCGGAGAGCGAGCTCTCCTTGCAATCGTATTTGCTCGGAAAGGGAAGCGCAGGTCTGGGTGTACATGACCTCCATGCGGACCACCGACATCGAGTGGCGGCCTGATGGTGGAACTTGAAGGCGGCTGTAGCATCTCGTCCGTTTCGCCGGCGGTCTGCGCCAGCGGTCTGATAGTGTGCAGGGAAGAGTGCATGCGGGACGCTGCAAGTCAGTCGCAATGCTCTGGACCGGTGGCAAAGAGGTTTTGCACGTGGAGCAACGCACCTTTGGGCCTCTGTGAAGTACCGTGCACTACTGATGCCGACATGCGCCCTCTGGGCTGTACCTTGCTGGACGAAGGCTCGTCGTCGCCGCTGGATGTGGACGAACCACTATCATCGTCATCCCATGGCAGGGCGTTGAGTGCCGAGACTAGTGCCGAAGCTCCCATGCGGACCTTTTGGCCGAAGTGCAAGTGCGGTACATGCATCGCCGATGCCCGTCAGATCCGCGGGGCAGTGATTGGTAGTTGTGAGGACCGGTAAGGCGAGAGGCCGATCAAGTGGTCGGTATCATGGCGAGTCCAGTCGGTAGTCGTGATGAGCGAAGGGTCCGGCGTGGCAAGCGAGTGTAGAAGGAGGACACAGGCGTCAGCATACGTCGCTCACTGGTCCGACTTTCTCGACCGACGGGTACCGGGGTGAAAGGATGCGAAGGAGGAGGCAAGACGAATGGGAGAGTGAAAGGAAGGGGGTGTCTCGGTAACCGGTGGCCATTGGAAGTGGATGGGATAAGGTGGATGACAGAATCGTCTTCCAGCATGTGACCATGAACGCCGGCATGCCCGAAACACTGCCCACATCATGCACTGCTTGTGCCAAGCCCATAGCATGAGACGGCACGCGACTCACCGATGCAAACTCCCTCGCCTCTGCTAAAGAAGGTCTCTTCTCTCGGCCCTTGGGCCAGCGGCCCAGTGCAGATACCTCATCCACAGCCTCGTCATCCGCCTCGTCCCCACCATCACCCTCGTACTCGTATATGGTCTCGTCGATCACCGGTTGCGACGGTTTGATGGTGGACGCGCTGTTCATACGCTTCTGGCCACCGACGTGGAGCTTGCCCATATCGGTGGATAGTGTAGACTCGTCGACTCGAGGGAGGGAAGGTGGATGTTCGAGCATGGGAGTCTGCATCTCGTCGAGTGGCGTGCCATCAATGATGGGAGCCTCTTCCCTGTCCTCGCGTGCGTCGGCGTCCTCGTCATCATCACGCAGTCCCTCGTGTTTCTCTTTTGGCGCCAGTTGGGCATCGGCAGCCGCTGACTGAGCGTCGCCGTGATCCGGGAAGGTGTGCTTGGCGGCGGCATTGATGAAGTTTTCGGCGTTGGGATGAGGCAAGTCGCGGTTGTCTGGAGCTGTGCCTTTTGGTGGGAAAGGCGGCATGGAGGCGGAATTGGTCGGCCCAGACGCAGAGTCTGACGGTGGCGTCGCCATGGTGACAGTGGTGAAGATATAAAAAGGTCGCTAGGTCAAGAAGAGGCGTGCTGCCCTCTTGCAGAGAGCAGCCGTTCGGCCAGGCTGAGGAAGGGCTCGATCGTTGTCTCAGAGGCGATGACCGTGATCAAGTAAGAAGTTCGAGGCCAGGCGAGCGTGTTTGAGAGTGAGACCTTGTGACTATAGAACCCCGTGTCCTCGTTGTCGTTGTGGTTGTCCACCTCGTTGTCCCCTCATGTCCATGACGAATGCTCTCTCTCTCTCCAGTACAGCAGTAATGTCGAAGCCAAACTGTGACGTTATCAGCGTGTGCTCAGGGCATCACACAAGACATCATCATCGACACGGGAATCGGACGACCTCGTCTCAGGCACGCCGCGCCTTTGAGTGGCAAAATCAGACCTGCCCGGGGATAGGCTTGGACCCTTTTACGAGGCCTTGCGCACACGCCTATCCGATCACCTTTCTGTCGGCGACCTCGAAGTGTTCAGATTGCTTTCGTGTCACGTCTGATCCCAATGCCTTGTTCTTGACTCTTCCCTTCACTACGACTCTCGCCATGGACGCCGAGGACGATGACATTGGCAATGTCTCCTCCTTCGGTCTCGGCCGGATCCTGGCCCAGTCCGGTATAGACACCTCCTCGCTGGGCAACTTGCTTGGCGGCGCCAGCGGATCCAACTCGGCTTACGCCGAACTCGACGCCTCGGACGATGAAAATGCGAAGTATATGGACGATGAGCTGGACGCGGATCTGCCGGGAGAAGGAGAGGGCGAGGTAGAGAGGAGAAGGCAACAGGAGGCGCAGAATCGCGCGATGGAGGCACGGTATGTGAGGAAGGCCATGGAGATGCAGAGAGAGCTGGCGGCCAAAGGCAAGGCGCCCAGCAGGACTCGGGAGGAGCAGACGGCAGAAGAGCTTGGAAAGGCCAAGCGCATCTGGCCAGACTTCAGCCAGGGCACGATTCTGAAGATGTCCGAGGTGTTCTTCGAGACTCCGGCGATGACCAAGGCTCATCAGGCGGAGTTGGCGAGAAACAAGCGGCGGCGAATAGAACCCGCAGGTCCATGTACGTGAATGCTCTGATCATAATTGCTGCATACTGACAGCCTCAGACGCGCTGTCCGTTGCGCCTCCACCGGCAGACCCTAGCAACTTGTATCAGCAGCCAGGACTGGCGGATATCGAGCTTGACCGCCCCGGCGCACCACGGTATTCCACTAAAATCGGGGCAAACTTCGATAAGACCTGGGTAAAGGCGGCGAAAGCTCGGAAACGAGCGCTCATGTCAAAACCCCCAGGCGACATCAACCTGTCAAATGCGTTCGAGACCATGAAGGATGGAGAATTGAATGGTCAAGGGCGACCGCTCGACCTTGCCAATTGGGAGAAAGACATCGTCATGTTCTCTCTGGACCGCCCTTCATCGAAGAGACAATCCGATGCCTTCGAGCCACTCAACCAAGTTCTAGACTCCGGTGATTGGATGAAAGAGATTATTTGGGACGCCCGTCGGGTCTCGCCCGACCTGGTAGAGAGCGATGATGAAGTCGAGGAGGAACGTCCGAAGCCGACTCTACTGCAAGGCAAAGCCAAGCTGGACCCCTTCAACATCTCCAATGATCACTTGTACGAACATTCCCGAGAGGCCAGATTCCGCATCAGGCAGACGTTCGGAGCGATAGAGGTGTTTCACGCATACCCGGCCAAGATCCTGCAAATGCCCTGGGTCAGTCATCCTGACTGGAAAGCTTCTTATGACTGATCAATAGTACAAGACAACGCTATCGAAAGTCGAGGCGCGCGCTTGGCGTCGACCAGCACTGCAATTCCCCGTCGGCGTTTCCCTTGGCTTCTCTAAACTCAAGTCGAATCCGAGTGCTACGGTCAGCTCAAAGAAGAAACAAATGCTGGCAGACCCGTCAGAGAGATTCAAGTCGACCAAGGACCTCACGATGGCCGAAAAGGGTCCGTTTGTATTGCTGGAATTCTCGGTCAGTCCGCAGCCCGTTTGAGGTCTGACTCCGCTCACCTTACACAGGAAGAATACCCTCCTATTATGAGCGGGTACGGCATGGGCACGACGATAGTCAACTACTACAGGAAAAAGGACGACAAAGACGAGCATGTGCCGAAGGTGAGCTCATTTGTCGCTTGTATTGGTCCTCGTGCTGATCAGACAGCTCGACTTGGGTCAGCCCTCCATCCTCAATGTTGGCGATGCCGAACCATTCCTCCTTGGCTATGTGGATCGTGGTCAAGTTACGCAGATCATACATAACAACTTGATCCGAGCTCCGATATTCAAGCATCAGCCAGAGACAACAGATTTCTTGATGATCCGGTGAGTCACCGTAAGCGCATTGTCCAGGCCTCAACTAAGCTACAGACAAACGATCAACGGACATTCGACCTACTACCTTCGCCCCATCAGTCACCTCTACACCGTTGGACAGACTGTTCCGAACGAATCCGAGGTACCGGGTCCGCATGCTCGAAAGAACACCAACACCGCCAAGCTTCGCCTTCAAATCGTTGCCTGGCTGCTGCTCAATCGCAGCAAGAACGGACGGATAAAGTTGAGCAAGCTCATCAAATACTTCCCCGATCAGACCGAGCTCAAAATCCGTCAAAGACTCAATATCAAGGGCAATGTGCGTCTAGCTAAGAGCTCTCGGTTGCCATGCTAATCCAGTAGGAATTCCTAGAGTATGCTCGAGGCGAGACTGGCGATCGTCAGGGTCATTGGATGTTGAGTCCGACCTATGACTTTCCAAAAGAACGCAAAGTCGTCCAGGAGAAGTGCACACCTGAAGCGGCGATGCTATTCGAGGCCATGCTTGCTGGGCAACGTCATCTGTACGACGCGGGGTATACCAAGACGGCCGAGGGAAACGCGAATGAGGAGTTTGACGACGATACCGGTATGGACATTGAGCAGCAACTCGCTGTCTGGTTCACGACTCTCAACTACAAGAAGGCCGAGGCGCAAAAAGCCTGGTTGGTGGTACATGGCGAGGGTGATCCGACTGGCCGAGGAGAAGGGTTCAGCTTTTTGAAAACCAACATGAAGAGTTATTTCTTGCGGAAAGGGGAGACTGAGCAGGGCCGGCGACGTGAGTTTTAATGACGGCGATTGGCATTGCTGTGATACTGATTTTCAGTCGAAGCGCAGCGCAACGCTCCTTCGGGCGCGGTCGCCAAGATTTCCAACGCGGAGCAAGGGCGGATATACGAGGAAGAGAAGCGCCGGGTGTGGGACCTACAGTGGTCTGCTTTGTCGAATCCTTCCCCGCCTAGTCTCTCGCAAGAAGACGAAGCTCGGAATAGCGCGCATACGACTCATCCCACCGGTTTTGGGCCTCGCTTCGTCAAGACAGAGACACGTCGAGGTTTCTCCAGAGGCGATTCGACGACAGCCACGCCCATGTTCGGCGATAGTCCAGCTAGGGAAATGAGTCCATCGGCGTTCTCAGCAGACGACAGCACGTTCACTGGCAACAACCCAGTCGCGGGGAGGGTAATGCGGATCAAGCGAGTCGTGAGTATGTTATAGCTATCGAAGGATTTAGGATTCACACTACAGATCAAGGGCAAAACACACTACGAGATCGTTCGAGATCCTCAAGTGATCCAGTCGTACCTCCGGCGCATAGAAGATCGCAAGTTGTCAGAGTACCAGCGCAGAGCGGAGAATCTACGCTCGACAGGCGACGCAGCTGAAGACGAGCTCAGGAGGACGGCGTGAGTTTTGCTCTGAGGGTACCAAACGATGTCTGACCCATAAGGCTGCAGCGCGAGCTCGAGAGGCTCAAGAAGAATCAACAGCGCCGTATGGCGAGGAAGAAGTATTCTGCCAAGGAGCTGGAGCCGGTGGACGGCGATGTCGAGGGCAAGAGAAAGTGCGGGGCGTGTGGGCAGATCGGTCATACCAGTGGGTGACACTTGACAACCTGACGTGCCGGAAAGCTAATGGACCAGAGGCCAATCGGAATTGCCCCATGTTCAAATCGACCTCTCTCGCTCCGTCACCGGTGGCAAGTACACCACAGGCGCCCACTCCTGGGTTCGAGTACTTTGGTGCTCCACCGACAGGTGGTGGTGGAGAGCAGACGCCCGGGACGTCGTTCAAGATTCGCTTGGGTGCGGGGAGGTAAGATGAGATGCGAAGAGGAGTAGGCGGAGCAGGCGGTCAATTGTAAGCATATCAGACAGAGATGTTGTATAGCAGCCCAGCATCCATGCATTCTTGCACACGAGACGCGACTCTGCACAAGATGACACTATCGTTTGATCGGTTGTCATGACAATGGGTGCAGCCTTCAATCTGGTCATAACGACCACCAGACCTCAATATCTGGAAAATCATTTTGAACCCAGTCTCTCATCAGTCAGCCCCACCACCACATTGCTGGACCAATTCGACCCAGCGGACACCAATGTCTCCAAAACGCGAGCTTGAAGTCGAAGCAGGAGCCAACGAAGAAAGGTCCCCACCGTCGACGCCTAAGAAAAAGACGAAAGCGTCCGCCTCGACCCCGAAAACCAAGTCGCCTGCAGCTTCAAGCGCGTGGGATGCCTCGTCCAAGTCGGCATTGGTGAGGAGGCTCGTGGAGACTGGATATAAACATATGGATTGGAAAGCCTTGGCGGAAGAGGTGAGTGTTCTAGCTCTTCGTGGTGCTTTGTAAGAAGATCTGGGAGCTGAGGGCAGACTGGGATGTCCGAGGCGGCGTGCAAGAACCAGCTCACGCCTGGGAGGGCGAACATCCGCAAGGTCGTTCAGGAGACTTTCCTTTGAGATCTTGCAATCCCTCGATGCCGAGGATGAGAAGGATGATAATGGTACATACAATGCGGTGCGATGCGATGTGATGGATATGCGGTTCTCCTCTCTCTGCCTGCCTCCCCCTCCCTCCCTCCCTCCCTTTCCCCCGGTTCTCCCAAAGGGAAGAACCCTCATCTAACCTCTTGTGCGCTTTCTTGCTCCAACTCCTCCATCACTCGGCTCACAGACGCCCCTCTTGAAGCCGCAGGAAGGATCTCGAGCAGAGCGTGGTGTTTTCGCTTGGAGAATGGTTTTCCATGTATGATCCGCACACGATCTCCTTCTTTGGCCCCTGCTCATCAGCCTCCCGTTTTAGCAGGCGTACCATGCCCAAGTCGAGACGTACGCTCTGCCTCGTCGTGAACCATGTAGTTGGTCGTCCGTGTCATTTGCTGTTCGTCAGTCTTGCCCGAAGTATACTTGTACGAGACTCACCTTGAGCAGCTTGGGATGTTCGATGTGTCGCTTGACAGAGACGGTGATGGTTTTGCTCATGCGTCCTGTGCGCGTGACGATCCCCGAGACGATGTTGGGCATGGTGTCGTTCCGACGCAGTCGTTGCTGTGGTGAACACAGTGAAATTCGCTGGTCCTCAATCCGCCAGATTCGGACCTGATGCTCTATAGAACAGGGGGTCAGAGGTTAAATTTGATTCCGCTCTCCTTCTTTGGCCTGGCGCGGCCTGGCCTTGGTGGGATCCGCCGGCAATTGACAACATGCGGCGTAACGTCAGAATGTACTCTAACTCAAGCGCCACCCCCCATCTCGAGCCTCTCTCTTCACCCAATCAATCCCATTTCCGTCGTCAGCATCACCATCGACGCCTCTTTACCTGTCTCTCATAGGACAGCTCGATACCCCTCGGAGAGGCCGGTAGACCGGAGGACACTGCCTCCGAAGGCTCGTTCGTCTCGGAGGGTGGGGACACGGTTGAGACCGTCTCGTGACCGAGAGAACACCAAGGCCTTTGATCTAGTGACCTTCTCCCGACGCACATCATTCTTCTCATCATCGACATTGTTATTGCCGCCCGTCTTCCTCTTCTCTATTCGCCACATATATTACCCTGCCATTTCGGTCCACAGCCCACAGCCCGTCATCGCCTCGTGGGCCAGACGCGCGACTCGCGCTCCCCACCGCCTTTCTCGCTCGCTCGCTTGCTCCTGTCGTAGACGTCAGAGGGTCCTCGCCTCGTTTCCTCCTCCCATCCCCTGTCACACTAACACACCCGGTGTCCAGCCAACATGACTCTTATACCCCCAGGTGCACATCTTGGTGAGTCCCCATTTCCCTTACCGTTTCTCAACCTCATCCCACTGCGCCGCAGCGAGATGGGGTCGTGTCGTTCTAGGCTCACCGAGCCAGCACCCGTCGACCTCCCTCCCCCTCGACCGGAAGACGACCCGCGAGAACCATCGCCGGCCGTATCAAGTCGACGTGGCACTCGCACACCATCCCGGGCACACCACTCGCCCAGCGCATCCCGGGCCGCATCCCCAACGCGCGGTGCAGAACCTCGACCATCCTCCATCGTCCTCGATGGATCAGGACCAACCCTCCTCCAACCTATCCCTAAACATCCCACCTCCCCCCCTGTGCCATCTCACACGTCGTCTACCTCCCCACACATGCCTCATCCGCACCATCACTCACGGCCCGCCTCGCCGGCAGCGAGCATCCACTCGTCCACTTCTGCCATCTTTGAGCGCGATATCGAGCTTCCGGCCGTCGCATCCCTCAGCCTCAACCCGAACCCTGCCCAGCCTCATACACTGCATCACAAGTCGTCCCGCCTTTCGCACTTGTCACATGGCTCGGCTCTCGACCACACCGTGCCGGCAGTATTGGACGATGCTGTCGAGGCACTCTCGGCGCGCTCTCAAGGTAATCTCGATGGGCTGGAGATTGAGGCCCCCGCAGCGGGTATGGGCGTCTCCATGGCCCGTCAGTCCAGCGCCAGCCTACATCAGATCGGCTCGTCGCCGAGGAAGACGTCTTCGGGGCCAGGTGGTGTAGGGTTACCACTCGTGGGGGGTTCTGGGACTTTCCATTCCCGCTCGCCCAGCCCCATCAGCGTGGCTTCCAGGGCTTCTTCATCGGTTGCCTCTCCTGCGCAGAGTCCGCCCATCATGGGCCAGCTTTCGGCACAGCAGCTTCAACAAATGGCTTTGCCTCCTCCTATGAAGACTGGTTCTACTTCGCCCACTGCAAGTGTGCCCCGACCTCCCATGCCCGGCAGAGTCAGCACGGGTCCTCAACTACCTGGCGCCTGGTCTGGTTCATTCAGTGCCCAGAACACGAGTGAGAAGCTTGTTGACGGTTCGCCCATGTCGCAGTCAACTCCGCTGGCCCGGGAGAACACCTCTCCCATTGCCGAAGAGGTCAGTAGTAGAGCTCAAAGTGACCGATATGAAGCTGACATATCAGATGCCATCACCCGGGCTGCCGCCGACACCGCCGAATGCCATCCCGCCGCACCTGACTCCCTCAAAGGACAAGCGTCGCATCTCGTTTATCTCATACAACGACCTGCTTCTTTCTGTTCCCACATCGATCACACCCCTCGGAGAGATCACTTCCGGCAATTTGTCGCCTGATCATCTCCCCGGCACCGTGTCGCCGAGCATGACGAATCGCTCTCCTATTCTTCCCCCGCCAATGCCCTCTCTTGGGCCTATCAGCGGTTCGTCTGCTGGACCAGGGGCACTGGAGAGCAAGCCGTCTTGGGAAACAGGTCGGACTGGCGGTCTGGGCTTGGAGGGGGAGTGGGAGCGTGAGGGATTGGGCAAAGGTCTGGAACAGAGGCTAGAGGGACTCGCTGGTCAGCAGCAAGGGAGATAGTGCTGGTGCTTTGGGTACACGATGTGCAGGTCTGAGCTTCGCTGTTATTTGGGTATAAGTTTTGCGTGGTCTGACCTCTGATAGTTTACGGATTGGGAATGTGACTTTGAAGTGCGATTCGCACTGGGACTCGTCGAGCTGTCAAGCTGTTCAGGCGTAGCTGGCAAGCCTTCTGCCCTCAGCCATTGGCCTGGACCTGTGATCGTCTGAAGATCTCGGCTGTTCTTTGACGCTGCGCTCTTGACCAGCCATTATGCATCTGATCGACGTTGGGGAGGGGGCGAGTGCCACATTACCATCGCCCCTTTTACCAAAGGCGGAAAGCCGGCGGTCCATGCTCAGACCATACCACGTGTTTGACCCTGAGGCTATGACGGTAACGACGCCAATTACAAGCAAGAGCCGGGGTTCGCGCTGTGCTCCTCTTCCTTCCCCACCCACCACCACCACCTTCTCTGACTTTGCTTCTTCAGCATTACACTCTCATCTCAGCTTTCACTAGTACCACCACTTGCACACCATGTCTACCCTCCAACAGCCAGTAGTCAACGCCGAGGCGAGCGCCAGACAACGCGGCCATTCGGCAGTCGTGAGTCCTCCCCCTTCCGCCGCGTACAGGTGCGGAACGACGCACCGCTCCGCTCCACGTTTATGACACGGGTTGGATGGTTGATGCTGACGCGATGCTTCCCCTTCTCCATCTGCCATGCCATGCCATCGCTCTACCTGACCCTCCTCTACACACCGACACTCCTCCTGCCGCGCTGCACCGGCACTCAACGTGCGCTACACATCGCGACATGACGTCTACATACCACCACCCCCCTACACGCCGCGAACGCGCCAACTTGTCACCCTCCCACTCCTCTTGCTGCTATAACTCAACTACATAACTCGCTACCCGCTCGACTTCTACCTCGGCACTATGGTCTTTTGCCCTTTGCTCCGATTCATCATGGGTCAACCCGGCTCGAAAATGTCGACGGGATCGCGCTCCAAACCGCCCTCCATCAACATTCCTGCGCCCAATGTCCCGCCGACCCCCACTGAACCGCCTGCCGTGACTGCGCCACCTGATCCCCCTACGCCGCCAATCTTCACTGCGCCACCTGACGATGCTCCGGCCCCGCCCACTCTGATTTTGACACCTCAACCCTCTGCCTCGCCTACTCCCTCTGTGCCGCCTACTCCCTCTGCGCCGTCCATTCCCTCTCCCACGCCTGCAACTCTCCCACTGCGCATTGTGGACGATCAGGACTTCAAATCCGCCACTACTGGTGTAGCGGCCAAAACCATGCGCAATGAGCTCAATCGCATGGTCGCAGGTGTCTCGGACCCGGCGAAGAAGAAGGTAAGCTTCTTATCCTTGGGCTAAGCACAGCTGACAGTGTCAGATGTTCGACGCCGAGATGCAGAGCTTCTTCCTCCTCTTCAACCGATTCCTCACTGAGCGCGCCAAGGGCGAGAAGCTGTCAGCTGCACCTTTTGCTTGTGATCACTCCAGCTGACTAGTAGCAACTGGGACAAAATCAACCCGCCCAACCCGAAGCAGGTACGCCCGTACAAAGTGCTGGACAGCGTCGACCCGTCCATCCTCAACAAACTTGCCATCCTCAAGCTCAACGGTGGTCTCGGTACCACCATGGGCTGCGTGGGACCTAAGTCCGTCATTGAGGTTCGCGAGGGTATGACTTTCCTCGACTTGGCCGTCAGGCAGATCGAGGTGAGCTGTCCGACACTGTAGCGTGGCCATGAGCTCACGCCGCAGCACCTCAACTCGCAATACAACGTCAATGTCCCCTTCATCCTCATGAACTCGTTCAACACAGATGAGGACACTGCGCGGATCATCCAGAAATACCAAAACCACAACATCAACATCTTGACTTTCAACCAGTCGCGATACCCCCGTGTCGACAAGGAGTCTCTCCTGCCATGTCCCTCCGATGCCACATCGGACAAGGCCAACTGGTACCCTCCAGGACATGGCGACATCTTTGACGCCTTGACGTGAGTCACTCATGGATCTCTCCTGTCACTGCTTACAAACAGCAACTCTGGCCTGCTCGACAAGCTCATTGCTGCCGGCAAGGAGTACATTTTCATCTCCAACGTCGACAACTTGGGTGCTGTTGTCGACTTGAACATCTTCCAAACCATCATCGATGCTCAGGCCGAGTACTGCATGGAGGTCACGGACAAGACAAAGGCGGACATCAAGGGTGGTACCATCATCGACTACGAGGGCAAGCCCCGTCTGCTAGAGGTGGCTCAGGTCCCGAAAGACCACCTCGACGAGTTCTGCTCCACCAGGAAGTTCAAGATCTGTACGTCTCAGCTGAGAGTGTCCGATGTAGTCAGAGCTGAGATCTAGTCAACACAAACAACATTTGGTGCAACCTCAAAGCCATCAAGCGGATCATGGATGAAGATGCGCTCAGCCTCGAGATCATTGTCAACAACAAGGTCACCGACAAGGGCCAGGCCGTTATTCAGCTCGAGACCGCCATTGGTGCTGCCATCAAGGCACGTTTCTCCTCCCTTTCACAGGCTTTGCTGACCGACAGCACTTTGACTCTGCCATTGGTATCAACGTGCCTCGTAGCCGTTTCTTGCCTGTCAAGTCGTGCAGTGACTTGCTCTTGATCAAATCATCGCTGTACAACCTCGAGCACGGTGTGTTGACGATGGACAAGTCGAGAGAATTCGGCGGTACACCTGTCGTGAAGCTTGGAGACCACTTCAAGAAGGTTGCGGTGAGCTGGCCGAGAGTTTCACGGAGCGAGCTGACGCCTTAGAACTTTGAGAAGCGATTCAAGTCGATCCCGAACATCACCGAGCTCGACCACTTGACTGTATCTGGAGACGTCTCGTTTGGCAAAGGGGTGCGACTCGCGGGTACTTGCATCGTTGTCGCGACCGAGGGCAACAAGATTGTGATTCCAGACGGTGCCAACTTGGAAAACAAGTTGATCACTGGCAACTTGAGCATCATCGACCACTAGAGTCATAGCAGTGGTGATGTGTGGTGAGAGGAGGGGAGAGGTTGATGAGGTTCTTGTGCAATTGGACCTGTAGTCCTACAACAATAAAACATGGCTATGCACATTCACATCTGCTTCGTGGGGGTCCAAAGATGAGATGCAGATCAAGTACTAACTGACTACGCGAGGTGTACTGGGGGGCAGAGAATCGTTCGTTGTAAGTGTAGGTCAGGTCATTGCCCTTTGGCCCTGGCCAGGTTGTCCGGTCCAAAGCTCATAGGCAACAACTGATCCAGCGTCATCCGGCATATCCACCGTCTCTCCTCATCCCCGCCTTGACCTAACCACGCTGGGACGTCCCCATCGGTCGGGTACCCAGCGGCGACCATGTACACATCACCATCGAGGGGCATGAACTCGCGCAACACTTGTCGGCAGATCCCACAGGGTGAAGTGGTTGGAGCTGGTACGTCGGAAGTTACGACGCATGCGACCACGGACTTGTGGCCAGTCGACTGGATGTCAGTCACCCCACCTTCCCCTTGATCCTCATTTCACGAGGGGAACACGCACCATGGCTTTGGTTATGGCTGTGCGTTCGGCGCATATCCCTGCTCCTGCTTCTCAGCTCTCACCCCTCTTGCCCAGGCCCCCGTCCATTATTGTAGTGGCACATAGTGGTAGTGGCAGACAAGATAGTCAGGGGCTGGACGTACCATAGGAGGCATTCTCAACGTTACACCCTGTCACGACCTCCCCAGAGGACATGAGAAGTGCAGCGCCCACCCTGAGCGTCAGAAATCTACACGGATTGAGAAGTACACAAGGGAGGACGTACCGGAAGTTAGAGTATGGCGCATAAGCATTGTCCCGGCCTACTTTCAGCTAGTCAAGACGAGTGTGACGATGATGTTACCTGAGAAAGACGCCTTGATCAGCTCGTGTAGCTTGCTGGGATCCATGTTGCTATCTCGATAGTGTATTGATACGGTGTTGAGGTCATAGCAGGGAGCGATGCCCCACCCCAGGAAGTGGGGGAGATAGGCTCCTCAAGTTTCCAGTCGTGAAACAAGGCGCGCGGGTGAAACTCTGGAAAAGTCGAATGCCTCTTTCACCAGCAGCTTCTGTCTCTCTTTGACATTGCTAGACGAGGGGTGCATGCTCCCTCCCCTCTCTACACGACTCGTCTTACGTCTCTCAAGGTCCACACAGGTCGTTCTTCCACGTCTCGGACCGTCTTTCTTGTACATCAAAACCCCATTTACCCCTCGACCAGCGAGGTCCCTTTGTACCACCCCTCCGACTCTTGCGAAAGCTCGACCTGGCAAGATGCCACCCAAGAAGAAGGGCGAGGAGCCCAAGAAGGTGATGCTCGGACGGCCGAGTAACAACTTGAAAGTGAGTCACTCCTCGCAAGTTGTACCACAATGTATGGGCTTATGGAAGATTGGTATCGTCGGTCTGCCCAACGTCGGCAAATCGTCCTTTTTCAACACGCTCTCTCAGACCGACTTGGGCAAAGCTGCCAACTTTCCCTACGCCACTATGTAAGCTTTTTCGTCTACCTGAGAGCTCGAGGACAGGGTTGACGATTAGCGACCCCGAAGAGGCCCGCATTCCCCTCCCTGACGAACGTTTCCTGTGGCTCTGCGAAGCCTACAAACCCGCATCCAAAGTCCCCGCCTTCCTCACGTGTATCGACATTGCCGGTCTCACAGCGGGCGCGTCGACCGGTGCCGGTCTCGGCAACGCCTTCTTGTCCCACGTCCGGGCGGTGGACGGTATCTTCCAGGTCGTGCGTGCTTTCGACGATGCCGAGGTCATCCATGTCGAGGGCGACGTCGACCCCCTCCGGGATATGCAGATCATCAGCACCGAGTTGCGGTTGAAGGATATCGAATGGGTCGAGAAGGAGTTGGACAAGCTCAAGAAGAACAGCAAGAATCTGGGCAGCGTCAGCTTGGCCGACAAGCAGAAGAAGGAGGAAATGGTGTGTCCACTACTACAAAGCTAAGAAGGGGGATGGGAGCTGAGTTGTAGAACACTGTCGAGAAGATTCTTCATCTCCTCAAGGATGAGAACAAGGATGTCCGGAAAGGCACTTGGACCAACAAAGAGGTGCGTCCCTCTATCGTTCTTGCCCCCCCCCCCAATAAGTGATGAGACCGAGCGCATAGCTCTATAAACCCAGCTCGTCGATAATATCAATGAGAAAAAAACTATCTCTGACACTTCCCCTTCGATCATAATCACAGTGCATCGTTATTCGAGGCAAAGTGCTGATCAACAGATCGAGGTCATCAACGGTCTCACCCTGCTCACCGCCAAACCCATCACCTACCTCGTCAACTTGTCCGAGCGCGATTTCGTGCGCAAGAAGAACAAGTGGTTGCCAAAGATCAAAGCGTGGATCGACGAGAACAACCCCGGCGACCTGCTCATTCCCTTCTCGGTTGCCCTCGAGGAACGCCTCGTGTCCATGTCTGACGAGGAGAAGTTGGATGAGGCAGAGAAGCTCGGCTTGCCAAAAGCCAACCCGAGTGCCCTGGGCAAGATCACCACTGCCGGATACTCGAGTCTCGATTTGATCAGGTACTTCACCTGTGGACCTGATGAAGTGCGGGCGTGGACAATCCGTAAGGGTACAAAAGCCCCTCAAGCGGCCGGTGTCATCCAGTAAGCCTCGTCTTGTATATGACGACTCGGGACTGATGAGTAGCTCCGACTTTGAGAACAAATTCGTGTGTGGCGAAATCATGGCGTTTGAGGATTTGAAGGAGTACGGGACCGAGGCCCAGGTCAAAGCTGCTGGAAAGTTGAGACAGCAGGGCAAGCCGTACGAGGTGTTGGACGGTGATATATGTTACTGGAAGTCGGGCGCATAGACGTTGCCTTGTCGCGATAGATCTATGCATGTAGAGTAGCAGCAGCTAAGACCGGGAAGCCGTCGAGGTCACCTCCACTTTGACCGCTCGTGTAGACCGAATTTCGTTTGAGCACCGTCAAACCTCCTTGGAACTGTCTGCTTGCTCTTTCGTCTATCGTCCACACGCACGAACTCGTAACTCGTCGCCAAGATGATCTCCCCATTGACCGAGCCGCCGTCATTCGTCTCACCCGAAGAACATGCCTCGCTCACCTCGTCCACCCCTGGATCATTCGTTGACATTCCACCGGTGTTGCGATGGGGAGACGAAGCGGACATCTCAATGACACCCTCGACCGGCGGGTGGGAGAACTGGCCAGCGAGGGTACATGGGAAAGTCTACGTCACAGAAGAGTATGTCGGTCCACGCCAAGAGAGAAGGGAGGGGAAGCTGATGTACCAGTGCAGTGGCTTTTCTACCTTCTACGTCTTCGTCCGGATCAGGCTCGACAGCTGGCGTGCTGGGCTTTTCTCTCCCGTATCCTTCGTTGACTCTACACGCACTTGTGCCCAGCTCGAGCGAGGGTCCGGCGCATGTGTATTGCCAGATCGACGAGTCGGACGCTGCGCCGCGGATACACCTCGGTCCGGCGGCTGCGGCACACGCGACCGGGGCCAACGGGACCAACGGGCTTGGTGAGGCCAATGGGCATGCTCCTTCAGGCGAGGAGGAAGAAGAGGAAGAAGCGCAAGGAGGCGAAGAGTACAGCGCCATGCGTGAAGTGCGCATCTACGTCCCGCAGGAGAAACGTGACTCGACTTCCTTCTGGCAAAGTGGAACGAGCTGACGGACAGTCGAGCCCCTTTTTGCGGCCTTGTCGGCCTGCTCAGCGTTGCATGAGAATACGGTCTTCCCTGGACAAGAAGGCGATGGGGGATTCGGTTTCTTCCCTTCGATGCCGGAAGGTGAAGGCGACGGCGAATGGATCACCGCGGACAACGTCGACGATATCGATATCGACGAGGAGGAGGAAGAGGGAGAGGGAGAAGGAGAAGGAGAAGGAGGGGAAGGCGGGCGGGTGAGGAGCGATTTCCATTCGGGGGGCGGGCCGGGCGCGCGCTTCAGGCCGTACTAGTCCTGCTTGCCTCGGGCCTGCCTGGAGAAAGGGCTGATGGGTAGGATGGGGAGAATCTGGATCCCGTGCAGCGGTTCATGAGCCTCGTGGATTGGGGCAATGTGCCCAGGCCGGAAGGCTGGGAAGAGGCGGGGCAGTACGACGATGCGCCGAAAGAATGAGGCGTGATGTCTGGAATAGGTGGTCCATGATTGATGATATGCACCTTGGCTTATCTATGCAGATGTGGATGGTGATGATGATGATGATGCTACTTCTGTTCCCGACCCTTTCTCCAACTGTGCCGACGCCGACGCACTGGCGCTCTGCCTCGCTGCCCTCTCTGCCCGGTACGTGTCCAGCCGTCTTCTCCCTTGGGCCCAAACATACACTGCCCCACTGGCCAGCCCATTCCACACGGCGCGCAAGACACTCTCCGTGCCTCTTGCCGTCGCACGCAGGCCTCTTGCCGTATTCCGCTTGATCCGCACCAGTAAGGGAGCACCAATCAACCCGTCCGACCTCGCCCACAGCCTTCGACTGAAGAAAGGGAGTTTAATCCCCCTCCATGCGGGCAGACGCGGGAAGAGCCGTTCGGTAAGAGTAAGGTCGTCTCCAGGTAAAGCGTACCGCGTCCAGTCGTACTTCCCAGAGTCGCGCAGTCTGCCGAGCGACAAGACATTCTCCAGCATTCGGAGGAGACGCTGGTCTGGACGAGGCAGGGAGACGGTCTGGATTGATAGGACCCGCGGGGGCTCGTCTGCTGGTGTAGAGCCGAGGAGGAGGCGGAGCCGCCAGGCGAGAAGAGTGTCGGTGAACAGTCTGTCGCCTACGACAAGGATACGCAGGTCTTCATTGTCTTCTGGAGTCTCTGGTGGTGGTGGCGGGTATTCGCGAAGACTTGGCGGTTCGGGAGCCGCGACCACCCGCGGGACCTTGTCGCTGTTGCTACCGCTGCTGCTGCCTGCTTCTGGCGGCCCTAGAAGAGGCTCGGTCGCCCATGCTTCCCTCAAAGCTCGCACTTCCGCTGACTCTTCGACAACGTCTGATGTGAGATGCGGAGCAGGTGGGATCAGGACCGGCTGGCGTGGCCGTCCCAGCTCGCCTCGAAAGTATTTGAGGATCAACGGCGCACAAGCAGGCTTGGGACTCGGGTGGGATAATATTGGCGCTCGTAAATTCCTCGTCACTCGCTCGGCCTACTGTCAGCTCCCTCCTAACGCTGGTAGGCAGACTCACAGCGAGGAGAGACGGGTCTTTCTTTGTGCCTGCAGAGTTGGAAACGATGAGCACGCGGCCAGGACCGAAAGCGCCCAAAAGTTCTCCCCATCCCTCCTGCACGCACGTTCAGCTGAGCGCCGTCATACAAATGGCGGTGCTCACCTGTAAAGGCGGATAGAGACCATCTTCTTCGGGCAGCGTCAAGCAGTTATCCTTGTCTACCACCACGGCATTGAATCCTGCCCTCCGAAGTGCTCTGAAATCAACATGGCCGATTGCTGCCCGTCAGGAGTATTCTCTCGGGTGATGAGGGGTACGTACTGGGGACGCGGAGGTCGGGGCGGAGGAGACGGGGTCGGATGAGCGCAGAGAGGTGGATGAGGATGTTGGGGAGGGGGAGGGGCATCGCCCCGGCTCAAAAGGGCTCTGCCAAGTCTGAGGACGGCGTTGAGGAGGAGTTTGGTAGATGTTGAAATGTCAGAATTGGATGGATTTTTCGGCCGGACCTAGGAGGACCTGATCGTCCGTCACGCCGCCGTACGCCGCGACCGTCATTTGTTGTTCTTTCTTGCATTGTCAATCACCAAGCGAGCATCCCGTGCAGCTAGAGCTGCAGTCGCGTTTCAGAAACAAGGGAGAGTCGGCAGCCTACATTCAGCCGCCCGTAACGCCGGAGTATCTTCGTTGTCGTTCTCTCCTTGGCATCAGTCAACATGGTCGCACCCGACGCGCCGTCCACACCGGGTCTCGCGCCCGGTCCATCCACCAAACGCCTCTCGACCATCAAATCGTCTGGTGCAGGTAGCGCCAACGCCTCGCCTGTGCAGAAGAAAGCAGGAGGGGTTGCTGTTGCGCCGAAAGATGTAGTCAGCCCTGGGGAGCTGTGTGGGTTTGTGAGTATCATCGTCCTTCCCTGCTCGGCATTCCACAAGACTACTAGAGACTATGCCCGCCTGCAACGTCCAGAAGATCGGTGTTGCTGACCGAACAGGTCGACACATTGCTCAGCCAGCTCGAGACGCGTTTTGACGAGATGTCTGATCAGGTATTGTGAGCAGACCCCCTCTTGGCGCTGGGATCGAGCTAATAGGACAGACAACGAAGTTGGTTTAGATGATGCGATGACTACCGAGCATCAGAGCTGACCACAGTGAACGACATGTCGAGCCGGATAGACCAGTTGGAGAATACGATACAGGATCTCATGCATGGAGACATTGACCAGCCCAGTGCGGTCATGTCGCCAACACCGACGACCCCAGCGCCGAAGAAGTGATCTTCTGGATGGCCAGGCGGAAAGCTAGACGGTGTATCTACGTAGGTGTATGTTGTATATGCACGACATGACGAGCTCTGGGATGCCCTCTACTGGTGCAGTATACCACTCGCGGGGCTGGTGTCGGGCGTATACGATATCCGATCGTGTCGCCTCAGGAGAGTTGCTAGCCTTTCGTCCTGAGTCACATCGTAGGGCGGTTGATGGCAGAATGATCGTCGAATCGACTAGTTTGTCGCCATGCGCTTCTTTAGCTCGGCGATCTTGTTGTCGAGGTTGCTGCTTTCGTCTAGCAGACCACCTCTTTCCTGCTGCAATCTGACAGGGGGTGAGTCACAAGGGTAATCTCTGTCTCTTCACTTACTGTGCGATTCTCGCTCGGTCTGCCCGATACTTGATTTCATCCCTTTCGACCTTGGGGAGCTCTTTCTCGAGAAAGTACTCCTTCAAGGCCAAGCCGCCGTAAAAGGACACTGAAGAGTCAGAAAAATTCCGCCAAAGATGAAGTCGAAGTCAGGGGCCTCTTTGAGCAAGACTTACATGGTACCACAACAACGCAGCTGGCCAGGAGGATCTTGTTGGCCTGCAGCAGCCTCATCTTGCTCTTTTGCCCCTGTCAGAGATGTATGCTATGCAGATGGATAAGAGAGAGATGACTGAATTTTCGGCACAGACCGGTAGCTGTAGGGTGTTACTTCTAGCATCACGACTTTGTCTCCGATGGACACTTTGACGCGTGATCCCCGGGACACACCACCCCTCGGGGCTCTCTCTTTCTTTGCTTTTACTCTCTTCTTTCTTTCTTTCCTCTCTGGCTCTCTTGTCGTCCCTCTCCCCTCTTCTCTCGGCTTCTTGTTCATCCCTTCTTCTTGTCGCTGCTTGCAAACAGTACGGTCGCGTCCGTCACAACGGACCAGGGGCGGTCACACGTCGCGCTGCACGGGTCAATAAAGGAGCATCCCGACCGTAACGTCTCGGTCGCGTCATGCCTCCCCGACCTCTGCCCGACGCGCCGAAACCGCTCCCTCACCCAGCAGAGGACCTCAGCGAGGATGACGACCTGCTCTCCTGGGTCCTCGTGGACCAGCTCGGCTGCTTGCCAAACACAAAGCTCGGCGTGCACCCTCAGCAGGTCAAGTTTGTCGGGCCGGTCTTCAAGACCGAAGAGGTGTTGAATATAATCAGAGATGTTTGTCGTCTTTGTACTCACACATCACGACATGCTTATGGACAGACGGTCATTGTTGGCAACACGCCGGCAGCTGTGCAGCGTCTGCAAGAGTGCGCTGTGATTGTCATCGCGCGACCAGCAGCTGATGTGGCAGATTTCATCTCATCAAGAAACACCTTGATGGCAAAGAGACCGAATCGCAAAGAGAACGCTTCTTGCAGTACGGTCATCTTATCATGCTGACCACGCATCAATGTTGATCATCAGACATCTCCGACGCTATCTCTTGCCGCTTCAACCGCAATCTCGCATCGATATGCATGTCACCGCTCGCTATACCGCCGTTACCGGACATGTCGAGCTCGGCGTCTTTGCAACACGTCCTCTCTCTCATGGCGTGGTCTTGACAGAGCTGCAAGGCTCTGTTGTGCCACTACCAGACGAGTGGCGGGCCGAGATGGACCTGAGCGACGAATTTGCCCTGCGTACGACTGGTGAGGAAGTCGGCTCGGACGATGAGGACGACGAGCAAGAACGGCAGGCTTCCAGGAAAGAAAAGGGCAAGTCGAGAGAGGTCGAAGACGATGGTCCGAGAGGACACCGGCGGTCCAAGCGCACCGGTCGGCGCGACTTTAGTATCGTCTGGTCTGGCTTGAAAAATTGCTTTCAATTGTTTCTTGGTCCTGCTCGATTCTTGAACGTGGGTTGCCTCTCCCACGTTTCCAAACGAGCGTATACAAGTGGACCCCACCGGGCGTATTGACCGCAATCTCTGGCTGACACCACTTTAGCACGACTGTTCCCCAAACGTCGAGCTGCTCCGACAGGGTAAATACGTCACTTTCCGTGTGACGAAACCGATAAAAATCGGAGAGGAGTTGACCACCTTCTAGTGCGTCTGGCGTCCCCTCCTTTCATCACAGCGAAGGCTCACAAACAGCGGTGACGATTATTTCGGCAAAGGGAACCGTGAATGGTTCGTTGTGTCTCGCTCTGCTGGCCGTGGGGCTATTTGTATTGACCATTCTCAGTCTCTGCCTGACTTGTGAGATAAATCAAAGAGGTGGATTCACCCCGAAAGAATCTCTTTCGAGGTCTCACTCTCGCGATATGTCTGCGGGCCCTTCAAGCGTGCGCTCTACCCCCACTCGTTCGGTCAGAACAAATGGACACTCGTCTTTGCGCAAGGTCTTTACAAAGGGCGGAAGCGCAAATGGCAACGCTTCGGATGATGACGCGGACGCCTCCCAAATCGATGCTCAGGAAACAGGCGATATGGCCTCTGTTGCCGAATCATCCCACACACCCCTCCGCAACCGCCAACCGCCGAGTGTCGCGACACCGTCGATTAGAGACACAGATACGGCCGCTTCAGATGACGACGATCCTGATTCACCTGAAGCTTCCCGACGAGGTCCATCCGCCCGACTGGCGGCAAAGAACTTTGTTCCTGGGTACTTTGCGCGACCTAGAAGAGGGAAGAAAGCTTCTGAATCGGAGGAGCCTACTTCAGAGCGAACGCCCGGAGTAACAGAATATCCGAGTGACTACCCTCGATGTGTCACTTGTTGCAAGCCCCTGGAAGAGCAAATCTGGTTCAACAACAAATACTTTGACCACTGCTCCAGGTGCGTCCCAAAATGTGTCTGCTCGTCGTATCTGAGACTCATTCCAGGTGTATTCGCCACGCCCTCATCTTTGGCTTGCCGTGGCCTGCTCACAAGCCGACCGAAGTGCAGGAATTCCCGCCTGCGCATCTGGTACCGCCTGGATATCTGCCGAAAAAGGTCTCCTCGGTGCCACTTCCGTCTCTGGACAAAAACAGGAAGAAAGAGCCGGAGATCATCCTTCCTCCACAGACCGAGACGAGAGAAGAGCGTTACGCCCGCAAGTTGGCTCATCTGTGGGCACAAGAAGACTTTACAGTCGAATCCATGCGGGAGGAGGAATGGATCGCTCAGGAAACCAAGGAGATCAATGCTGCCGCGGCACTTCAGGCCAAACTCGAGGCGAAAGCTGCCAAGGAGGAAGAAAAGCGAAAGAGGGAGGAGAACAAGATCAAAGGCTCTGGTGTGTGGTCGAAGTATGAATACGTCACCGAGGAGGAGATCGCGAGACGCATTGCCGAACGGACGACTGTGGTCACGTCGGGCAAGCGCCGGAGCGGGATCTATCGCAGGGACCCTCAGGAGGAAGTCAAAGAGGTCCAGGCGCCAACTTCTGCCCAGGCGACAAATTCAGTCCCCGCGACAACTTCAGTTCCGGCGACATCCTCAGCTGCGGCGACGGCTTCAGTTGTGGCGGCCGGGCCCGATGATATTGCTTATACCGAGCCTCCAGCTCCTACCGCCGTCGATCAGCACCCTCAGAAGCAGAGTATCCCGCCGACTTCGAGCACACAGCCTTTGAGCGTGGCCGGCGAGGCGAGAGCAGTCGTCGCTCGCCTCGATGTTGACGACGCTTCACTTGCGCCACTTGCGCGCAAGCCGAGTGAAAAGAAGCGGCGCGTCATCGTCATTGAGGATTCGCCCGAGCCAGCCATTGACAACTCTTCCGATTCACAGACGGCGGACACGCCGCGTAACCTCTCGAACACTCCGGCACAAACGATACGTCCTGTGCCCTACAAGATGACGAAATCAACGCAGTTTCGGGGTGTCTCTCCTGGACGAAAAGAGCCGCCCCCGAGATCTGGTCGGCCGGGCACACTCTCAGCAGATGCCGCCACCGCCCCATCATCCTCTACCGGCACCGCCAGAGTGCACATCCCGACTTCCGCTCGACCGAGCACGGTATCTGCCAGCACCCCATTCTCCTTCAAGCCGATTCGGCCAATGCCGCCGACACGCCCTGCACCCATTGTAATCACGGCAGCGGCTCGTCCTGCCCCACCGTCTCCGAAACCCTCTTCAGGCCAAAAGCCTGTCGAAACAGCGTCTCCCGGCATACCCTCATACCTTTCGCGCTTCCGCGGGATGGGTTCGCTCAGCAAGCCTTCCGTCAACACCGAGCCTAAGCAAGCTCAACACACCTCTTTCAGCACGCAAGCTGCCACGGGTTCGGCGACAAAGATCGCGACTATGTCTTCCCCGGCTCAAATGGCATCCGGCAGGAACGGGACGATTTCTTTGAGCAAGGGCCCCTCGTCGACTGTGCGGCTTAGCAGTACCCCCTCTGTCACCTCGGAAGGGGGATTCGCATCGTGGAACGGACGTCCTCATGTCAGCCCGGGGGGTGGGACTGACACCTGGGATGCGCGAAACGGACGCCTGACTCCGATATCAGCAACCAACAATGCTTTGACGCAGAGCTCATCATCGCGAGACCTCACTAAGAAATCAGCCTTTGGGGAGGCGCCACTCCGATCCTACGTTCCCGCGGTACCCTCGGGGTCCACGAGTCCTGCTCCTGCAGCTACTTTTTCCACGACACTCTCAAAAGGTCCCACGCAGAATGGCTCTCACCCATCGCCTGCTTCTTCTACGCAGTCGACGGCTCGAGAAAGGTCGCCACGTAAGCGCGGACGACCGCCGGGTTCGGGATGGAGACAGAAAGCGGAAGCAAAGAAACTGGAATCAGAGCGGAGCGTGAGAGACGCAGGCGGCGCCACTGAGCAGACGAAGATTTCCCAGCCGACTCCCCAGCCTGCTTTTAAATCCAACGAGGGTTCTTCCCGTCTCACACCCGTCAAAAGCGGTCACTGGTCTCCGCCGAAGGCGAGCTCGCCCGTCAAGGCGTCTCCGAAGCTCAACTTGCCCAACTCGTTACACAGAGCCTTTGGAGACGTGCCGAGCGGTTTCGCCATCATTCGCCCCGGCACCTTTCGCCCTGCGCAGAATGGCGTACGAGTATCGCATTGGAGCCCGACACCGAGCAAGTCGCCTGATGATGCTTCTCCCTCTGGCTCGGAACCAAACAGCAGCGGCAGTGGGAGCGGTACCGGTCATGATTCAGGCGACAGCGCCTCTGCCGCGATCCCATCAGACGGCGAACGACGGCCCGTCAAGACAACACCAGTGAAGGCTCTTGCTGCTTCTCTCAGCGGCGGAAAATGGCATTCGCCGACCGCCAACAGGGTCGTAGCACTAGCTGGTAACGGCATCATGGTCGGCGGAAAGCGAGTTCGATTTTCAGGCGAATTTTCATCATCAGAGGTGCGCTCGTTCTTCCTGCCTCGGTTTGACTCGGCTGATTCCCCAGCCTGATCCCAAGAGGCATCGACCATGGAACCCCGAACCCATCCCTTACCGGGCTCCCACGGTCCGACCATAATTGCATTGTCGGACATTGACCGACTACATGTCGCATCTATCGCATTTGCATGTGTGCCTGTGAATTGCGGTTCCAGGCCACCGCCGACAAGGTAACAACAGCCTGTCATGTTTCATCCGTGTTTACAGCCCTACGATGACGAAAGGAGCAGACCCGGCACATGTTGAGTGCGTGAGAGAAGCCTCCCTTCGCATAATTGTTCGCATAATTGATTATGCATTGTCTCACGGTAATGCTCCTCGGCATACAGATACAGGCCTGCTGCTCACTCACCTTTATCGAACAGCAACACTCGATATCTTCAGATTTCCTCAACACACTGATTATTTCTTGATCTTGCCTGACCTGACAGCGCAAACAATAATGGCCTCCAATTCTCAATCTTCCATCCGACGATATTTGCCCTCATGGGGGCGCAAGTCGACAGACCACTCAACGGCGAAACCTGCTGCTGATTCGGCATACACCGTCATGCCGGCGCAGACGCCCCGCAGGACGCACGACAGTCGCGCTGCGACCGAGGAGACAGTTGCAGACACCGCATACACCTCTCCCGGTGGTATCAGAGCCGAGCCAGATTCGTCCCTCGCGCCAACGGGGACGCAACTCGCCTCTTGGAGCAGCTCTGATAGCGCTCATGAGCCCCAAAGTGATATGTATCAGGAGGGTTCTTATTGTCCGACCCCACCGCCGAGAGATGATACCGACCCGGTGTACAATGATACCGACAGGAATTCTGCGCGAAGCGGAAGCACCGATTACGCAACTCGTGAGTTCTTCAAGAGGATCCCAAGGCATCGTAGCGCCCAGCCGACGAAGGGCATCCTGAAACAGTCGACATGGAAACCTCAGTCCACTGGGGTGCCGGGCAATGACCAGCCCGAGGGGACAGTAGGGGAAGACTTGACCAGGTCTTAGTGCAGATACATATATGCTCCATTACTACTCGCGTTCGATCTGATGCATTCGTTGACGACTGCTTTCACACTGCAATCTGACGTGCTGCTTCGGGAAAGGCTCTGCACGCTGGTCTTCAACGTAGGCCTCTTGCGGAAATGAGCTGTTCGAGCCGCCTCTCATTTCTAATGAGACGTACAGACGTGTACATGTCATGCATATCGACTGACATGGCCAGCATTCCTGCTCAAGGGAGTC
This sequence comes from Tremella yokohamensis, assembly GCA_024343385.1. NCBI lineage: Eukaryota > Fungi > Basidiomycota > Tremellomycetes > Tremellales > Tremellaceae > Tremella > Tremella yokohamensis. The sequence goes on along the minus strand of BRDC01000038.1, from coordinate 275,064 downwards.
GCCTCATCTGGCGAGATTGCTTTATGAGGAATTATGACGATTGCGGGCATTCCCATGGGCTGACGTCTGAAGGGGTACTGAGACTCCGACCACTTATGACAATATGTGACGCTCCTTTGTTGGGGAACATCCCCCGACACGACGTGCGAGTGGCAATGCGTCTCTGGGTGTGGCCTACTTATTGTCATGACGCACACTTGCCCTCCAGCTCCCACCTTCGATACACTTCACACCGCCAGCAACAAGAGTACCCTCACATGCCGCCTTCCCTCACTGACGGAAACGCCTCGCAAGATGTCTCGCAAGCGACTCTGACCTTTCGTCCGAAGTTGACGAGAGATGACCGCTCATTAGGCTCGACCACTTTCACTGAGCTGCCCCCGCCGGCCCTTCAGAGCGACACTCACGCGCAGTCGGCAGGGTCGGAGGGCCCAGAAGACCTAGCTCACGAGACTTCAAGTCGATTGCCGGATTCAACTGATGATGATCCAGACTTCGGAAGTCGACTTTCCGAAGCTGGAATGGATCACGATGATGATGCTCACGACGCTGTTATCCCTCTGGTCGAGCGACAAGTCAGCTTTGCAGAAGATGTAGAAGAGATCCCGTCAAACTTCACTAGGGATGAAGATGAACCCCAAGGCGACCGCATATTTCCCCTAGTCCCCAAGGGTCATCAGGAAGAATCCACAAGCGCTGCCACTGAGCGAGCTTCGTCTGCTCTTTCAAGGGGTCGTTCATCCGCTGCGACGCCCAGGGGTATACTCAAGGTAAGGCTACCCAAAGTCACGCCTCCAAAGCTCGATGATGACGAGTCGAATGACCAAGATCCACAGGAAACCGAATGGGCGAGCGATGTCGCGGAAGCGAGCGGGTCCGACGAGGACCACCGATAGACGTTCCGGGTGCATTACACCTTGCTTTTGCTTTTTGTGCATGCATGGATTGCTGCCGATTGCCGTTACGCCGCGAGCTAGTCGAGTCTCAACGCAAGGAAGCCGAGCGGGCCGTTTCATCGCTGTCGGGGCCCGGTCGGCGCGCGCGGGCGGGCGGGCAGAGGAAGACAGGAGGGACCCGGCCGGTCGGTCAAGTGGAGGTTGTCCACCTTGACGACACAGCCATCGTTGACCGAGATGAACTGCAAAAGGGGGAAGCGATGGCATGTGACATGTTTACTCTAAAGGAAGGGAGGATGAAGGCCGTTGTGAAGAGACCCACCACTCCCTCTCGTCCCCCTGTCCCTCATCTGCATCGCACATCTCTGCACCATTCGTCGTCTACTCGGCTCTCTACGCCTCCCGTGTCTAGGCAGAAGACGCATTCACATCATGACCACCGCCGCTGCTTCCACCTACGACATCGCCATCGTCGGCGGTGGGCCCGCCGGTCTCTCGGCGGCTCTCATGGCGGCCAGGTCCAAGCGCCGTATCGTGCTGTACGACTCGAAGCTGTACCGCAACGCCCAATCCAAGCAATCTCACACTGTCCCAGGATACGAGGGCGCCGACCCGGCGCAGCACCGGGCCATCCTGCGCGCCGACGTCGAGAAGGGGTATCCGTGGGTGACCTTCCGCGACGTACAAGTGACGGGCGTGACGCCCGACCCGTCCGTCCAGGAAGACCAGGGCAAGCTGTTCAAAGTCGTCGATGAGACGGGGCACGAAGTACAGGTGCGCCGCGTGGTACTTGCCACTGGACTCAAGGACAATCTGCCTCCTATCCCAGGTACGTCTCTCCTTCGCGCACGTCGCGACAACAGAGCTAGCGCTGACGACAGGCCTGGTGGAGACGTGGGGCGTACGGGCGATCCACTGTTTGTTCTGCCACGGCACCGAGACGGCCAACAAGCCCATCGCGTACCTGCTCACGGCCCAGACGGCCATGTTCAACGCCAAGATCGCCGAGCTGGCTTTCAAAATGTGGCACACGCTCGACAACACCCCCGTGCACTTTTTCACGCACGGCATGGACGTCTCGACGCCCGAAGGGCTCACCGCGAGCGGTCTCGCGGCCGTCATGCCGCTCATCAATGCCCGCGGGTACACCGTCGTGACCCAGCCCATCGAGTCGATCACCGAGAAAGCCGACACTTTGACATTCGCCTTTGCCGATGGGTCGACGCGCGACGTGCCATACCTTGTAGTGTTCCCCGCCTTGACGGCCGTCTCGCCGCACGCACAGTGGATCGCCAACCTCTTCCCCCTCGCGCCGAACGGGATGCTCCCAATTGCCGAGGGACTCCCTCCTCTCGCCCTCCCGCCCAGGATGGGCGACGACCCCCGCACCCCCGTCCCTGGTGTCCTGTGGGCCGGCAACGCGGGCTCACCCATGGGCAACATTGCGCTCAGCATGACGCAGGGAGAGATGGCGGGAGCCATGGCGGTTGCAGAGCTGGGTGAAGAAGACTTTGCCAAAGCCAAGGCCGCTGTTAGCGCGTAGAAGTCTGCACACTGTACACACTCGACTCGTAGATGATTCATGCATGTACAAAGATTATGTCTATGCTTTGGCCGGACTGCCCGGCTGGGACGGGGTCGATCGGATCTGAGGTGTCGTCGGCTGCATGGCTTCCCTCAAGAAGCCAGGCAGTATGCGCTCGATGCGCTGCGCGCTATGCGACCATAGTTCCTTTTGCTCGACGCTCCGTGCGTCCACTGCATCCGCACCTTGAGGTGGCGGGAGCAAGAGGTCGGACGAGTGCATGACCAGAATGACATTCTTGAGCGACTCGGTTGCTTCGTTCTGGTCATTGTCAGCCAGCTATATGACCCGAACGCTCCAGCCAACTCACTAGCATCTCCTTTTCGCTCCGCATGAAGCGCTCGAGCCGTTCGAGAACCCTCACAAACATGCCACCGACGATACGGCCCTCGGCAAGCCGTACAACGTACTGCAGGAAGACCTTGCACAACAATGTAGCAGCTCGCAGTCGAGTCTCGCCCATGCCTGTCGGATCGCGCTCGAAAACTTGAGGTTTGAGCAGTTCATCCATTACCGGGAACAAGACGCGATCAAAGATCGTCGGCAAGGCCTGCTCCGTCGAGAGCAGCTGTGGGGACGTGAGCAGTCGCTGCAGGTGCGAGATCGCTCTCTGCCGAATAGACTGATGGACATTGACGCATTGCTTGGCGATGGCCAGTAGAGGCGGCAGCCAGTAGGCATTCCATCCTGGACGTCAGACGCAAAGCAAATCAGAGGGTCGTACGACCTACCATCCTGACCAGACAAGCCGCTGTTCTCCATGAGGGACGGGATGACGGCCCGGAGCTCGTACAATGAGTCCAAAGCCGCCAGGCCCCTTTCAACTGTCGGACCGAGAGTAGCGGTCTGACTGGCTCGGCGGCCCTGAGCACGACCGACGCCAGCCGCTCCAGCCGCAGTAGCAAATTCGTCCAGCAAAGCCACGACACCCGCGTAGTTGTCTCCACTCAGTCCTGCCGTCTCGCCGCCGGTAGCCATCTTCTGCACAATCGCAAGTGTCACTTTTGACGCCTCAGGATGGGCAACGGTCGCACGGAACAGGGCAATGATCAAACCCCATTCGGTGTGCGAACGCACGACCGCCGAGTCCTTCTCGAGTATCTTGGCGATGCCGGCCATAAGCTGCTCGGAGACGGCGTTCAGCACGGTCGATGGCAGGGAACGAAGGACGTCGAGGGCGATGTACAGCTGGTCTCGAAGCGCGGGCTATTTGTCAGCGATGAACAGACGCGCTTGCAAGCACATACCGTCTCCGACACCACCAGACACAGGCGCAACAACCCGACTACAGCTCGCTCGATCAGGAGCACGCTGTACGACTGCGCTGACGATAACAGAGAAGACAGATATTCGAAGATGATTGGCCAAGTCTCCGCGATATGCTGCTTGTTCCGGCTGGCAAGCGAAACCATCATCTCGAGATGGAACACACAAGCCGGGTCGTATGCCAACTGTCCCTCGTGTCTGCGATGAGGTGATCCTCCGCCCTCGACGCGGGGTTCCGACCTGGCCAATAGTCGGCCAGTGGTCCTCGTCTCAGCAAGCGCACGGATAGCCTTTAGCGCAGGCAAGAGTGCCTCCATATCGAGCTGAAGAATTTCGCCGTAAAGCTCTTCCAGCTTGCATGAGGACAGGCAGTCAGCGGCGACCAGCGTGTTCTCCACATCCTCATCGCTGGTTTCGACAGACAGGTTGTCGGTGCTGTTACCATACGGGCTCAACAGATAGGACGAAAGCGTCGACAGCAGACCGCCCTCGGGCCGTCTCTCAGGCGCAGGTGTCGGCGCGGCAGACTTGAGAGGGATGGTCGAGGTGCCAGCCAGGAAGTCCTCCATTTGCAACATCGGTGCCGGCAGAAGCGAATGCAGGAAGAGTGTTTGGAACATTTCGAAGATCTGCGTCCATCCCTCGCGAATGGCGTTTCCGTTTCCGTTGGCAATGGTAAAGAGAACGACCGTGGCGAGTTGACTTCTGTAAGACTGACCGAACCGGATTGATAACGGCGATACGGTCAGAGACTGGTTCTCCTTCTCAACTACGGGGTAGTTCGCCATCTGATATCCTTCATCAGAATCCTCGAGCAGCCCAGTGGCGGTAGCCAAAGACTGCACGATGGTGTCGAAGACTTCTGGGAGATGAAAGTGGCCGGCCAGAGACGCGCATTGACGGAACCCAGTGATAGCCTTCTGTATGACGTGTTCGTCTTGCGCCGACATTGTGAAAGCGTAGGCGACCGCAGAGATGACGGGACGCCAGGACAAGCGGAACATGGCCTCATCAAAGACCGCAGCATTGCACACGACCATAGGACCTGAAGGGTGAGAACGAGAACCAGAGGCGAGCGGGTAAACTCACCAGCAGTTCGAGAGCGTAGCATCAAACCTTTCCAAGCATAGTCGAAGCCTGGCTGCCCTACATGCTCCTCGGGTAGGATGATCTCACGCTTCTTGATCGACTCGTGTATCGATGCGAGATACTCTGGTGCGAAATCTTTTCCATCATTGACCCCACGCAGGTTGCGCTTGTAGTCATCAATGGTCATGCGTTTCTGTTCATGAGCTACACGAGTCTGTGTTTATAGTCGACGCACCCTGTTTTGCGGGTTGTGCAAATCAGTGTTGAGCATAATGACCGAATAGGCCAGAACGTAGACCGCATCTTGAGTGGCAATCTCGGCTGGCCAGTCAGCTCGAGGAGCGATCGCTTCAGCTATAAGGACTGACGAGGCTTGAACGAGAAGAAATGCTCGGCAAACGTCTCAGTGATCCGAGCGATCGGTTGCGCCTCACCAGGCAAGCGGAAAGTCTCCAGCAACTCCCTCATAGCGTCGGCGATGGATTTCTATCATAAGCTGGAAAGCTGCAGGTAGAGAAAGGACATACGCCTTTGAAGTCAAATAGTCCGATGAACGCCTTGAGGAGGGCAGGCTGATCCGGACGGGAAATGTATTCTCCAAGGAGCTTCTTGTCTAGTCTAGTCGACTGCCGCAGGAACTTGGCCACCGCAGTTGCGCGTTTCTCCTCGTCGGACCCCTCGATAGAGGCATCGGGAATGATGATCCCTTCTTTCTCCAAAAAGGCGAGACCAGTTTTGGGCTTCTGATTGAACATCTGCGCCCCGGTCAATAGAATACCCTTCCGCGACTTCTGCGCCGTGAGGTTTTCGACCGAGGGCGCTTCGGTAGGCCAGGACTCTGCACCGTCCTCCAGCCGATGTGCCATCGCGCCAATGAAGGACAGCAGGATTTCGAGCGATAAGAGTTGGGCATTGTCAAGTCCGTCAAAAGGGTTCGTCGACCCGTCTGCCTTGATGGGATTTGTCGGGTAAACGCCCTGTCCGATTCAGCTTGGATCCTCATCAATGACTTTGCTGACCCTGGTCAAGAATGCCAGCAGACGCTCAAAAATATCCTCGCTCTCTGTGGAACAGTCAAAGTTGGCCCAGCAGTCAACCATGAAGCTCGGCCTCAGTGCAATCTGCGTCAAGGTCTCCAGCATCAACTCCCTCGTCTCCCCTGGCACAGGGGGCAAGAGGCTGAAGGGTTTAGGTGTGGACGTTCCGCCCGGCGCCATGTCGATGGTCGGTGTCCCGGCCCGTTTCAGCGGCTCTTCCCCATTGATCTGACCATCCGAAGCGCCGATCGCTGGAGTCCCCGGTCGGCTCACGGAGGACTCCCGTAGGTTCTGAGGGAGTGCTACGGGGATAGCTGGAGTGAGGCGATCGATGAGGTACGAGAGGAAGAGCTCGAGCTGAAGTTTGAGGTGAGGGAGCAGTGTGGAGAAGAGGGTCGATGTGGTGCGTAAAGACTGGGCGAGCAGGGCGGGGGAGTCCGCTCGGGTGAGCTGGAAGAGGTATCGACATCCTTCGTCTCTGACACCTTCTCGGAGTTCTGGCCATCTACCTAGACTAGATCCGCCAGTCTCGAGGGCAGTGTTCAGAATTGCCAGCGCCGAGAGACGCATAGAATCGGTGTGAGCTTGATCCGAGGGGTTGAGCAACGCAATGAGGACCCTGAGGAGCTCGAGGATGGTGGGCAAGCCATGCGGAGAGAACGGAGGTGGGGTGTGGTCTTCCGCCGCCTCGGTGCCCTTCTCGCTGACCTTGTCGGCATCCTGTCCTGCAGAGGCGTCTTTGTTCGTGTCGATCTTGGTCTCGACTCCACTCACCCGGCCCGCCTCGAGCAGCTTCTCCATCTGTTCGGGCGTGGTTCTCCTGAGCCTTCCAAAAGAAGCCCTGACGAGCGTCTGCACGCAATTCTGAGCCGTATTGCGGAGTCCTTCCCCTAGTCGTGCCCTGGCCAACATACCCAGTCCGACCTCGAGTAGCTCGCAGACGCTCTCGTCACCCATTTGGTCGAGCATGGTCGACAGACCCGAAGACGAGGGCAAAACAAAGTTGGTGCACAGAGACTCGATGACACGGAGCAGACGATGCAGGACGAGCTCATCCTGCTGAGGCGAGGAAGAGGGGAAGCGGCACTGAGACAACGTGGCGGTCGTATGCGCCAGAGCTATCTGCAACGGGGTAGAGGGTGTCACTGAGCTAGGTGGCGGGGTGAGGAAGATAGGAAGGACATTGAGGATAATGGAATGCAGTGAGGCGAGGGAGAGCGAGGTGATAATGCCGGACGTGAGGGGCGACCGGACCAGCGCGAGGAAGGGCTGGACAATAGCGAGTGGCTCGAGGGCGGCGACATCTGCACTGTCAGCTGTGATGCAGCCGAGAAGCGCAACTGACCCTGCGTGTCGGTGAGCGTTCGTCGAAGCTCTACAAAGCCGTCCATGAGGTCGCCCTCATCCAGCCCTTCCTGCGACCCGCGCTTCTTGCTCAAGCTGCTGCCCGACGATGCGCGATGCCGGCGAGCCGCGCTGGCTGCTCGCAGGTAAGGTGGGCGTGGCTGAGACGAGGCGGACGAGAGAGAGGTCGCTGTTGCCCATCGTTGATTCCGGCGCATAGCCGAAGTCACCGTCTGCACCTCTTGCAGGAGCAGTGTAATAGGGGGTAGGTCGGTGTTGGCCATGATGACGGTCCTCGCGGGTACGAGCTGGTGGCGACAAGTTAGTAAAGTCGAGATGTACTCGAGAGATCTACGGCGACGAGTCACGCCTGGGAGGCGTTGTTGTACAATGTACAAGCAGAGTCGACGCGAGACTGACTGGACACGACGAGCAGGCTTCCATTGATACTCATCCACGTCCCGTTGAGAGCCACGAGGCTATCTTTATGTCATCCTTCCCCTTAAGCCGACGCGTGGTCAGACTCCTGATAGACGCTGACGCTGACGACAATGCATCTATGACCATACTTGCATTCATCCCATTCGACAATTGATTCTTGTGCAGCAGCAACAGAGGCTTTTCGACAGCAGGAAACATCGTAGCCACTAGATACCGCCTACAGAGATACCGCTTGCCCACCATGGAGTGCTCCTTCGGCCTAGCTGGTCCGTCCAATTGCTCAGCTATACCGTTGCTCGACTCAACTGACGTACAGGCAAAGACTATGTGCTGCTCGCGTCCGACACAACAGCAGGACGGTCCATCATCCAGATGAAGTCGGACGAGAACAAAATCATAGCGGTGGGACCGCACATGGCCATGGCCGTCTCTGGCGAGCCGGGCGACACGCGGCGGTTTGCAGACTACATCGACCGTAATATGCGGTTGTACCATATTCGGTGAGTCCGGCGATAGCACATGTCCCACCAGCGGCAAGGGTGTGGAGGAGAAGAGAGTCATGCTGATATGTAGCCACCAATTCCCCCTCTCCCCCGCCTCATCAGCCTCTTGGATTCGTCGCACTCTCGCCGAATCCCTTCGCTCGCGCTCACCTTGGGCTGTCAACCTTCTATTGGCAGGGTACGACACGACCTCTTCGACACCGTCTATCCACTGGATCGACTATCTCGGTACCAAGGCCGATATCCCTTATGCGGCACACGGACTCGGGATGTACGTCGCCCTCAGTACGATGGACAAGTGGTGGTACCAGGGTATCGACAAGCGCGAGGGTTTGGAAGTGTTGAGGAAGTGCATCAACGAGGTGGAATTGCGTCAGTCTTGATACGCCGGCTTGGGCTGGACGCATGCTGATTGATAGGTCTTACCGTCAAATTCTCCTTCAACTGCATTCTCATCGATAAAGACGGCGTGCACCAGATCGACCTCGCCTCGGCGGACCCTATCGCCGACATTGAGAGCAAGGCACAGGTGACAGCAGCGGCAACGGCAGACGCACCGGTCTCGAGCGCACCCATTGAGATCACAGCATAGACACGGAAAGGACGAGATGGGGATGCAGCATGTACATTGGTCGCTTCAGCTGTAAACAGTACTCATGCATCATCATACGCGTGATATGTTATCTACCAACACCCAATGTTCTAGATGACGTTTCAATAGGCGTGAAAGGGATCATGTGGCAAAGCTGACTTGTGAGCTGAATCATCCAGTGACTATGATAACTCACATTCCGAGCATCTTGAATGGCGGAGTGTTCTTGCCCTCGGGGCCAAGCAGGTTGCACTCTACAAAGTGTGGACCAGGCGCGACGCGCTGGTCGATCAACGTCAATGTCGGAGTAGATTCGTGAACATCGGCCACGCCGGTCAATTCGACAGCACCGGCAACATTGTCGTCAACCCAGCACGCCACACGGCCTAGCGGGTTGTCTGCGGGGTTTCTGAAGATCAGCACGAGCCTTTGCTGAGCTTGCATGCACCCACTGCAGGTAATAGACTCCGACATCACCAGCTGAGAGCTGCACGGGTACCCTGAACTTCGAACCGCCAATCTCGGCGTACCAATAGTGTTTGCTTTCGGAGCCCCCCTTTTGCGGGTGGTAAGCGTGCCATCCAGAACCGAAAAAGTGCGACGGAGGCAAGGGGTTGATGAGGTCGTTTGCCGACACGCAGAATGGCTTGACCTCCCTGAAACGGAGGATGTCCGAGGGCCGGTCAGACAGCATGGCCTGGGGTACGCGAATCGCACGCATCTTTGCGGCAAGAGTACCGCCTTCCGCATCATCGTCCTCTGTGCTCTCGATGGGCGCCTCTCCGCCGAGCAAGCTGTCCTCGGACGATGACCCCATGTAGGGCACATCAAAGGCGTGACCCATTGTCGCGGCCCACCCCTGGCAGATTTGCGTTTCCATGTACGAGATGAGCAGGTCTGCGATGAGGTCGTGCCCCGCAGGGTTGGCCAACATGGGGTCGGTGAAGAATTGGGGGCGGATCTCTTCGGGGTTGGTGAGGTAATCGTGATACAACAGGCCCTTTGCGGAGATGTGTGGGACATCGTAGAACTGAGCGACGACAGTGTGGAGAAGCTCTGGTCCTGCAAAGCCGTTTTGCGCCTGGATCTGAGGTGCGAAGTGGCCAAGAATGATCACGGCCGGCTGTTCGGGGCGGACAAGGATGGAACGGACGAGAAGCTCAAAGTGTTGCAGCCATTGCGGGTCACTGGGCGTCAGCTGACATCGTGAAAGGAAACGGAGCAGCTGACTTTGGGTCGGAGGCGTCAAACTCCAGGATGACCAGGTCGGTCTGGTCCGGGAGGTGGTGCGTTGAGCAATAGGCAAAGTATGCCGAGTCGGTCCGTCGTTCAGCGCCGTTGGTCAACTCGCTCGCAGGGTGAGGAAAGACCGAATTCCACCAGTCGAAGAACTTGGCGGGGTAGCATTTCGGTGCGACGTTGTCGTCACCAGCTCCGTGACAAGCGGAGACTAGTCGTCAGCAAAGATACCAAGGGCGAGCGTTGGACTTACCCGAGCCGCCGAGGACCGAGATTGTCACAGGCAGACCGGCCATGGCTTTTTGGATCACTCTCTGAACCCTCGCACCTGAGCCCATGTGCAGCCGGCTTTTCAAGAGACCCCATTGCCCTCTTCTCTCTGCAACGGCATCACCAGGCCCGAAGACCGGACAGAACTCGAACGGCGCTGGGTCCGAGGCGGACGCATTGAAGTAGTCGTAGGGAGTCAATAGGGACCCGCCCGACGCGTAGGGAGATAAGGGAGATGTAGCTGAAGGTGAGCGGGAAGCGCCGTATGAAAGGGCGTGGACACTGACGGAAGAGAAAGCGAGAGAGAGTGAAGATGCCAACGCAGGCACCGACGATCACCCACACTCTTTGTGGGATGCCTGCATGTCAGTACCAGCTCTAGCGAATACGACGGTGGGTACACACCATAGTACGATTTGCCTTTCCCGCCCAGCTCCTCATCCTTGAGCTTGACCTCGCGCAGCATACCTCCTTTCTCGACCATTCGTAGCGGTATAAAAGTCTATGTCGTTAATGGTCTGTGTCTTGGGTCCCGGGAAGACGGCGTAGGGCGGTCTTGGTCGCGCCCGGTCAAGTCCGCGTTGCCAGGCAGACGAGCGAGTTACTGTCGCGAGCTCTGGTGCAGGCCGACGTAGCTGGCTCGCGTCTCGATGTGCCCAGACTCGAGCAATCCCAGCGGTCGAGACAAAGAAGTGAGGTTTGAAGGGGTGATACAGACACGGAGAAGCAAGAAAGAATAGCCTTTGCGCGTAGAGAGAATGGGAAAGACACCTTCTACGAGAACTCAGGGTCCGACGCCCAGCTTCACACCGATCCACGTGGAATTAATCCGCGGTCCCGAACTCACTCTCCGGCGGAATCAGACACAGGGGGAACGCGTCTGGTCGCATCTCAGAAGACTCAGAAGGAGGCGACAAGTCTTCTCACTCCAACTCATCACTGCGAACCCCCATGTCCACCTCATGGCGCTCCCAAAGACGCTCCAACCGACTCTCACGCCGGACGAGCTCACGTTTCTCGCCGAGGATGAGCAGATCGACATTGTGCCGCTGTTCTCCATGACTCGTATACGGCTCCTCAGCGCGAGTCACATCCCTTCCAGAAGCATGCCCAGCTGAATCGAATAGGGAATCTATGGACCGTTCCAACCACCCTCAGCATCTCGCGTACCGCTATGGCTCGCCCTATCTCTAAAGCGGAAACGAAAATGTCGTATCGTTCCGCCTGAATGGCTGCATGTGGAGCCATTGCAAGAGCTGCTGAAGGTAGAGAAGGAGAAGGGAGACGAGTTTGTACTGTTGCCCGGGAGAAGATTCATCGAGGTCTCCAAGGTGCTTCTGGACGTGTAGGTTTCCAGCAGTGATGTCTGTCATAAAGCTGAGGAACAGTGCATCGGACGATCTGCACCAACCAGCGCTTCTTCGGTCTTTATTGAAAGACCTGCGCGAGGTCAGACAGGCCAAGATCCGGATCGGACTGCAGTCGGAAGGCGTGATGGGGGGATCTTATCTACAAGTGACGAACCTCACGCCGATGGAACTGGTGGAGCTCAAGCCGTTCTTGGTCAAGGCCATGGGGATCATGCAGGGGTTAGAGGTTCCCAAGGCGGACGATGAGCAAGGCGAGGGATACGGAGACGCGAGTCAGATGTGATCTGGGACCGTGATCAAATTGTCAGCTGATCCATCCCATTGGAACGGACAAGCTGACGAGTGTAGATGTTGTAGCATTACCTCGCATTATACATGAACAGCAAACTACGAAACAGTCAAAAGCGGCACTGCTCAAGTATGGGGGTCTCGCCTCCGTGCCAATGGCTCGGGAACTCGCCTGTGGGGCATGACTTTTTCCCAGGCGGCCCTGCGCAGTCAGCAGCTCCCCAGGAGCATTCACACACCATCACCCGGTGCGACTCACATGAGGCCCACGAGCTTTGGTTCGTCGTACGCTCGCACAACGAACATCATACCAAAAGGCAGGCCGTTTGGACAATAGCCGAGGGGAACGGACGCCTGCTACTCAGCCGTGTACTCATGGGCGGCGAATGGTCGAACCGCCGGATACCCCATGGCACCGCAATAGGTCTGAAGACGACCCATCTCGACGGGTAACATGAGAGCGTCCACGTCCCAGGTATCGAACATATAGCTCAAGCCCTTGGTACCGGCAAGCTCTTTGAGCCTGCGCGCATTGTGTCGATATTCGACCGAATCATGTGGGCCAAGGGCGAGTCCTTCAATGAGTCGTTCTTGGCAGCAGCCCTCTGGCGGCATCTCTTCATCCTTTCCCGTCAGCAATGCACGTGCACCTCCTCCTCGCTGCCCGACACACCGCGTGAATGTCGTTAAAGTTGATCAGGTCCGCTAGGGTGCGCACGGAAGAACTCTTCAATCTGCTCAAATACGCCTCAAGGTCCACCTTGGCGTCCCAGTTGAGCTTGGTCTGCATCGCGTGCATCAGCTCTGCAATATCCGCCAAGGTGAGGTTCGGGTTGGTCCCCATGACGATGTCGGCGCCGCTTTCGGCCAGGTGCGCAATGGCCTCTTGAGCCGCCTCGAGCGTCTCGCTGGCACAGGCGGTCTGTTCTCCCTGGGGATTGGGAGAGCCGTGCATGAACAAAGCGTCGGGGATACCGATACGATACAGACTGAAGTCGTCGTGCGGCGCCGAGGTGTACTGCGTGAGGTCGACCCAGTGCTCGTGGGGCGCCACGATAGTCTGCAGGAGGAGCGCCGCGTCGTACGGCGTGAACGCGATTGATCCAACCGTATCGTGCTGAGAGCTAACAGTCAGCATTAACCCTCGTGACCTTTGACTTTGGCTGTTGAGCTCGCCCGATGGGCACCACATCGGTCGTATTGACAAGCCCGTGCGTCGGGCGAATAGCATACAGCGCCGCCCTGCTCGCGGGGTGCAACTGCCTCTCAGCTCACGGTCTCCGCTAGGACACGGGACATTACTGACGCATGAACCGGTCGTATCTGACCCAAGAGCGACAGGCGCAAATCCCGCGCTGACGCTCACGGCACTCCCGGAGCTCGAACGGAGTGGGACACCACCCGCTGCGTACCCGCCGTCGACGTATGCGCTGGACGTGAGACCGCCGACGGCGTTCCACTCGTCGAGTCCGCCGTGTTCGCCGCTCACTTTCCACGAGGCAAATTCCGACATGGCGGTTTTGCCGAGGACTGTACGTCGAGTCAACCTCGGCTTGAGATACTCGAAATAGAGAAGTAGGGTGGACTTACTGATGGCGCCTGCTTCGATGAGACGGTCGACGACCTCGGAATTGCCTCTCACAACAGCGTCAACTATCATCAGCTTCCCAATAGGACTAAAGACAAGGTGAGTCAGCTCACGCAGGGCCAAGCTGCCCGCCGTGGTGGGCATCCCCATCTCTGGCGCCGTGGCAATGTTATCCCTGCCCATCAGCGAGCCGAGTCCCAAGACTGACGCTCAACGCGGCTGAGCGACTGACTCACTTGAGCAGAATCGGTACACCGTGCAGGTCACCCCTCACCAGCCCCGCACTGCGCTCTTCATCAAGCTTGGCAGCAATAGCCAAGACACTCTCGCGGGGATGAGTGGAAAGGACAGAGCGGAGGTTCATACCGGCATGATTGTCGGTCTCGATGGCGTCGAGGTACATCTCCACTAGGCCGACTGAGGTTATGCTGCCACTTGCAAGGAGACGCTGTACCTCAATGATAGACGTGTTGAGCGGGTCGAAGGGGATTTGTTGGGTGTGGGCGAGGGCATCGGGAGAAAAGGCGTGTTGGTCATGGTAGAGATGGTGTAACCCGTGAGAGAGGCCAGAGACGACCACGGTCAGCGAGGCCAGGATGAGAGTGACGAGTGAGAGAAGCATCGCTCAGAGCTGCGGCTGAGAGGAGTGAGGAGGGGAGGGGGAAGAGGTGCAAGAGCAGGTAGCCGTCTCGCCATTTGCGTCCAGAGCTCGGTCATTGTGCTCTTCAATTTGCTCCGTTGATGCTCAATTTAGTATTACCATCCTTTGTCGATCAGAAACTCTGCCCATCTGCGACGCGTGAAGAATCCGGTCATCTAGCGATGAGCGTGCATGGTTCCATATCTCGTCAAGTCATACACAAGAATGGACAGGTCGTACAGGGTGGAAGAAAGGGAGGGAATAGCAAATGCACATGCCACAATAGGGGGGAGTCGGTGTTCACATCACATCAGTACACATCCGTTCGACTTTTTCGCCTTGCCGGCTCGCCGGTTGGGATTCACTGAGTGTCAGCTTGGCACTCTCAAATTCACAAATAGCTCACAGACGGTCCGGATCGCCTCGTCGAATACGGTCTTGAGGCCTTTCTGCGTGAGGGCAGAGCATTCAAGGTACTACACGTCAGCGCAAGCACACCACGGGAAGGATTGAGGGGCTCACCTTGGCGGCCTTGATGTCGTTGGCCATGGCCGAGCCCTGCGAGAATGATATGGGAGACTGTCGGCGATCACGCAGCTTGTCAATTGTCATTGGGTCATCACGAAGATCGAGCTTTGTTCCGACGAGAATGATGGGTGTTCCGGGCGCTGCGATCAGTGTCTGTCAACCAAACGAAGCATAGCAGCATACAGTGATGCTGGATTTCAGGCCACCACTACGACGTCAGCTCATCCACAACCCGCAGGGTCTAGCTGACCTTTGTGCGGATGTTCTCGAAGGAAGGTGGAGAGACGGTGGAGAAGCAAAGGAGAAAGACGTCGGTCTGGGGGTATGACAAGGGTCGAAGACGGCTACATCGTCAGCACTCTCATGGCTCTAGCAAGTAGCAGGGGACACACTCGTAGTCCTCCTGTCCGGCCGTGTCCCATAATCCCAGTGAGACCGTCATGCCATCCACCATTACCTGACTGTTGGTCAGCCGATCGCCCACTGACCGATCGGGACGACGTGCCTCGAGTAATTGTCGAATACGGTGGGCACATATTCGCCCGGGAACGCGTTGGTAGTGTACGATATGAGGAGGCAGGTCTGTCGTCAGACCATCGACCGGTCAACGGGAACCAGCAATGGAGACACACCTTTCCGACCGCACCATCACCCACGACCACACCTGAGATCAGCTACCGCCTCGACATTCCTCCCCCCGCTCGCGTCTGCCAGCCGGCGTGCGGGCTGGGTCTGGTTACAGCTGTGGTACGGCGAGGACGCACATTTGATGTTACGTGTCGCCGCCATGACAGCTAGCAAGAGGATTGAAGGGCTGGCGAACGAAGGGCAGTGAGTGGTAAAGGTGTCCGAGCGCGATGGGTTGGTAGAGATGCGTCGCTGAGCTTCAGTTGGCTGCCTTCGTGGTGCGCGGGGTCGAGTGGGAGTCGTGAGTGAGTTATGCTAAATAAGTGATGAGAAGTGCTATTCGTGCTGGTCGTAAAGGTCGAGAGTGATACGAACAATGCTATCGATGGGGTGGAAAGGCAGGAGAGAGTGAGAGAGAGGCCGAGGGGAATGGCACGGTCCCTTTACAACCCAGGTCAGAGGGGGGAACGCGTCACAAAGTGGCAGGGTGGCACATTGACTTTTACATTGATTTTCCTCAAAGAGCCACATTGGGTTGATCAGAATCGTGCACGAAAGACGAGGTATAGAATGGAGCGCATTGCAACACACAGTCGCCCAGGAATGCATGTCCAAGAGGAGTGAAAAAGATCCTTGTGACGAAGACACCTGTCTTTCATCTCGCCCCCTTTGCCACCTTCCTGCAGGTGACTCCCACTCGACGAATTCGCCGAGACTTCGCTTGACTGCCCCGCACTTTGGGCCTGCATTCGAGAGCAAAACCACCGTCTATTCGGCAAGCGAGCCTGAAGAGACGCGCGCGCGCGACAGATGGAGGAAAGATATGAGCAAAAGAAAGTGCCCCCACCCCGAGTTGAACGAGGGATCTTCTCATTTGGAAAAATCTACAAGTGAGATGCGTTAACCACTGCGCCATAGGGGCAACACTAATTCCCGTCTTTATCTCAGATATAACGTTTTTCCCAGAAGAGCATGACGTGCTTCCGCCGTCTGCCCCGACCTACTTACTGGTATGGGTCACTCCTTCTTCCTTACCTACACCCCATTTCTCAAGATGTTGCGCACCCTCATCCGACCGTCCACAGCTCTCGGCGCCTCGCTGAAGACCAGTCGAGCCGTGCCTCTGGCCGCTCGAGCGCTACACACCCGCCCGCTCGTCCCGGCTCAACTGCCCCTCCGAGCCGTCGCCGCCCAACCGACATTTGTGCGATTCAAGACGACTCGCTCGGCATGGGCCCAGAACCCCATTGTGGACTATAACGAGCTCAAACCCATCACTGAGCAGCCGAGCGACGTGAGTCACCACCTGCATCGTAGTCATTTGGGTGACGGGGTGCTGAGTCACAGGACATCCTCCTTATTGATGTGAGGGAGCCGGACGAGGTCGCGCTGGGTAGCGTACCGTCTTCTGTCAACCTTCCGCTTAGCCAGCTGCCGGATGCGCTGGGTAAGATGAATGATTCCGAGTTCCAGAACGTGCGTTAGCGACTCAAGAGGGAGAAGGAGGGGAAAGTGGGAAAGAGGGCTGACTGGCAGAAATTCATGTTCCCCAAACCGACCTACGACCAAAAGATCATCTTCTACTGCCGATCCGGCAAGCGTTCCGCCTCGGCGTGCGAGCTGGCCAATGAGAAGGGCTGGGCCAATGTGAGGAATTACCAGGGGAGTTGGCTGGACTGGAGCAAGCGCGAGAAGCAGGATGAATGAGCGTCCCATGTCGACCAGACAGAAATGATCAATGCAGAAGGTCGGACGAACATCCGATCGGATGAAATAACTATGGGACGTGTATTGACTCTTGTCATGTCTCGGTATTACCCAACATTCACCGCAGATCTTCAAGAGGGGGTTAAGACGTTACTTCATCGCCGACAGTTTAGAGGGGTCTAGCCCCGCTTGAACCACCTGCGCCCCGCGGGAGTCGTCTGCACGGTGGGCAGCTCGGCCGCCTCGAGTTGTTGGCGCCTGTAGTGTCTCTCCCGCAGCCAGCCAATGATGACCAGCGGGATGCACACGAGGTACAGCAGCCAGCCGAGGATAAGCAGTGGGAGCGCGCCGCCGTAGTGCGGTCGAAGATCGTTCTTCTTGAATCTGTGATGGGCCACGCCGAAGCAGATCACAGCCAGGAGGAACGAGAGGAAGCTGAAGAAGCAGGCGATAAGCTGGGGTCAGGGGGATTCCATGTCATGGTCCGAGACTCACTGTCAGGAAGAAGCTGCAGGCGCCGCTTCGGAGATCCCGGATGCTGTGAATCAGGGAGAAGAAAGCGAGCGAGCCAATGGCTGCTGTGAAGGGGATGAGGAAGAGCGATCCCGTGAGGTGGTCGTTGTCGATAATCTCGGGATGCCAAGAGTAGCCCAGGTGGCGATAGCATACGGTGTCACCCAGGGCACACCAGCCAAACGTCCCGAACTTCCGATCAGCCCAGTTCATCAGGTTCTACGCCAGGATCGGACTCACCTTGGTACCGTCGGAGCGGGTCTTGATAAAGTACAGATGATTCATGTACGGCACTGAGAAAGCGACCAGCCAGTAGAACAGCGTGGCGAGGAACATGCAAAAGGCCGCTGCTGACAGGCTGGCGGGCGACTGCCGGCGGTGGTAAGTGGTAGTGGTGACTCGGGACGCCATGGCGCTTCAATGTCGGCGTTCAAGAAGGACGAGAGGCTGGTGGCAACTGTGAGAGCGGGTCGAGGTGGAAGAGATACGACTGCTCTTTATATGAAAAGACCGAGGGCGAGGTTGCGTCATGTTCTTGTCTGCGTGATTCCGCGCGGATGTGTGATGGCGAAAGGAGGCTGTGGTGTGTGGGTGTGTGGATGAAACGTGCTGGTCACGCTTCTGTGGTGTTCTGGCTGCTTCCCCATTGTCGAGAGAGAAGGCATGGCGTACACGGCGAGAAGGCGCATGGTGTGAGTGGGGATGACGTCGAAGAATGAATGGAAAGATGTTGGAGAAGATGGGGTCTGTGCTGATGGCTGATGGACCGACAGGAACAGTGTGGAGTCTCATCAAGCGTCAATCGATGTTGTCGCTCTTGGTCCATAACTCGAGTGGGGTTATTATAGCTGTGATCATGGCGGCGCTTAAGGCTGAGAGGGGGCTGAGCTGGTAGAGCCATCGTTACAATGGCTTGGGCTCCTCCTTGATCATCAGACGTTGAAAGTTCTCCTTGATGAAGACGTAAGAGGCTTGAGTCGTACGCCGCGACCATCAGTGACGTAAGATGAGCGTTCTCCTCGCAGGCAGACAAGCCAGAAGTTGTCGGGTGGTGAGAAAAGCTGTGAGGTGTGAAGATGGCCGAGGACTTGCAGTGCAGATTCCCCTCACGAGCCTACGCTGTCAGCTATCACCCTCACGAGGAGAGAAGGCATGTCAATCGGCACGATGATCAGCAAGCAGATTCGTCTGCGGCGACATGAAACTATACGGCAATAAGATGCAGAAGTCGTGTCTTGCAGACAACGCTGAGCTTTATTCAGGCATGCATTAAGAGGCAACGACACAGACCAACCTGCTTATAGCCTGGTGAAGCAAGAGGAGGTCGCCACACTCGGACAAAGCTGAAATGTCCGCTGCTCGCTGGAGAGTTGGTGCGCTGTCCGATGACGACACCTTCCTCCGCCCTCAACCTCGCCTACTGTACACCTCACATCCACTTCCCCTTCCATCTCTCTCTAATTCAATCCTCTACTCACCACCATCTCGACAAGATGGCAGGCATGGACCCTCACTATCTGTGGGCCCTCGGGCACGGACTGATGCTCTTTGGATCAGGCAAGTTGTCTATGCACAGTCTCATCCATTGAACTAACCCGCAGTCTACATCCTCCTTCAGATTGTCTTCTTCCGCGCGACACCGGTCAAAATCTACAAATTGTCATACACCGGCGCCCTTCTCTCTTATGCCATCGTCGTCTACAAGACTCTGGGCAAGCCTCAATTGTCGCAACCGTGGATTCGGCGGGCGTTTGTGGATGAGAACGTGCAGTATGCCGTCCTGGCGCTGTACTGGTGGGCGACCAAGCCGATCAAGAGTGGGCCAGCTCTGGATGTCTCGGATCTTCGCTGACCATTTAGTCTCGGTCCTACCCTTTGCGACGTTTTCTCTCTTCCACTGCCTCACCTTTGTCCGCACCAACATTCTTCCCAAGCTCGTCCCGTGAGTCGCAGCACCTATCGGCTGAGGGAGCAGAGCTGATTGCAGTGCAACCTCGCAGCCTGCTGGCGGCCAACCCCGACCGCCCCCTGGTGCGCTGGACAACCTCAGCCGACAGATCCAGCTGTGGGTCAAGAACAACTACGAGCGAGCCATGCGATTCGTGGCGTATTCTGAGCTGGTCATCTTCGCCCGAGTCATCGTCGGCGCTCTTACGTGAGCCACCATTTTTTCACCCCTATCGCTCGTAGCTGATAAGCAGATTCCGCACGTCGCTGATGGCCCCGCTCTTCCTCGCCCACTTCATTCGCTTCCGATATCATGCATCCGCCTACACAAGAGACGCTGTCGGTCTCGTGACCACTCGCATTGACGGTCTTGTCGCCGGCAAGGGAGCGGCGGTGGAGAATGGATGGGCTACAGTGAAGCGCTTGGTCGGGAGCTGGGGTGGACTGGGAGTCCAGACTGGCCCTGCACCTGGACCGGGTGCGGGCGGCGCTGCGGCTGCCGGAGCCAATGCTCAGAGGAGGACGTAGTGAATATGCATACGAATCTTTGTCGTCTATCTGGACTGGGAACACTGCCGCCGCAGCAAGTTAATGACGAGGATATTGTTCGTGTTACGTAAATGGAGTCAACTCGGTGTTGAAAGCTGGCTTGTCTCGCTGTGTTTGGTTCAACCTCCATTGCAAGTACTGCAAGCAACATGTCTTGTTAGTATCTGTTCAAGACGTCAAAGCAAGTGTCTCCGAGGCGCGGCTGATATGCAGATGCGAAACGAGTAGGCGGACGATTCACGGCGGCTTCTGCCAGCGAGGCATACCAACGGCAACTGGTCGCTCCGTGAGTCGCGTCGGATCCAAAACTGACCTTGCGACGCAATACAGGGGAACAAGGGGGAGAAGGTCTCTTGCTGATGGGGCAGAGTCAAGAAATGGCGTAAAGCCTGGGTAGCACCGACCGGTCTGGCGCCCGAGTCGTCGTACAAGATTTACAGATGGGTCCGAGCGGATAAGGTGAGTCGACTAAGTCTGCGGTACAAGGATGGAAGGAGTTGACACGCAGTTGGAAGGTCTTGATGTGGATAATGACGAGGATAACGAGGATAACGACGAGGAGATGGAAGATGGAGGGGATGAGGAGAATGGGGATGAAGCGGATGAGGATGAGGCCGAGGATGGAGAGGCGGATCTTCCCCCTCCGCCTACAGCTACCACTGCTCTTGCTGCGGAACCTGCCGGTGCACTGCCTACAACTACGACTACAAAAGCCCCAGAACCGCCGATCGAAGAGACGAAGCCCGAGCTGCCCGTACCGACTGTGACTGTTCAAGTTCCAGAGGGTACCCCCGCCGAGCCAAGTCCTGCTGCTCCTGCCCCTGCCGCTGCCGCTGCCACACCCACGCCCGAACCCACAGAACCCATTGGCGTCGCTGCCGAAGCCGAAGCTGCACCCGCACCGACTTCAGCCGAAATACCGTCCAACGCTATCGAAGTGAGCAACATCGCCCCGAGCGCTGAAGTAGGCCATGGGGATCTCGGCGCGGGAGGCGGAATGGAGATTACTCGACCTGAACCGTCCGTCTCGCCTAGTCTGGGCGCAGCCTCTGCCCCATTGGCCCCGGAGACAGCAGTTGGGGCTGTCGAGGAGCCGATTATCAGTTCCGACGCACCTACAGAAGCGGAACCGGCACCGGCATCGGCGGTGGAGGAGAAGATGGACGTGGATGAGCCTTCGGACCCTACTAAAGAGGAGCCTGTGGTCCCGGTGGATGAGGGACTGGTGATGGGCGAGATGCATGCCCCGCAGCCGGCCATGGAGGTGGTTGGCAGCGATGCGGGGCCGAAAGAGACAGAGTAGTTATCGTGTAGATGTGCATCTAAAGGGCAACATGACAAGAAGCGGGCTCACCTCCGGTGCCGTCTCCAACCCTTGGGCTGGAAAGTTGCACTGCTTTCGTCGACATCTTTGCTTTCCTGGAGGCCGTCAGGTGCGGCGGAGTAGGCCTCCATCTCGCCTCCGCACGGACAGGCGATGATTAATTCCACTCCTTCGCGCGGAGGTGCCTGAAAGAAACAGCCCGTGGCCGACGGCGTCGAGACTTATTGACACCGCCTGGACGGACGCTGGAGTCGGGGCCCTTGGGCTGGTCTCTGTAGCCTCAAGGAGAATGACAGTGGCGTGATTTGAGATGGTACGACCGGAGCACGAGTTCTGCTTAACTTACATGACTGTCGACGAGAAGCGGATCGAGTACCGTCTTCCACCTTACAGTCGAGCGTGGCTCTTGCCTCCTAGGCAGGACTGAAAATGTCGCCGTCGCTGGGAAAGAGAGAGTACACGCTGCCGAAAGATGATCAGGGGCGGTGGTTACTGCACGTTTCCCCTACATATCGCTGAAAGTTGGCTGACGTGCAGCGCGGGGTACGAGCCCAGTCTGGCACTCGCAGTGGTCGCCACGGTACTCTACGCCCTCCTCTGCGGCGTGTACTGGTTCCGTCAGTCAGCGAGCTCGTTCCACACAGTATACTGACTCTGCGAGGATATGCGAGGTCGAAAACACCGCGATACATGCTGGTCCTCTGTATAGGAGCGACGAGTATGTTGGTGGGCTACGCCCTGCGTATCGGGTACACCTTTGTCACATACAATATCGGGCTATACATAATGACCATACTGGTGCGCCATCACACGACAGGACATCTCAGGGGAGGCCGAGCTGACGCCCAGCTCGTACTGCTCTCGCCATGTCTGTTCATCGCACAAGATTACATCCTCTTACCGCGGCTGGCGACGCGCCTGGGGTCTGAAGACGGGCTGTTCCTTCGGTCCAGCCGGATCGTCCGCATATTCGTGTGGAGCGACTTTCTCACGTTTCAGCTGCAAGGCGATGGCGGGGGTCTGACGGCGTCGCAAACGCAGCGCACGCGGACGATTGGGTTCTGGGTGAGTGCATTCTCGGACCACTTCTGTATTTCGGATTGTTCAGAGACTGAAGGCAAGCTGGCGCTGGTGGGATTAGCAGCGCAACTCCTGTCGTTCTTGCTGTTTACTGCGCTGTCGTCGGTATGGTACGTCCGCGTAAGACGCAGGGGCGACTTGAGACTCGACACGAGGTCCTTGGGATGGAAGAGAGATTGGCGCTACCTCTTCGGAGCGATGGTGTTGTCTTGCATCTTCATCTTGGTCAGTCACCCTCGCAGATCAGTACTCGTGAGTGAATAGGTACTGACGACAAGCTTCGCTCGGCGTACAGGACGGCAGAGTACGCACAGGGGTACGGAGGGTACCTTTCAACGCACGAGGTGTACTTTTACGCCCTCGACGGGCTGCCGGTCTTACTTGCCGTCGCGCCCTATGCGGTGTTCTGGCCCCCGTGTTACCTGTCAGATGTGGAGGGCTGGGCGGATGGGCAAGTGGACAACGATGTCGAGATGGAGATGGAAGAAGCTGGGGCAGAAGAGGCAGATGCGGAGAGGGCTATGGCGGGAAAGACGCCGGCGCTGCACGGGGGCCGACCGGGGGCCATATGACGGCATCCCGGCTGCCCGGCGGAACAGGTGAAGCCGTGCTCACTTTAGATTAGATAGCCGAGAGGCCGAGGATGTGTGTCTGTATAAGTACTTAGCCATGCTGCGTGCAGACCGAGGTCATCAGAGAAAGAGATACTAACATGTCTCGTACCGTCGCCATTAACGCCTTGGGCGGCTTTGCGTCGTTCACCACGGCCTTGCATTTCCTTCGACACGGCTGGCACGTCCGTGGCAGCGTACGCTCCCTCGAGAAAGGCGACAAGCTCTTGTCCCACCCTCTCTTGCGAGAGTACGTCGCGCAGGGCAAAGTCAGCACGGTTGTAGTGCCCGACTTGGCCGCTGGGGACTTTGGAGAATTCTTGACGGGAGTAGATGCGCTCGCGCATACTGCCAGTCCTTTCGGCGGGTGAGTCATCTCTGCCTGTATGAACGTCTGCGAGTGCTGAGGGGCAGGCCGAAGACATGGGAAGAGTTCCGCGATAGAGCACTCGCACTCACTCTCACTGTCCTCAAGCAGGCCGCTCAGGTGCCGAGTGAGTCACATTCCAAGCAATAGTAGCGGGTGAGGTCGGCTGACAGAAAGGTATCAAGAGCGTCGCGGTCATGTCGTCTCTCCCGACGACGCACGACTTGACACATGCCGACCCGGATCGGATCTACACCGACAAAGACTGGAACTCCCACACCGAGGCAGAATGCATCGGCGTCGCCCCTGGGGAGTGAGTCCTCTTCTCTGATCGTTGAAGCGACGATCTGACTCCAGCATGATGGGCCAGGTCGAGTGGTGGTGGGTAGCCAAAAAGATAGTGGAGAAAGCAGTGTGGGAGACATACGCCGAGCTCAAGCCCGCGTGGTCGCTCGCCGTCATCCTTCCTTCTGGTCAGCCCCAGCCTCTCTACCAGGCCAGGAAACCAGGCCCAGCTGACCGGCAGTGCTCTTCGGGCCACTCTATCACGCCGGTACAGCCGCCGACCTGCCCAACGTCCAGATGCCTCAGTCTTTCCTGCTGTCGCTCATAAAAGGTAAAGACGCCCCTCTCATGCCTACCTTCGCGCCAAACTATACGGACGTACGCACCTGTGCTCAGGCGTTCTATGAGGCTGTTCAGCGTGGTGCGCGAGGGAGGTTCTTGTTGAATAGCAGCTTGTACACTTTTCAGCAGATGGCCGACATTGCTCGTCAGGTCAGGCCCGACTTGCTGGAAAGGATACCGGTGGGGACGCCGGGGAGTGATAAGACCATGACGCCGGCTGTCAAGGTCGACACTGGCAAGGCTGAGCGCGAGCTCGGGCTCGAGTGTGAGTTTTGTCGGCTGTGAGGGGATCGAGCCAGAGGGATGAGCTGATGATAGATTTTGGCTTGGACAAGACTGTCAAAGACATTCTCGACTACTTTGAGCAGATCGGAGCGCTGGACGTGTGAGCTGTGAGCTGTGCTGGGTCGCGTCGTCTGTACAATTGTGATCGGTGCACACGTACAATATGCATGAAGAAATGTCACCACTGTCCGTGCATCGTGGGTGGGTGGACCACCTCCACTTTGCATCTCCACCTCCCCCACCTCACACCAAAAGTCCATCCATCTATTTCTCTTTCTCCTCACTCGCCAAGCTACATGTCCCTCCTCACCCCCTTACTCTTCTCCTTCCTCCCAGGACAGATCACTCACCTCCTCGTACCGCGCATCTCGTCCGCCCTCCCACAGCTCCTCCCACCAGCACCAAAGGGCACACCGGCCTACGCGAGAAACTACCGGCTGGTCTTCACGCTCGTCATCCTGCTCTATGTCGCGTACACATTCCGAGCAGAGGGCAGCGGCTCAGAAGAAGAGTGGTACAGCCTTCTAGGCCTTCGAAGGGATGCCGACGACGACGCAATCCGGAGGGCGTTTCGATCTCTGTGAGTCTACCATCCAACCCTTCAATCGAGTGAGTGACCTTGCGAGGGAGCTGAGGGCAGATCACGCACGTATCACCCGGACCGGGCAGGCTCAGAACATGCGAGCCGCTTCATCCTCATCCGTCAGGCGTACGAGCATCTCGCCAATCCGGTCAGGCGATACGCGTATGATCGATTTGGACCCCAAGTGGCCGGGTGGAAAGGCGAGACGACGCGCGAGTTTGTATGGCGCGGCGTGTTGGCTTCGTCGGGGTTCTGTATCGTCTCGGGGGGGCTGATGCTGCTTCTGGGCTGTGAGTCCCCTCCTTTTCTTCTCCATGGCTCCATTCATACGAGGTAGGGAGCTGATGGCAGTCTTGGGCCGGGCAAGAGAAGGAGCTTTCGTCGGTCCTTCCATCTTATATGCTCCTGTTCAAGCTAACGACAACTAGTGGCGATACACCCTGCTCGCCCTTCTGCTCGTAGCGGAGCTCACACTTATGCTCGGCCCCACTCCCCTTATACACCGTTCCCCAGTGCTCGACCTCCTCCCACACCCACTCGCTGTGCTCATAAGGCCCTTCGTGCCATCGAGAGCAGTGGAAGCCCCAGCATGGGTACAGGTCCGATTCCTCCGTCGGATATTCACCAGCGCTTCAGTCGCCTTGTCACAATTGACGGCTGTTTGGAGCTCCCCTAGACCTGAAGACGACCCTCAGTTGCTGCTCTCTCTCGCCAAGGCGATCGAGCTTGAAGGTGGGCCGCCACGACTCCCCACCGAAGTGTGACATTGGCTGTGACTGACGAGCAGCACTGCGGGCGTTCCAGTCAGAAGTCGTCCCTGTCATATCGGACCAGCGGGATCCACGGCCCGTCATCCACTCCTTGCAAAGCAAGATGGAGCAGGGTGAGCTCAGCTGTCTGAGTCGGAGCTGACATTCAGTCCTGGTCGATCGAGCATTGTCGTCACATCCATTACTTCGCGATACTTGGGCAAAAGCCGCAGCAAGCTCATCACATTCCTCTGAGCCAGATACAATACTTGCCACTGCCGCTGCCATACCTTTGCCGCCGTCTCCACCACCTTCACCTGTACTGCGACCTGCCCGTCTACCGGGTTAGAGGAACATGTCTCTCCTAGATGCATGTCGTATGTATGCTACATATATGTACAACAGCTGTCAAAAGGTCAATGGGTTCCCAAGATTCTACTGAATGCGCTCATCAGTCGTGAGGGCTCTCGTCAGTCTTCGCCTGACCATCCGCCTCGCCGCTCTTCGCTGGCGTGACGAATTTTCGTGTCTTCTTCGCTTTGAGTTTGGCAGGACAATCACACCACTTGTCCAGCCACTTCGGATCCGCCTCGATAGCCTTCAAAGCCTCTTCTGATGCCCGGAGATGAGCGATCTCAATGCTTGAGCCACGACCCGTAGCGATCACCTTATCATGACAGACGACTGAGCGTCAACTGAGCGCCACAGCAGAAGTATCTCAATGACGCTCACTATCTGCAACTTGGGTGCCTTCTTCGGGTGGACGCGACTTGTACGCCCACTGGACACATCGGCCCGATATAACGCTGAACAGTTCCGCTTTGGCGTGGTAATGCTTCCCCGAAGGACCGGAGCAGCGTTGATCGTGCCAAGGACGCAGGCGCTCTTGGTATATCTTGTGCAGGGGGTCGAGAGAATAGTCGGCGTCTTCCCAGATGGCTCCCAATATGGCATCCATACGGGCGGCGAGAACCTGATTGTCAACGTGCCGATCACTAACGGAGCTCAGCAAACTGACTGGACAACGTGGGGCCAGATGCCAATATTCCCGGCGTGCCGAACCAGCAACCTGGTTCTTCGCGCGTTTAAGGCCCTTTTTGAAGTTCTTGATGAGAGCCTTGCTGTTGTCGTCGACATTCTTGAGCACATCTGCAAGACCGTTCTCGAGAGCGAGCAGGCTCCAACCTCGCTTGTCCGTCAGTGCACAGTTATAGACGCCACGAGAAACGTAACAAACCTCGTTCACCCGAGAGTCCTGACAGTCAGCCTTGCTCAGGCGCCTCAATCCCTGCTCACCCTCATGGTGGTAAGCACTCCCGAGTCGATATCCGGGAAACGGCTCCAGATGTCCACGATCATAACTGTTTCTTCAGTTCATGTCAGCACAAGCGCGAGTCTATCTCACTAAACTCAATGACCACATGACCAAGCGTTTTGTACTTCTCGAATATGGCTTTGTTCACGTCGGGCGCATCACAAGTCTTCCTCTTAGCACAGGGCGTGGGAAATATGGACGACCTACCAGGGCGATATCCGCTCGCGCCGCATCATTGAAGGTATATCCAAGGACAGTCGCTTTTGGCTTGAACACGGCCATGAAGCTGTCTGCCGGTTGGTCGTCTTGCGCGACTACAGGTGTCGCCAAGCGTTTCACGTCGTCCCATGATTTCATCGAAAGAGGGATGCAAAGTCGCTTCATAGAGAAAACGACGTTGTCCAGCGATTCACCCTCCGAAAGATAGGCGGCTCCAAGAAGAGCCTCAACCACATCGGCAACCAGCTAAGATGTCAGCTCAGTATCTGTATAGTCGCATTCGATCACCCACCTTGTCTCCCAGAAGCTGTTTTGTCATGTCGCCCCTGACAGGCGCAACTTGAGCTGAACCCTCGGCGATACTCCAACCGCGAGGCGCCCAATCCGCAAGTTGACGGGCCTTGGAGCGGATATAAGGCGTGATCCCAGCCTTGATTGCGCAATCCCGTAGAGCATTGTTGGATTCGAGTATACGTTTCTCGAACGCTACCCTATCTCCACGGACGCCTGCGAGGGACATGTCAACCGTGAGGACAAGTCTCAGCACCATGTCGCCGAGGAATTCGAGTCGGTCGTAAGAAGGAGAGGCGAAAGCATTGCCATGGCTGCGTGGTGGCGCGAGAGCTTCTCGTAGCATGGCATGAGACATCCTGCCGTCTAACAGCTTGGTATTGAGCTGGTGAACTAGCAAGTGGTCGTCCAGCATGTGTACGCAGTGCGGGACTAGCGTCATGGTTCTGTATACCGAGGCGGGGAGGAAGGACTGGTAGGCCATCTCAGGAACGGCCAAGATGGTAGGAGAGGGGTCGGCGAGGTCGCCGATGTAGCCATACGTCCTAGCCGCGTGCAGAGCGACAGCCTCCAGTATAGGCTGTTGCGGATCTTGTAAATCTCGCGGCAACGTTGGATGACTTCGTCCGATCGTGCAGGCCTCAAAGATGGTCTTGCCCTCGACACTTGAGTGTGGCGACTCTGGCTTGAGGTCGTGTCGTATTCCCTTGACCGCCCAGCGCTTGGAGAATTCCGCTCCTTCAGTGAGCAAGACCTCTTCGAAGCCTTTCTCGAGGTCACGGGTGTCTATATGGGAGCAGTGCGGCCCTTGCGCCGCGGAGACCGATTCCCAGTCGATGTCCTGGGCGGCGATGGCAGCGTGAACTTCTCGGCCGCTCGACAGTGGCAGAATGAGCCATCGGGCGTCGTCGAGAGACAGACAAAGGTCACGATAGACTACAGCACGGATAGCCTTCTCGGTGAAGAGCCTGATTGCTTGGATCTTGTCTCGGTCGAAGGTCGGCAGCGAAGTAACCCTCGACACTGCCATATGCGCTTTGACTACTATGCCCGACCCGGTGGCGTCGTTGAGGGACAGATCGACCTGAAAAGGAGTATCGCCGCTGAGGGAAGGTAAAGGTCGAGTAGTCAAGAGTAGAAGAGTGCGAGGAGAAGGGTTGGCAGCAGGCACACCTTCCGCCACGATCTCCAGCTTGACACCAAAGACGGGTTGGCCGGAAAATGGCGGGCACGCGGCCCAGAACTCAGGCTCGAAGAGATGGGAATACTCGGCCATCCCAGGCGATCCATTCCAAGCGATACCGGAAGGGGCAGGGCGACGAGCTCGCAGCTGCTCGCACTGCTCACGCGCCTCGTTTGATCCGTTGTCGAAGCCGGGCCCCTGCACCCTGAGCGTCCAGCGGTCTTTCTTCCGGAGCGCTGCACTGAGCTTTGTCCTCACATTCTTTGCGTCTTCCAATACAGGCTCTAGGTCTGGCCCAATCTTGCTCTGATCCTTCAAGAGCTTGGCAAGCTCGTAGACCGCGGCCCTCTTAGCTGGCATCGGTCCCGGATATCCATCCCCGCTGGTGGACACTGAGAGTGGCTCGAACGGAGGCTCGAGGTAGGCGCGACAGTGATATCGCGTCTCCACTACCTTTTGTTCGCTAGGCTCTCCCGGCTTACCGGCTTCGCGGTGCGCTTTGATGAAGTGCTTGCTGGGCGGGCGGACGCTGGTATGTTGTATCTCGGTGAATTCGTACGAGGGCCGAGCGAGGTGCGTGGGGACGTCGAAGGACTGGAGGTATCGACTGACTGACATCCCGGCATTGTGTATCGTGAGTGCGAAATCTTGCTGGATTATTTGGGTTTTAGAGGAGGTGGATGAGGGCGTGGGTGGTTGGGAGGGCGGGGAAGAAGGGGGTCTCTTGCGTTTGGAGCTGGATCTGGATGATGGGCGAGAGGAAGCGGAATCTGGCATGATGGGAGGTTCTCCTAGCTGCCAAGATGTCTGGAAGATACAAGAAGGACGAGATACTTCTACAACAGATGGGAAGAAAAGGACAGAAGAGTAAGAAGATGTACGATTGATCACAATTCTGGTCAAGAGGGCGAGGAAGGGCGGAGCCCCAGGGCGTTCGGATCCGAAAGGTTAATGCTTGATATCCTAATGCATATCCTAATCCACCGGGATCCATTAGCACCACTCTGCTTCCGTACTACCACGCAAACTGCTCCTCGAAGTATTCCAATCTGGACCCCGACACCTGGCCCTTGCCCGTCCCGTACATGCCAGCGACTAGGCGCCGCATGTCATCCATCATCGCCTCCGGTCCGCAAGCCATAACCGCCACTCGGCCCTTGGACGAAGCGACGCCCTCGGCAATGGTGGCGTGAAGGTCCGGGCGGCCCATGGTGATGCCTGAGCCCTTCTTGGCATGCACGACCGACTTGCCTTCTCCTTCGTCGCGACTGCCTGGCTGCGCATCTTTCTCGCGGTCGTGAAGGTCCTGATGATCTTCGTGCTCGTGCTCGGCGGACGATGAAGAGGCGGCGGAAGAAGTCGTGAGGACAGGCAGAGCATTGAGTGCCGCCTCGCTCTCGCTTGTGGCATGTATGTGCAGCTCGGTGATAGCGGACACCTCGGCGAGCTCGTTCTTCATCACATCCGCCGCGTAGGCTGTATCCTTGACCGCCCACACGACGATCACACGGCGAACATACGATGTCTTCTGCGTGGTGCGCAGTTCGAAAAGGTACGGCAGGATCGCGGTGATACCGCTGCCACCGGCGACGAAGACGACCGTGTCAAATGCGCGAAGGTTGTGGGAGGAGCCGTACGGGCCTTCGACAAGCACACGCAGGTTGGCGATGCCGTTCTCAGCGCGGTCCAGCTTGCGGAAGAGGACGCGCGTAGCGCCGCGTTGGGGCGCTACGAGGAAGTGCAGCTTTGTCTTATCGCCCTCTTTCTTCCACGAAGCGAGGGTGAACGGGTGATTCTCCCAAAAGTTGAGCATGCGCGGGGTGTACAGATAGTAGTATGTCCCTGGGGACGGGTTGAAGTTGATCGATGTGGTCACTTCGAGGCGGATTAGACCGTGTTCACGGCTGCCGGTCATGGTGCCGACGGTGTTGAGACCGCCTGCACCGGCGGAGCGGAAAGTCTTGAAAGACAGGACGAGCATACGGGCGACACGCGCGACTCGGTCAAAGACCTGGGCGTCAGTATTGATGACCTAATGTCTGCTGAAATGCACTTACCCAGACGGCCACGCAGGTCCAGAGCCAACCATCATACTCGCCGTCCCAAATCTTGACATGGTAGAAGCACAGGATGAGAACTGCCATGGCCATACCAATGTGAAGCAGCAAGAAAATCTCGTACAACTTGGTACGGAATGACCTGATAGACAGAGGCAGCATGATTGCCATGAAAACGGTCGCCTAGACTCGTCAGCGTGGGCGCTCGTCGAAGCCCCGATTGGGGATGACTCACGAATACACCGGTGGCCCAGTAATTGTCCTTGAACATGGCACCGAGGGAGCCCATTTCCAGCCAAGTCCAAGCGCTTGAGGTCAGCATGAGCTATGTGGAGTCAGCAAGACTCACGCAGAGTGGATGATGGCCTGGATAGTTGCCACACGCGCGGCCCATCGATGGAAGATGTTGAGCGAAGCTGACATCAGGTCTCAGGACATTGTCAATCCTGGACTTACAGAATGACCATCCCGTCAGCCACAAGAGGAAATCATTCCTGCCGGCCAACACCCAGAGTAGTGGTAGGTTGTAGAAGCTCATAATTCCCGTGCGATCCGCGACATATCGCCAGAGCTGTTGGGGCTTGTTATGGTACCAGCTGAACTTGTCAGTCTCCCCACCAAAGAGTACAGTCGCAATACGAAACTTACTAGAGGTTATCGTCGAACAAGTGGTAAGTCGCAAAAGTGAAGACCAGATTAATGAGACAGTACGCAAAAACCTGACGCGTGAGTTTGCCTCGACAGCCCAGACGAAGGGCTCACCCAGAAACCCTGCAGACGAGTAGGGAGGGACATGCCGTACCACGATTGTGCACGAGTATAGCCGAACGCAGCTGGCACCCCGAGCCATCGACGATAGTAGGTGTACGATTTTTGCAGAAGCGATTGCTCGGCATCCAGCTCTTCAACGTGAACGGGGTAGCGGTCAACGAAAGCAGTGAAGGTGCGGCTGAGCAGGCCGACGAGAACTGCAGCAGCTGCGAGGATATAGAGAGCCCATCCGTAGGCATGGTGGTAGATCATCTCTTTGTCCCAGGTGTTCTGCTCTCAGCCACGACACAGCCGGGGTGATCTCGTCAGCCTCACCTCGGTATCGAGACCGGCTTGGAAGGACGCCTGGTCTGCCAGGATGGTGGTGTTGTACATCAGTCCGATGTTGCCCAGGATATCCGTCTCGACCGCGCCGCCAGGAGTGATGTACGAGCGCGCAACGTCGTAGGTTGGGAGCGAGACGGGCGGGTCTGCATATTCCTCGCCGTACCCGCTGATCTGCTTCCAGCCAGCGTCGAGCTGCGCCGGGGTGCAGTACTTGTCGCCGCACGCGATCAGACTCGAGAGCCAGAGTTTCGAGGTGAAGAGACCGTTGTAGTAGTCGGCCGTGGGATCCGTGTCGTTGAAGGTGACCTCGCCGATGGCGTCCCAGCATCCGTTCAAGCACGCCGCTAGGGTGATCTTGGTGGTGATTGCGCTTTCGGCGCGGACAACGGCGGTGCTGCCCAGCAGGGCGGCAGCTGCCAGCGCGACCTTGAGAGGTGTGCGCGGGGTGATCATCGTCAGAAAAGGCGATGGATGATCTGAGAGAGGATGAGGGGAAGAAGGGAGAGGGATGTGGAGACGCAGACCAATGGCTCCTGTGTCTTTTTATGCATCTCCTTCTGACCCCCAGGTCTCTCCCTTGGCTTGACTCGGATTGGCCATGTACACGCCGACACACGAAAAAGGATCGTCCCTTACTGGCCACCTCTGCCTGGCCAGGCGAGGCAAGACGAGGCGAGGCGTGGGGCTGGGGCTGAAGCTGAAGCTGCAGCCAGGCAGCTGAGGCAGTAATCAGATTACCGTCCCATGTCCCATGTCCCACGAAGCCATTCCGTCCCGTGTGCCTCGACTCGGACGGAGCATGACGAGTGACGAGTGACACATTGTCGACGACGACAGAAGGAATTGTCCCTGGTAACTAACTGTCTGATCAGGTCAATTCGAGCTTCGGGTTTGTCGGACCCGTGCGATTGTCACACTAACGAAACTGCACTAGTCTTGGCAGGGGCTCCGAAGAATACCGCTACTCTCACCCGGGACATCTCAGGCTGTATCGCCTTGTCGCTATGTCGGCACCCTCTGGCCATCTCTCCTCCGAGTCAGTGCTCGCGCGTAACGGCCAAGAGGAGAGGTGTATAGAAGGAGAAGGAAAAAATCCATGTACGGAATCTAAAATTGTTGTACGGAGAAAAGAGATCTGCACCTGAGCTTGCACTAGTCCGAGATCTTCGTCTCTCTCTCTCTTCTCTCTCTTTCTGCCTTCTCTCTGCTCTTTTGTCTCTCACCTCGTTTATCTGATTAGCCACCTCCCTGACTCGCCCCTAACCCTCGTGTTTGCATTTCGACCGGTGCCTTACTTTGACGCCGCACCTCAGGTCAAGGTCACGTCGTCCATCGTCACCACCCACTCCGAAACCGACTCGACGTACAGACTCTTGACACACAGAGAGAAAGCCGGACACCGGTACGACTCAGGGAGGGGGGGGGTCCATCCGGTTATGCGGTAGGAGACAGACGGGAAGCAACGGTCTAGTCCCGTTCCTCGGCTGTTCGTCTCGACTTTGCCTGATCCGTATCTCGTCGGACGCGAGAAAGGAAGACATCGTGGCGGTCGACGCCAACACGTATAGTCTCGGCCGTGGTATTCTCGATAGAGTCGAGCCTATTTTCGGTCGAAAGATCGACGAGGCAGACGACGCCGAGGATGACAACAGCGAGGGCTGTGACGGGGCGCCGAGCGGGGGCAAATGAACGTAAGGATGTGTGTTGTGTGCGTGGCAAGTCAATGACGAGCACGCAAAATTTGCATGGCTGTACGTGGGGAAGGATCGTCGTGCTTCGAGAAGCTGCGAATGACATCTTTTGTCCGACGAATCTTCGTCACGCCAAGGAGCCAGAGATCATCATGGCCGCTCTACTCTGAGTCGTCGACCCCACACACCGAGGATGTCGTCGACCCCGGCCGACTCCATGGGACACTTTTCCACCCGAAAGAGATGGCACTAGGCAGTAGAGCCCCACTCTTCTCTCTCGCCAAGGTCTCGGCAGAACCAATAGTCATTGGCAGTTCTTACGATGTTTGGGCTTGGCCGGTTCTCGGCCGCGGAACCGGCTGCATGTCCCGACCAACTGAATCGCAGGAGGTGCACACACACCTGTCCGGAAGGCGTCTTGGACCTGATTGAGTCCCGCACTCTTTCTTGCTGACCGTTTCTCGCCATCTCCATCAGCCTATCTGTACGCAACAGAGACTGTTGCTGATGGTTCGGACCCCGAGCGCGCCGTTCACATCAGTCTGACTGCCATTGGCAGGAGCTGATGCAAGCTCTTCACTCGTATCCGGTACAGATGTTCGAGAACAACCTGCAATGTGGCTCATGGAGCCATCATGCGGACACCAAAGCACGATCCGTCTGTGCAATCAGTAGAGCACTGACACCGTGATGCGCTGCCTGCCCACTGCTTCCAATGATGGTCAAGAACCCTCAGTCCCAGCTCGAAGCGATGCCCGCGTGAGGTGGCAGACTGTCATACCGCCTACAGTCGGGTCCCTCATACAGCCGCAGCCGTGCGCAGCTCTAGGCGCTGAGCTCAGCGAGTTCCTAAGCGAGACTCAGTCCAGAAGTTGCTTCGAGCACATCTCCTTCCGGCTCTCCGTCGGGCATGTGATGTAAGGAGCACGGTGGTGATTCATGAGCAGACAGCGAGGTTAAAGGTCAGCACCGCAGATATAGCTCAACGCAAGATGCTGAGGGTGGTATGGCGCCAGCTCGGCCGACTCAGATGGACCTGCTGCCCATCTGTGCCGGCAGACAAGCCTTCTACCGATTGATCACTTCCGAGTGTATGCTATATCATGTCTTGAGATATGGTATGTGAGCATCCACGAGCCTTGAGAAGTCGTGCATACAACGCGCTGCCATCTCTGGCACTTATCCATTGCCCACATTGACAGACCACGAGGCACGTTCTGCCCACCGCAGACATTTTTCCGCACATTTCGGACAAACGCGAAGGCTTGGCGTCATGTTGAAAAGTCCGTCACCTTGGGCCAAGCGTCGGCTGTCCCGCTGCAGGACTACAGAGCACTGGTGCTGCGCGATTCTTGGCCTTGGCCGGTATCTGATAAATCGATTGCGCTGCGGCACCGTTGAAAAATACGTCCGAGGGGTCTTGGCATCTCAATAGTTACGCAAACATTTTTTTCAACATGCAGCCGACACCGGCTTGAGAGCGTGGGCGTATAACTACCTTGAAGATGCCGTATCTGATACCCGCCTGACTTTGTGATCACAGACCGACATGAGCAGCTCAGTGGACGACAAGACGGCTGCCAATAGCCCGGCAGGCTCGGCCGAGCAGCTACCTAAACACAGCGGCGAAGCACAAGAGACCACGACCACAACTCTCTCTACGCTGCCTAAGCTCGGGTCGCTGGAGCCTCCTGTGGAGGAGAAAGATGTGCAGGGCGATGGCGATGGGTTTCCCGCGGATGATACCGTGTCGTTTGACAAGACGCTCATCCCGGCTCGATACCGGTAGGTGCTCCTTCGAGGTGGTGTTCCACGACTGATCGACAGGTTTGCGGCGTTTGCCATGGTCGTGTTCTTCGCTACCAGCTCTTCGTTTGCTCAGAACACCCTCAGTCCGTTGAAGAGTACTATCAAGAAGGAGCTTGGCGTGAACAGCGAGTCGTACCTGCAAGACCCGCTGTTGGGTAGCTGACATACAGACGCCCAGTACGGTGCTATCTCCTCGGCCTCAAGTCTAGTCAACACCATTCTCCCGCTCATCGGTGGACTGTGGATGGACCGATGGGGCGCTACCTAGTGCGTCTTTCACATACGCCTCCGCAATCCAAGGGCTAACTTGACCAGCGCCGCAATCATCTGCAGCGTATTCATCATGGTGGGCGCTATCATCGGCAGCATCGTTAGTCCCCTTTATGCGGCACAGGGGAAGAGTACACAGCTGAGCCCAGTCCGCCAACACAGGCGACTACCGCCTTCTCATCGGCGGGCAAATCATCATGGGTTTCGGGTCCACAGTCATCGAGTCGTGCCAGAGCAAATTGTATGCGCACTGGTTCCAGGGGTCCACGCTGGGTTTTGTCTTTGCGCTCGATATTGCCTGGAGCAGGATCACCACTATCATCTGCCGAGCGGCCGCCGTGCCCATGAGCGAGGTCCATGGTTGGTGGGGCTGGGCGTTGTGGTGAGTCCACCGGTGGCACGTGGAGGTGGGTGAAACTGAGCGGTAGGATCCCTGCTATTTTGACGGTCGCGAACTTGGCCCTGTGCATCGCGTACTGGGCGTACGAGCGTACTGTGCCGAAAGTGTACCAGCCGCCGCTGGGGAAGAACGCCCGTGATCAGGAAGGGTGGGACAAGAAGAAGCTCGCCCTCAAGCCGCTCCTCAACCTGTGAGCTCACCTTCTAGAAGCTGAGCCTCGCGGTCAAGTCGCTCACAACAGGCCGATGTTCTTCTGGATCATGTGCGCCACGCAGGTGTTCCAAAATGCCAGCGTCACTGTATACACCTCCAACCTCGCGGACATCCAGACGCAGACGCGAGGCACTTCGACCTTGGCGGCAGGTTACAACTCGTCCTTGCAGGGCATCATTCCCATCGTCATGACTCCCGTCGTGGGGTACTTCTTCGACCGTTTCGGCTGGCGAATGATCTTCGGTGCGTCCTGCCGTTGATCCGACTCGCATCATGCTGACTGGCAGTCTCATGGACCGCCATTCTATATGTCATCGTGTTCGCCCTGATCGGTCTGACGACCGTCAACCCCCTCGGACCCATCATCCTATCCTCCTTCGCGCTCTCCACCAACGCCATCACGTTCATCGCCTCCATCCCTGTGCTGGTGGGTAACGACGAGCTCCTAGGTACAGCATTCGGTATATGGAAAGCTTTCGCCAATTGCAACACGATCATCCTCGAAGTCGCCGCTGGCGCTATCCAAGATCGTACCCCCGGCGGGAGCTACGACCGCGTGATCTACATGATCATCGCGTTCAAGGCGATGGAGATTCTCTGGGGTCTCACCTATGATTTCCTCGATGGACGGTTGCTGGGTCATTCGCTGCGGATGCCCGAGAAGAAGCGCGTGGCATTCAGGAGGGATGTCAAGCAGAGGGGCGATGAGTTGAGGGGGTGGCAAGTTAGCAAAGCGGCTTTCTATGGTTGTGGGGGCCTCCTGTGTGCGCTCATCGTCACGGGCTGGGTGGTGAGTTGGCTTCCAGGGCCTTTGTGCCAGGCTGATTCCAGGTGTACATCGTCTACTCTCTCGGCACGTAAGAGGCGGACATGCTCTTCTCCCGGGTCAACGCATCGCGCCCGCAGCATTGGCTTTCGACGAGCCGTACATAGACTCCATAGATCATAGATTTTGACCCTATTGCACGCCTGGACACTATTCAGACATGTGACAAATGCCACTCGCCACTCGCCACTCACGCGGCCATGTGATGTCACACTCACCTCTACGCTTCTTTTACCTTTCAACTATATATTGCTCCTCAACGTCGATCTAGACGAGGTCAGGTCCAGTCAGGACGATGCTTTCGAGGGACAAACGACCGACTCTACCGGGTCCAGGTCAAAGTGCAGCACCACAACGCTCACCCTTCCAATCCGCAGCGGTCCACCCTGCTTCCCTCCACCCGCCGTTCTTTCAACAACGCCGCGAGCACTTTACCACGCAGAACAGTGCTGTCCAGCCTGTCTCAACCTCGAGCATACCACCGGCTGGAGCCATAGCGAGTCGGACAGAGCCTGCAAGTACTGCCTATACCGATGCTGCCAGGTTCCACCCGGCTTGGCCAGGTTGGGGCAGAGGACCAGAGTCAGCACCTGCATCGACGGACAAGGCGAGATTGTAACGAGACAAAAGCTCAGGCTCAGGCTATGTAGGTCATCCATGCCAAGTATGTGCGTCGCTGATGACTATAGTAGAGCTAAATGCCAACATTGACCATCGTTTCAGCGAGCCTTTCATTCGATAATCACAGTAGGACCGCATGTTGTTGTATGAATACATGTGCATCTCTGTCTCTGCATCTGTGTCTGTCATGAATGTCATTCGTCCGTCTCCGTCTTCGTGATTGTTGGGCAGAGGCTTGAGCAACAAGTGCGGCTCTACCAAGTCCAGCCGCCAGTCTACCCAGTGCGCAAGATAACATGTACACCAGAATCAGACTCAATGATATCGCTCAGCTGCCCCACTTCGAGTCCGTACGTCGCGTCCTGCTCCATTAGCGTTCCACCCCATAGGCGAACTTCCAGGGGCCGCGTGAAAGAAGAGACCGCTCGACTCACCTCGAACGCCTTTTGCATCGCGCCCGGCCCGAACCAGCCCAAGTCGCCGCCTTTACGCGCAGACGAGCAGTCGCTCTCCGTGCTGGCGATCTCTGCAAACGCCCTCGGTACGTCGTTTGGCGGGAGAGACTTGAGTTTGGCGATGTGCCCGGCGATGATGTTGCGCGCTTCGGGCAGTGTGGTGGTGACGGTTTCCTGCGGTCAGCTCTGCTCGCTCAAAGCACCTCCTGAGAGCGCATAGGCGTTGCCAAATCTCGGGGAGACGCAGCAGATAGGACGAGTGGCGCTTTGCGGCGGCTCGTGACGGTACCATCGGACAAAGGACAGTTGAGAGCAGCACTCACCTGGCGCCAGCTGGAAGGCCTCCTGCTCCCCCTATGCTTGGCCAGAATATGGCTCGCCCGCACCTCTCCCGCACGTCCACCCTTCGCTGTAGGTACTGCAGCCGTACGAGCGCCTGCTCCCGATGCTGGAAGGTACTGCCTCGCTCCGGGCAAAGCGTAGACCTGGTCTTCGCTCAACCCGGCCGGGGTCTCCCATACCGACTTGCCCGTCTGGCCGTTGAAGAAGTATGGTTGCTGGTGCGAGTTGGAGAAGCGGACTTCCCAGCCTTGTGATGACATCTCTGATGAATGGTATGACGGTAGAGCTGTAGGAGTGATGGTGTAGGTTGCAAGATGTAGGTTGCAAGATGGCGGATCAAGAAGTGACGCGATGGTGCTGCTTCAACGGTGGAATCCCCCGCCAGCGGGGAAGGCCGCCAGCCACCGAACCCCTTCCCTCAACGTTCAAAGGTCCGGTCCCCTTGACATTGTACATGCATTGGCAGGCTCACCCATTGATTAAAGAAAAGCAGCACGACCAGAGAAGCACAACCTGCGATCTTGGGGCCCAGCAGACTGCATGGAGGGCATGTCACTTTCTTAACCCTCGTCATCCGAGCTCCCAGCTGTCCCACGCCACTCGACCTCCTCGTCCTCCGCTGTCACCGCCAGAACATGAGCTGAGCGTCAACCTTCTGATGCGAACTCACTGTATCCCGTCGCTCAATAACGTATGGTGACGCCGTAAAGGCGCGATGCTCCCTCTCACAGAACCGGGAAAAGGCCCAATGACCTCGGGTCCGGCAGGATCAGGTGAGCATCTCGGCATCCTCATGTGCTCCTCTCCGGAGATGACAGGTAGGCGAGGACCCGAACGTTGCCCAAGGATTCTAGGAGATAGCTTCGTCGACTCATATCACCTCAAATCCGTCTGTCCAGCGCTGCAAGAATTGACGGGATCTCTGATCCTGCGACGAGTCCTGTTGCCTATGGTGACCTTTCGTCCTCTGGCAAGATACTGATCCGCCACGCGAGCGTGACCCTCGGTAATCAGATTTCGAACCCCCAGCACCACGGCATCTTCACAGCCAATATGCTACATGCTCATTGGACATGTGTACGAGCGCCAGGGTCGAGGGCATATCGGGTCATCGAAACGGACCTGTCGTCTAGACGGGCACATTATGTGCTTGTATGTGAGCTTCACTCTTGCAGTCTCGCGTCTAATGGATTGCGATGCTGCTGTGTTCCGCAGCAAGCCAAGCCCGTGCTAATCTCACGTCGCTGCCTTCCAGACCGCCCGGAGCCTTGGCTATGCGTTGTCGGGCTTGAAAGGCAGAACAAACTTCGGTCAGTGGCGACGGCGTCCCCAACACAGCCGTACTTCATCCTTCAAGCAACACATTGATTTCGATGCCAAATTTGGACTTTGCAGCCCGCCATCTCCCGTGCTCCTTTGTTGCGTGCGCTCTCTTGACTCGATCACGCTAACGACTAGCTTAGAATGCTCGAATAGGTTCTTCTCTGGCTGAAATTCCCACGCTCAGGCCCGTGCGCGTGCCCTTGCACTGCCTTGAAGGTCCAGACTGAGCCAATCGAAAAAAGCGCGGTAGCTCGTGATCGCTTGGGGAGCAGAGGGGACGTCCTCACACGGACGGCACCTTCTGATCTCTTCTGTCTCAATTCTCATTCGCCGTCTCACATCAATCCTTCCTCTAGACAGGGCAACGCTTCGCTTCCCATCGCTACTGCTCAGCTTCATATAGGTTTCAGGACTGCCCAGCTCGGCAAAGCAAGCACAAGGTGAGCATTACTTTCCTTCCTTCGCCTCTCTCGATCTCATCGACCTTACTTTCGTTCTTTGTTGAGAACTCGCCAAGGGCAGCTCTGTCCCCTCCGCAACCCTTCCTTGCTCTGATTTCCGACTGACTCACATTTCCTCTCTCTCTCTGCCCTGCCTTTGTTTGCGCTCAGACTGTACTTGGCTCTGTCGGGCGTCTGGCAGGTACTTCTTGCCTATATCGGGGGCCTCATATCTGGTTCCGGCAGGCTGATCCCCTCCCTCAGATGTATCCCCGCCGTGATGCTCCGAGCGGACCGCGCGAACCGCCTCAATGGTCCTCGCACCCCCGACATCGACAACAAGCTGTACCGCCCGCCCGTCACACTCGGGACGAAGACAACCTGGCTCGCTTCGAAAGACGTTACAGGGAGGTAAGTCGCACCTGACGAACAACAACCCAGCGCTTACAGACCAGCAACAGGTACAAGAAGCCTTGTTTTATTCCCGTCCTCCATCCGAGGCTTCTCAATTCTCCGACTCGCACGTTCATCAAACTATGCCGCCCCCTCAGAACACTTGCGGTCATGCTACATATGAGATGTCCGACGTGGAGAGCATCCGTGCGTCGACAGAAGATCGGGAAGCGCACCACCAAAACACTCAATTGTACACGCACACCTTGACTGACCAGCCGCGGATGTCTGAGGAACGTCGACGTCCCCTCCCTACCACATATGGAGACCGGCTCGCCCCTGCTCTGCGAGCCACTCAGCCCGTTTACGTCGACATCCCTACAGAGACTCTTGAAGACCCAGACGCTCCCCGTCGCGACGCGACACAAGGCTACAAGGACACACCACGACTGACTGCTCACATGGAGAAGCTCGAACTCGAGCACAAGCAGATTCAGGCAGCTCAGCTTCGACGCGGACCCTGGACGACACACCACGAAGCTGAAGTGCGATCCACGGCTCGACCGCTACCTCGCCCTCCCATCGAAGCAGTATATCAAGTGTCTCGCGCGCAGATTGGGCCCATCCCAGACCGAGCTCCCCGGCACCCACCGAACGAGATGGAGCTGGTCACCAAGCCCATTACCATGGCGCGTATCAGGGACGGTACGCCGGTGTCCACCACCAGTCTTGCGACCCATATCACCAACCCCGTATCGGTCACCACTGAGAAACTTCGAGAGGTCGGACTCACCAGTTTCTGTGTCCGACCTGAATTTGGCAAGAAAGGCCAACCGTTGATCATCGTTTCAAACTTTTTCTCGGTCAAGCCTCTCGGAGCAAGGGCCAAAATCATACAGTACGTCAACTGCGTACGGAGGGCATGCTTGTGGCTGACGTATAGTCACTATGATGTGCATATGGATCCAGTCGTTGCAGTCGCTGGGCAGCGCAAGCCCAAACTCAGGCTACGTTCTCTTTGGCGGCAACTGTGCCTCGAAGAGGCCGACAAGAAGAGCGATTGGGCTAGGGGCCTTGATGCCTCGGCTTTTGACGGCAGGCACAACGCCTTTACTCCCTACAAATTGCCGCTTGCTGATGGTATGTGAAGATGGTAGATGTGTCAACTGAAGACTGCTGATCTACCAGGCGAATCGAGGCAATTCATCGTAGCCATCAGCCCGGACAACATCATCCAGCGAGTCCGCAATGAGGACTCGAGCTCTGACGACGAGTGGCGCAGGTGGAAGATCGTTGTGAGACTCGTTGCCGATATCGACCTGCAAGATGTTATGAGGTATTGCGCGGCAGACAAGGCTGCCCCTTCCAGGGAGGAGGAGT
Organism: Tremella yokohamensis; assembly: GCA_024343385.1. Taxonomy (NCBI): domain Eukaryota; kingdom Fungi; phylum Basidiomycota; class Tremellomycetes; order Tremellales; family Tremellaceae; genus Tremella; species Tremella yokohamensis. The sequence continues at coordinate 233,093 of BRDC01000038.1, read as the reverse complement.
GCTTGACAGGTCAGCTTGTGCCTGGAGTCTAGACTAATCAGCTGACGGTTTTCAGCAATCATGGCCACAAACGTCCTCATGCGCGACTTTCCAAGCCAGACTTACACTCAATCTGGGGCGTCCGGCAACCGATTCTACACGCTCAACAATGCGGTGCCGATATCGCACGGAGCAGTTGTATGCCGCGGCTTCATGCAGTACGCCGAGTATCGTACCGCCAGCAGTGCTCATCTCTAGGTCCTTTGGCTACTCAAGCTCCGGCTTGCCTTTGCTCAATATCGACGTTGGCTACTCTGCGTTCCTCGCCTCGGGTCCTCTGCTCAAGGTGATACCCAAGATACTTAGCCGTGCGGGAGGGCGAGATCTCAATCGCGGCTATCTTGGTGGTGTTGAGCCTGAGCTCAATTTCCTGACGCCCCAGCAGATCGTTCTGCTCAAGTCGAAATTGAGAGGCGCACGAGTAAGCTGTCCCTCCCTCGTAGGGGACAGGCGTCATGCTAAAATTGCAGTTCACGGTGACCCACCGTGCCAGCTCCCGACTCCACACAATCATGTCCATCTCGACCATCAGCGCAGAGCAGTTCGAATTCGAGCTACAGTCAAAAGACGGCTCTACGCCGTCGAGGAGGATAAGCGTAGTGCAGTACTACGAGGAGCAGTATGTCCAGAAGGTCCGATTCCCGCGTCTACCTTGTGTGCAGGTGAGCGTCGGTTTGCGCCTTGCCTTATTCAGCACCAGCTCATGAGTCAGTATGGGGCTAAAAAGCTCGTCCCCATGGAATTTGTCAATCTCGAAGACTGGAATTGTCTTCCTGCCATGAAGTTGTCTCCCGAGCAGACGGCAGAGTGAGTTATTGGGTTGGCACGGGGTGTTCAGAGCTCAACTGCCAAGGATGATCAAGTTGAGCGCCGTGAAGCCTCAAGAACGGGCCAAGCAGATCAACATGTGGCGAGAGGAACTTCATCATGAGACACAGCCGAAGATCGCTGCTTGGGGCTGGCAAGTGCGGAGTTCCGTGCGGTGGGAAGAAGTGACTGTTCACAATCGCAGGTCAACAGTCAGATGGTACGCATACAGGCTCGTATACTACCACCGCCCAAGATAGCCTATGCCCGTGGCCAGGAAGGACGACCCAACGCCGGCGAGTGGGATATTCGCGACAAGCAAGTGAGCCCTCCCTCCTCTCTGCGTCATCTTGTTTCACCAAAGACTGACGTGGCAGTTCGTTCGTAATGGTCCCCAGCCGCTCAAAGCCTGGTCTGTCGTCTCCTTCGACAGGTTCTTCGGGACGCGGGACATGCAGCGATACGTGCAGTACCTCTGTCGGATTATGGAATCGCACGGGATCGAAGTTGCCAATCAACGACCTGAATGTTTCGAACCCGTTGATCCCCGGGAAGAGGAGAACGTGGTCCGCTCCATGCAGATGGCGGCAAGGAGCGCATATGTGGCTGGGAAGTGTAGCCCTCAGCTCATCTGTATCATCCTGCCGGGAAGGGAGGCGGTGACTTGCACATCGGGAACATCGCTGACAAGGCAGGGATGCTTGGCTTTACGAGCTCATCAAGCGAGTCTCGTTCACCCAACTCAAGGGCGAGCTTATTTCAACTTGTTCGACGTCGTAGCTCACACTCAGCGCCCGTTCCTACGCAGTGCATGCAAGCCGCCAAACTCCGCACGGAGCGAGGGATAAAGCCGTACACCGACAACCTCGTGATGAAGATACAAGTCAGCTGGGGTGTCCAGCATCTATGTTTGAGCTGACAACAAAGAGCAAGCTCGGCGGCTTGACCCATCGCATTCCTATCTCAGAGCTGCCGGGCATGGAACGCGGCAAGACCATGATCCTCGGTGCCGATCTGGGTCATGTCAGCTAGGGTCTTCGGTAGCAAGTTGAGCTGACGTCGACAGCCTCCCATTCGTGCGGGCCAGGCAGAGCTTCCCACCGTCGCCTGCTCAATCGCCACCACCAATCCGGACTGTGACTCGTACTCACCCCAGATCCGCCTGCAGAGCGGGCGGGCCGACATCATCGCCGACCTGTCCACCATGGTCGAAGCGCACCTGAAAGTATACAAGACGCGTAATGGCACCTACCCCGAGCGGATCCTCATCTTCCGCGACGGCGTGTCCGAGGGACAATACGCCGCCGTGCTGCACCACGAGCATTCCGCCGTACTTGACGCCTGCGAGCGGCTCGAGCCAGGCTATCGACCTCGTATCTTACTCTGCATCTGTGCCAAGCGGCACAACACCCGTTTCTTCGGCAAGCTCTCAGATACCGACCCGTCCGGTAATCTCCCCTCGGGTTTGGTGGTAGACCGTACGGTCACCCATCCGTACGTGTACGACTTCTTCCTCCAGTCGCACGCTGCACGGGTGGGAACTGCCCGGCCGACACATTACATCTGCCTGCTCGACGAGCTGGGGATGACGCCCGACATGCTGCAGCAGATGGTACACAATCTCTGCTTTTCATTTGCGAGGTGCACCAAGAGCGTGTCGATCGTGCCAGTGTGTTACATTGCAGGTCGGTCCAGCACTGCAAAGCTTGGTCGAGACGGCTCAAAGCTGATGATGGCCAGATCTTGTCTGTCAAAAGGCCCGGATTATCATTCACGAGCCGACGCACTCTACCCAGGCGCCGTCAAACTCGTCCGATGGGAAAGGGGGCAGGCCGACTCCAAATGCCCCGCCGTCCACTGTCGGGTCCACAATGCGCAAGCGCGGGGCCGCTCATGGGTTCGATATCATGCAAGTGCAGAACCTGCTCGAGAGGAATCAAGATCTGGGAGACAGCGTGAGCCATCTCTAACAACAGTGATTCGTCCGCTGATTGCTAGGCCTGGTGGATGTGACTCCCCAAGCAGTGTATCAGGACTGTTCGTAGTTGTCTAAAGACCGCTGTCACATATGCTCTTCCGGTTCCCCTGTCGACTTTCCCTTACTCCGTCCCGGCTGTCCATATGCAAGCAAGCAAGAAACAACCAAGTCATAGATCCTTGCTCGCCTCTCCGCGTCCGCATGCCTTTCATGTGAAGTCGACTGCGATTGCATATATGGTATCGAGATGATGACCCAATCTGTACATCAGCTGCCTCATGCATATGTCATGCCATGTCACACAACCAGCCAAGCATTGGGTTACGTCGATTCATAAATCATCAAGCAATCAGGCTGTACGAAGGGTATCCCCTGTCTGAGCTCCGGCGACAAATCGGCCTTACAGTCTATACACACAAGCCCGGATAGAGAAGCGAATGCTCATGCGCCTCGGGAAGTACGGTACTCGCCCTCGGCCGCAGTAGCCGCTTCCTCGATCTCGCCTTGAATACCCTATGAGTCAGCCTCGCCCTGCGGCCTAGACTGTCAGACTAACCGAGAGGGTTTCTGCGGCAGTGGAGAAGAAGATGAGTTGGGCCTTGACCAGCGAAGAAAGGTTCTGCAGGGGCTCGGGCTATTGCTGTCAGCGATAGACACAGAGTTAGTTGTCCTGAACTCACGTTCTCCAGGACCGCTTTCATCAACCCAATTGCGGTTTCGGTGTTTTGCACCAACTTGTCCTCGGCCTCCTCAACATGGAGCCTGGCATAAGTTCAGGTTTCTTCCGAAGAGCACAGACCACGCACCGGGCCTGCTCCTGCTTAGCGGGCGCAGCACTTTTGAGGCTGAACGGTAAACACCAGCACTCATTCGTCGATATTGAGCAGTGACTCACGCAGCGCGAGCACTGTCCAGCTCCAAACGAGCAGTCTTGACATTGGCGCGGGCCTTCATTGCGAGACCGATCGAAGTGGACAGTGTAGCTTGCCACGGAGTGACAAAGCGGTCGGCAATGAGAGCATCCTGGGAGAGACGAGCGTCTCCAACCTGGGCGTCAGATTGGATGAGAGAGTCTCACGAAGAAGCCTACCTTTTCCATGGCCACGCCGTACACGCCAAGAGCCACGCCGAGCTTGTCCTCGGCTCCCAGCTCGGTAGCACCAGCCTTTGCGGCGCGCGAGATGGCGTGGGGAAGAGTTTTAGGAGCGGGTGGAGCTTTGGCGGAGGGGTTGGGAACGGGAATGGGCAGATTGGTGTTCTGTCAAGTCAGTCCGCCGACACGTTAGCAGCGTGAGGATGAAGCTCGCCTTGAGGTTCTTGTTGGCGAAGGTCGCCCATGCAGACTGAGCCTGCGAGCCGAGGTCCTGTACGCTCTCCGAGATGTCAGAGGGGTAATCGTACTGCTTCTTCAGCCACACACACCATAAGAGTCTCGCTCCACCCACAGACTCGGTCTCGTAGACCTTGCCGATCTTGAGCAGCTTCTGGTGGACATCTCGTAGACCATCTACACGAGCCTCGAGCTGCTTGTACTCGGCAGGCAATCTGTGGCATCAGTAATTTGCCCTAAAGGCAACCGAACCCGACGGGATAGCAGATAACAGGTAAATGGTATGAACATGTCAACTCACTCGGTGATGCCGTCTGGTCCGACATTGCCAAAGCGCTCCCTGGACGTCAGATTGTCACCAAACGGGCTTCGTCGACCGCGCCATCAAGCCCAATGGCTCCAAACCCACTTGGTCGCCTGCATGGTGTTACGCAGGTTCTTGGACACGCCCGACACGTCGACCGCCGGCAGATTCGCCGAGAAGTTTTTCCACGCCTGCATCTTTGAGACGATTCTGAACCTCTTGAGGGATCGTGAGATGAGCAGAACTAGATGTAGAAGAGGATTGAGATGGATGCAAGTGCGTGAGAGAGAGAGAAGGCAGTGCCCAGACGTCATGACGTGCAGCCATACACGCGCGCCATCCGACCCCTTCCCCTTTCAGATACATTTGATTCCGTTATCTATCCCATGACGTGGAATATGACTCCGGGGCAACGCGCGTTGGCGACCAGGGCGATGATGATGCTCTCTCACTCAGACAGCTATTCATCTCTCTACACCCTACACTGAGCTCTCATCGAGTCTGCACGCTGGCAGTGAACCATCGCGTACTCAACAGCTCCATACCTGCTCTCTGCTAGAGCTCTATCTCCTGTCAGTGTAGCAGCCATGTCCGTCAAGGGCCCCGTCGAGCCCATCGGCTTTGACTTTGCCAACTATGCGCGCAACCAATTTCTTGGGGAACACATGGGCGGTCTGCCAAAGGGTGAGCTGCAGGAATTATAGTGATATTTGACCAAGCTCACAACAAGCTACCTCAACCGGTACGACCATTGTTGGGCTCAAATTCGGTGGGGGTGATTCTGGAGAGGAGGAAGGAGTGTGCTTGGGAGCCGACACCCGAGCGACCGGTGGTGAGATCGTTGCAGACAAGAACTGCGAGAAGGTTAGTCTCAAGCGGGCGGGAACTCGCTGTCCAGCTGACACGAAGATCCACTACCTGACCCCCAACATCCGATGCTGTGGTGCTGGTACCGCCGCCGATACGGAGTGCGTACCTTGTACTAGGAACTCTTCGCGAAAGCTGATCGCTTAAGATACGTGACCAACCTCATGTCGTCAAACCTCGAGGTGAGCAGAACCCGTTTATCGTCATGCGTTGCTGACCTTCAAAGCTACACGCCCTCTCCTCCGGTCGGCAGACAAGAGTGGTGACTGCGATGACCATGTTGAAGCAGTACCTGTTCCGGTATGCTGCTCTTCACCAAGCGAGGAGGTCGTCTGACGAGTCAGGTATCAGGGTCATGTTGGTGCGCATCTCGTGCTCGGCGGGGTGGATTACACCGGTCCGCACCTCTTCACTGTGCACGCACACGGGTCGACAGACAAATTGCCTTACGTGACGATGGGATCCGGTTCATTGGCAGCAATGGCGGTATTTGAGAGTGCATACAAGCCAAATCTGAAGGTGCGCCTGCTGTTATTGCCACAGCATCATAGACTGACCATTAGCGCCAAGACGCGATCAACCTCGTCGCTCGGGCAATCCGCAGTGGTATCTTCAACGATCTTGGTTCTGGTTCAAATGTGGACGTCGCAGTCATCACCAAATCGGGTACCGAGACCCTCAGGAACTACGAGATGCCTGTGAGTCAATAACATCGATGTTCGAGGACATCCCTGACGACAAGAATGAACGAGGTGTCAAGTCTCGAAACTACAAATTCCGGAGAGGCACGACGGCCTGGACCAAAGAGAGCGTCCGTAGCCTTATCGTTAAGGAGGAGGTCAAATTCACCAGCGGCGCCGGTAAGGATCAGGCGGGGGATGAACCAAAGCCTGTGGCACAGGGAGCGGGTCCGGGAGGTGAAGAAGGAATGGAAGTGGATTCGTAGACAGGTAAGCTTTCCTTTCCCCCACCGCTTCACCATCCAAAGATGAGAGAAATGTTGGCACCAGTCTTACCGTTTCATGGTGATTGACTTAGGCGCACCACACCATACGCTCGTGGGCGTCTCTGAGGATACGAGAGTCGAACGACTAGGCCTGCGCTGACCTCTAGACATTCGATAGCATTTTCACATTGCATGTATTGTATCGCAGATTTAATTCGAAAAGTTGGATATCTCGCTGCCCAGAGTAGTTTCTGCTCAAGAGTGACGGGGTATCGTGCGGTACAACGCACGGCAGAGGCGATCACTTGCTGCTTCGGACATTGACATTCAGCGGATGGTGAAGAATCTGAGACAGGTTCTCACAGACAGACGTCGCTTCGTATGGCGTTATTGAATGCGCTGACTAGGGGCGAACAGGCCAACTGATGAGCAGTACCCTCGGGTCTGCAGCATGTGCTTTAATACGGACTTGTCCCGAACGACGAGGGATGTTGTTCGGGTAGGAGTTGAGAATTGCAACCGCCAGTGAGGTGCCTTATTGTCCACGAAGGACTTTGACAGCATCTATGCTGCATGCTCAGGGGGGGACCGCGTACGCAATTCAAGGCTGCTCAGTGAGAACGGCGGGTGAAGGAAGTAGGGGCAAGAAGTCCCGACCGCGCAGCTGGAGGAAGTATCGAGTTTGACATCGTGTATCTCAGACATTGATGTACAGTATGCAGTCCACTATAGGCCGAGAAGTTGCCTTGCTCAGCGGGAAGTACCCCCACTACTCGGTCCGTGTCGGCGCCGGCGCCGGCGCCTGGCAAAAAGCAAGGCACTCAGCGACTGCCGGGGCGCGGACACTTCGAGGAACCTCTGACCGCCGGAATTGTACGTCTCCATAAGCAACGGGGTTTCCGTATCCATCTGCTCCATCAGTCTCAGTCTGACCTCCTCCGCATCTTCTAGAGGGTCGGAGGACGCGTCAATGCTGGTGCCATTGTAATCTCGCTGGACGTCGACTTTGACGACGGTCCCTCAACGAATATGGCTTTCCAGCTCGGACTCGCAAAAGTCCAGGAAAGAGTGGAGCTGGGTGCACAGCCGGTCGTCGCACCGCATGTCTTTCCTACTCAGCCGAGGGTCTTGCACTTCCTTGACCTGAACCAGCTCGAGCAGGCGGTGATCGGGTGAGATCGCTAGCGGTTGATGTGCGGCGGTATATGGTTGTCTGGGTCTCCTGTTCGTGCAATACGACAGTCTGGCCGTCGTACTCGACAGTGTAAACGTCAGGCTCACTGTCAGGTGTTAGCGTTTCGACGGTCTCGACAGGCTCTTGGCTGATTGCAGGCGGATTGGAACGGGACATGCTTGTTCGTGATTTGATATTGAGATGCTTGGTCGCTGAATCTTTCTGGGTTCTGCAAAATGATGGACGGACGGCCGGGGAGGGGTGGAGGGGGGCTCTTTATCTACGTCCAGGACGAATGCAAGAGCCTTCGCTCGACATGGCGTGATTGAGTCCCTGACCCGTGTGGTATCTACAAAGCATGATAGCGCCAATCGACGGACTGACAAGATCAGGAGCGGGTGTGAACGCCTCGCAAGTGTGGCAGCCCCGAAGAGCCGCTGTCCCTTCATGTGTAACGACTTAGGGGCAACGCATTCCTTGGCGTCAGAACTCGGGGCACGTTGTCGTTGTCATCGATGCCACCTGATTTCAAGCGTCGCTTCTTTTCCACTCGAGTGAAGCGCAGTTGTGGCGGATGGACCGTGCTCAGAGAATTGCTATGAATCGGAACTGAGTCCTACCGCCTCGAGTCTCGAACTTGGGCTATTGACTCGCGCCAGTGCCAAAAGCGCTGGATCTACGTCAATCTTAAGGAATAAGGAACTCCCCCCCCCCCCCCCCTTTGGGCCGCGGTGTCATGGTCAAAAGGCAAATACATGAATGTCCATTTATACAGGAAATGCTCAAAATGAAAGAAAAGGGAATCAGCCTAAGAGTCATCTTCCTCTTTTACTTTTGGGTCATCCGTGGATCCAGTCGAGGTTCTCCCGGCCCCATCAGTCTTCTGTTGGCTGAGGGCCTCCCAATTCGCGGAAGATGCAAGGAAGGAGCGGGGTGCACTTTTATGCGGCGGATCTTCGTCATCATACTCGTCATCCCACTCAAAGATTCGATCCCTACGAGCTGATAAAACGAGTCTCGGCTTTTTTGAGACCTTGTTATTCCGCGCGGGTATGTCTGAATTTATAGAGCTTGTCTGACCGGTGAATGCAGGAGACAAGTCCTCTTTCTTCACCAATGCAGTGGATTCCAACCCCGGGGTTTCCAATGCGGTCGGAACTCGGGCGGGCTTGGAGTCGATGTCATCAGCAGTTAAGGAGCCGCCCTTGGATGACGAGAAGACTTTGGTATCATCGGCCTTGGAAGGCGAATAGTCTTCCTCTTTTACTTTGGGGTCACCCGTGGAGCCAGTCGAGGTGCTCCCGGCCCGATCAGCCTTCTTTGACGAGGATGATTGAGGTATATAAGGGGGGTACGGTCTACCCGTCATCATCCCATCGAGAAACTCCTTACCCTCTGGCGTCTTGAATATTTCGACGCGCCTTTCTGTGGGGAGATGCCACACCTTGGCCCATGGAGTCATAGGGCTTGTCTGACCGGTGGATGCAGAAGACGAATCCTCTATCTTCACCAATGCAGTGGTCGACTCAGCGGTCGCCAATGCAGTCGGAGTCGGGGCGGGCATGGAGTCAATGTCATCAGCAGTCAAGGAGCCGCCCTTGGATGACAAGAAGACTTTGGTATCATCGGCCTTGGAAGACGAGTCACCTTTGAAACCCATGATGTAGGAAAAATTGTGAGGTAGGTTGTGGTTGTGTGTTTGCAGAGTGCAAGACTGGCAGGTCGCTGGGTTCAAACTGTCGTTTCTTATACTCTTCCTTCCTGGGGACCACGGCTGATAAGCTCGATAAGCTCGCTTAAGCAAGCGAGCCTCCGACAAAGGAGGTGCTACAAATGGCTGTGAAGTGTTGCCAATCCGATTGCGATGTGCAAAGCATCGCGAGATCCATTCTCTTGCCAGTAGCGAGCAAGTGCAAGGAAAATCTTCTAGCATCAGGAGTATTTGCGAACTTCAAGGACAAGCTTATCGTGTTGAACAAAGGGCAGCTCGCTTAGGGCCTCGACCTGTGCGGGACCAGCATCTGGCCGAAGGCTGAGAAGCAGAGGTCTCCTTGATTGGAGCCAAAGGCGAGTCTAGGCTCCAACCGCTGTCGCACGGAATATCGTCTACAGCACTTGCATCACTGTGTGTCACGGCAACGAATCGCCTGCTCCAAGTGCAAAGAGAGGACTCGTAGCTTGCTTGCTTCGACACTTGAGTGTCTACTACGGTGACCTTGAGGATAATTATTGTACATCCAGTACCGGCACGGATCATGCCAGAGAAGTGAACCGGTATCGACCAACGCTCACATATGACACGGCCTTTCTGTTACTGGCGAGTACGCTGCACTGCCATGTCACACCGAGTACAGTGTCTCGATGCTCCTCAGTACTCCCGCATATCTCCTCTCTCATCTATGCCTTCCAACGCGACACACCGCTCTGCACTTCTAAGCACATCCCACAGCCACCCCATGCGGCCCATGACATCCTCCCTGCTCTCCCCTTCTTCATCCCACCATCCCGCCACTCCACCCGCGTCAGCCTCCTCGATCAGCCTGAACTTATCGGCAATCTCGCTCTCTCCAGACCTTCTAGCCCGCTTCTTCGGAGGGGAAGACACCTCTTGATTCTCTCCTGCTTCATCCCCCGGTCGGACATCGGGCAGAGATACAGCTGGACTGGAAGAAGGGGGCGTCATGAGCAGGCCTGCGGGGGCACCCCGAGGTGCTCGACGAGGCATGTTCTTGATCAGTCGATCGGGGACCCCGGCGGCCCACGGTCGGTCGGTCGCAGATTCCGTATGGCTCGACTTGTCGATACCTGATGGAGTGGCGTAGGCCGATTCGCGGAGTTCGGGGATGGTCACGCTCGGTCGGCTCAGTACGTGTAGGCGAGATGAGCCAGCAAGTGAGGTCTCGCCGTGATGTGTGTCAGGGAGTGGTGAAGTGGGCGTGACGTATGCTCCTCCTGCGCTGGCCGCCCCGTCTTGCGCCTGTAATGCAACTGTAGCGAGTGCGCGCAGGCCTGTAGGCTGCGGCTCGACGAGACGCAGATTGTCCACAGGCCGAGTCTGTGGCGTTAGCCTTGTGCATGGCAATAAGGCTGGTCACCCACCGATCCCTCAAGCTCGCCAACAGACGAAATGGTCTCTGGACCACGGCGCGATACCCGGGATGTCTCAGTCTCCGGCCGTTTCCAGAAAACACCCGCTGGCGGGCTGGGCAAACGCACCACCTGCTCTTCCGGAGCAACCCTGCCCTCCAGGAAACTGGGAAATGGCGAAGTCCGAATCTGACCCGAACTGGGACTGGGACTGAGCATCGGCTCGGGACTTAGACTCGGGCTAGGACTGCGCCGCGGGAAGAGCAAAGGCAAAGGCCGATCTTCCCCTCTTGATCTCTTCCACAGCGCACAGGCATTACACAGAGTGCCGCGCCATTGGGGCGTATCCGTCTCGGAACAATTGGTACATTGTTTCTCACCGCGCTTGCTAGTTGCGGGGAACCTGCCTGGTGCTTGTGGTGCTCTTGCGGCGCGTGGCCTTCGTCCTCTCTTGGCCTGACTTCGTGGAGTCGAGGGTGCTTCTTTGCGGTTCGAATTGAACGAGGCAGGTTGTTGGATGTGAGTGTGAGTATGAGTATGAGTGAGAGTGTGAGGACCCAGAGGTAGGGTTGTAAAGGGTCGGTGACTTGGTGAGAGGGGAACGAAGGGCTTAGCATCTGGCATGCGTAGGATTTTTTTGAGTGGCGAGCCGGGGGAAGGTGGGGTTTGAGGTGTTTCCTGTTTCACAACAATCTGGTCTTGCTCATCTTGTATGTTGACAGAGTCTTGTACAGAAGGACGAGTGAGCCCAACCTCAGTGTCGCCTGCCGACGGACCAGCGTGAGTAGAGACGAGTGTGCCCAAGGACAACGCCGGTGGGGTGGCTTCACTCGGAGTAGTCACAGGAGTAACGATCATCGTGCTCTTCTACGCCACTATGCCGACTGCCTGCTCCCGCAAGATCAGAGCTGCTTGGTGCTTAGTGCTCAAGGTGGCTCAGGGATGAAAATAGACCAAAGGCCTCAGTCGCGAAGGCTCCAGGGATCGCTCGACGCTGTAAGAGAGGGCGGCGTGACCTGCAGAAAAGGCAATCCCGCTTAAGGCCCGATATGACTGCTTTGTGAGCCCTGCCCCTTGCTCAGGTCCCACACTCCCCTCGCACCTCTATGGGAGCGTGGGAACGCCGCTGCCAACAGTGCAAAGGAAGCCAACTTACCTCGAGGGGTGCAACACGGGGGTAGTCACTCTGGTCCCTACTCGCGAGTGATCACCTCGAGTGACACACAGTTCAGGCGTACGAGTATCCAATCGACAAGCAGAACCAGTGAGATCGCTCAAGTCAGAAGAGATAGATGGTGAGAGACAGATAAGAAACCTGCGACGCTTAGAGTCGACTGACACTTTTCTCTCTCTTGCCCGTGCTCCAACCTAGCTTGGCCGTATAAGGCCAAAAAGCCGACCTTTCATTCCCTTTGTCAAGATGCGACCTGCTCGAGCTGGCCAGTCCCATTCCTTTCATCCCTTTGACTCTGGCCAGGCGACCTCGGCTGCCGAGCGAGTATCGTCTCGCCCTCGCGCAATCTTGATCTTTGATCCTTGAGCGCCGCAGCATGCGAGTTACGTCCGGGCTGCCTTCCATTGATTGAATGTACCACATCTAAGAGCCTTTCCTTTGAACTTGTATGATCGCGGAAGATCGAGCGTATCTGCTGGTCGGATACGTACAGGAGCACAGGGCCGATGGTGATTAGCCAGTGGGAGCAATTGAAGGGAGCGTGGATGTGCAACCGAATACATGGGGCAGAGCATCCGATCTGCTCCCGAATGACTTGATCAGGGGCGCCCAGATGAACTGTTTGAGTGGTATGCCAACCCAGTCTTTTGATCATTGGCTTGTCGTCGCCGAGTCTGGTGAGCGATCTGCGTGTCAAAGCCCAGACGCCGAAAGGCCCTTTGTTGCTTCTTCCACTCGATCAATACCGCGAGACAGAGGTGACAGGTCAGCTTTGCATCGCAGCTACCTATCATGCCAGAGAAAGCCAGCGCAGCACACCGTCTCGTCACGAGACATCGGAGAGTACACCTCCGGGTGTGGCGGTAGAGACTAGAAGACGAATAGGTGTAGAAGAGGAACAGGGTCGTAAAGGTCGTATTTTCGTTTGCCGTTTGATTATGCAGTGGTGCGTCGAGACTCGACAAAACTCTAGACCTCCTCCTCCTCGACGGGTACCTCCTGGTCCTCGTAGAGCTCGTCCTCTGCGCCGGCCTCCTGGTATTGCATGTACTCGGACACCAGGTCTTGCAAGTTGGACTCGGCTTCGGACTAGGGGGTCAGTAGAATCCTAAGCCTGCCGACCGCAAAATCCTCACGAATTCGAGCTCGTCCATACCCTCGCCAGTGTACCAGTGAACGAAAGCTTTGCGTCGGTACATGGCAGAGAACTGCTCGCCGATACGCTTGAAGAGGGACTGGATGCTATCTTGTGAGTTGAGGGACTGCGGAATGGCTTGATGGCCTTACGAAGTGGAGTTGCAAACAAAGGTCGAAGACATCTTGAGGCCGCGGGGAGGAATGTCACTGCAGATAAGCTTGCGGAACGCGCCGTCAAGCTGCGACACACCATTGGGCAGCGGCGACGTTTCCAGGGATCCACTCGACGAAGTAAGGAGCGTTCTTGGTCTGAAATGTCAGCACAACCGGTTGCCGTTGGGTCTTTTGGTATTCTCACCTGAACGATCTGGATCTGGTCCTCGACCTCTTTCATCGACACCTTACCACGGTAGATGCAGGTGACGGTGAGGTATCGCTGTTCATTAGACTGATGCCTTGTCTGCACGCAAACAACTTACGCCCTGTCGCGGGTCGGAGGCGGCCATCATGTTGCGAGCATCGAACATTTGCTGTGTGAGCTCGGGGACGGTGACGGCGCGGTAAGAAGCCGATCCTCGCGCGGTGAGCGGGGCAAAGCCGACCATGAAGAAGTGAAGACGCGGGAAAGGCACCATGTTGACGGCGAGCTTTCGCAAGTCCGAGTTGAGCTGACCGGGGAATCGAAGACATGTGGTGACACCGGACATGACGACCGAGACGAGGTGGTTCAAGTCACCGTAGTTGGGGATCTGCAGCTTGAGCGTGCGGAAGCAGATGTCGTAGAGGGCCTCGTTGTCGATACAGAAGGTCTCGTCCGAGTTCTCGACGAGCTGATGCACGGACAGGGTGGCGTTGTACGGCTCGACGACGGTGTCGGACACCTTGGGCGAGGGGACGACCGAGAAGGTGCACATCATCCGGTCGGGGTACTCCTCACGGATTTTGGAGATCAAAAGGGTGCCCATACCCGAACCGGTACCACCACCGAGGGAGTGGGTGATCTGGAAACCTTGCAGGCAGTCACAGCCCTCGGCCTCGCGACGCACGACATCGAGGACAGAGTCGACGAGCTCGGCACCTGACAATCAGCATGTGGCTGGGTGGTTCGGCTGAGGTATCTCACCCTCGGTGTAGTGACCCTTGGCCCAGTTGTTACCAGCACCCGACTGACCAAAGACACTGCACGTCAGTGTGGTCCGGCAGAGACATGCAGAAGGAGCATCACGCACAAGTTGTCCGGTCGGAAAAGGGAGCCGAGGGGACCCGCCCGGATCGAGTCCATGGTTCCCGGCTCCAAGTCGATCAAGACGGCACGGGGCACGTACTTGCCGGCGGCGGCCTCATTGTAGTAGACGTTGACACGCTCGAGCTGAAGATCCGAGGTGCCCTTGTACGAACCGTCGGCCTGGATGCCGTGCTCCTCGGACACGACCTCCCTAGATGGTCAACATAGGCGTGCGGACATAGCATGGGATGGGAGAAACCCGTACTCACCAGAACTTGGCACCGATCTGGTTACCACACTGACCAGTCTGAAGGTGGACGATTTCACGCACTGATCGGCCAGACATGTTGTCGAGAGATTTGCGAGTGCGACGGCGAGCGAAGAGGAGTCGAGATGAGCGACGAGGAGATGTACAACAGAGGAGGAAGGGGGGATTGGGGTGGTCATGGCGGGTAGAGGTGGTCACGTAGCGGCGTTTGAGACAGTGGCAAGGAGGTCCGAGCGACACCAATGGCACCGCAGCACATGGGGAAGGAAGAGAGATGCGATCAGTCGCGAGGGGAGTGGGAGTGGAAGGGGTGTAGTAGGAGAGGCGGGGTGGTGGTGCAGGGGTAAGATCCATCATGTAGCATGCAGCCAGCAACAGTATAGGAAGTGCCCAAGTGTCGAGTGAACCAAATGGGTAGTGAAGAGGCAGAGATCCGAGCGGGATGGTGTGTTTCGGAGGAGGGGTAAACAAAGAAGGTAGCAGCATCAGCATTCCATCTCCCTACCCTTCTCGTGGATACTGACTGGTTGATCAAGTGTCGAGGAGTGTCGAGGTTCCGAGAAGACAAAGACGAAGAGGAGAGTCGAGATGAAGGTTGAAGAGAGAGAGAGAGACCTTTGCATTTGGAATGTTGATCACCACCCCTCTTCTCCTCCATCCAATGAGTTTGTCTTTACGCCCTGGCGATTTGGACGGACACCCTGGACGCGTGGACGCGACGCATGACGTGGAATTATTTGAAGCCGTATTATCAAACCTCCACTCGGTGGTCCACTCCGAGCCCTAGCAAAGACATTTCGCCAATGCATAGACACGATCCATGACATCCAACATGTCACGAGCAGCATTGCGAATCCTACCTAAACCAATGAGGGCGAGCCTGATCTCACAACTACGGCTCTTCCGCTCTATCAGCTCCTCGATCGGAACATACAGCTCGAAAACATCTCCAATCACCCCTCTTCAACTCCCGCTGGCACGCTCCGCTCAACCTCTCCCCCCGCCCCCCAAAGTCCGCCTCACATCAGCCGAGCTCGCGCGTCTACACCGTCTTTGCGCTCTGAACCCTCCGGAGCCTGGATCTCCAGCAGAAGAGACGCTCATCGATGATCTTGGAAGTCTGTTGGGCCTGATGGAGCAGGTCAAGGCGGTCGACATGGACCTCCCGCAAGGTCGAGAGGAGCGGGAGGCGTTCATTAGGGACTTGTTGACGGATGGGATTGGAGAAGTCGTCGTCGATGCGGGAGAGAAGAGATGATGCTCTCGTCGAGCCATCCCTCGAATCTTAAGCGGAGCTCTCGGCTCAAGGCTCCGAATCCATGGCCAGACGCACGCCGACATCTCCAGGGGACTCGCTCAACACTTGCACCTGGATTCGGGACGATATCGCCCACACCACCGAGTCATCAGCGTCCCACCCGACGATGTGGCGGACCTTACTGTTCGTCGCGCCTCGGCACCAGCACATACGCTAGATACAAGCCTCGTGCATGTCATGAACAACCCAATAACGTCTACACCGTCAAAACCTCGACCACCGCCTATCACCTCGCAACGTTCATCTTCAAACATGCGCCCGTGATGTCCACGCTGTCCCAATCCACCACCTTTTCCTCTTCCTTGCCTTCCTCGGCAGGAGGTGGTACTTCACGCTCGGCGTGTTGCTGCTGTCTCGACTGGATGTATGTGAGGGTGTTGCGGAAGTGCTATTTGTCAGCGATGTTCTCCACCGTATTTAGTCAAGAGATGGACTCACTCGTACAATCATCTCGGGCGAGTTGATCCCGTCGACCAGACCAGGCGGGCTGGCAGATGAAGGATGCACATCCCCTCCGTGGATATTGTCAATGTTGCTCGTGATTAGCTCGACGAGGCTATTGACATATTTCGGGGTCACAGCTTCGACACCCTGCTCGAAGTAGTAGATATATTGATCGAGAGCGTCCACGTAGAGCTGCACAGATGTGAGTTCGTCGATGCAAGAGGAGGCGATCCGGAGCGATTTTTGGAGACACTCGAGTACTCGTTTGCCGTCCCGGAAAGGCGTCTGTCCTTCAGCCGCTGCCTTTCTTTGTTCAATCAGCAGCCAGAATATACCTTTTCATCCTTCTCCCGTCCCGGCACGTCCCCCTGCCACCACATATGACTGGCGTAGAGCACAGCAGTAGCCTGATGACTCTTCTTGAGCAGCTTGCTCCCGTGGAGAGCAGCTTTCGTGATCAGGGTGTCGTAGTTGTCGTTCCCAAACACACGAGCTGTCTGCAAGGCAGAAATGATACCGGTGATGGCTTGCAGTTGTGCGCGCGACTCGGAGATGCTCTCTTCGTAGATGACAAACGCCTGGACGAAGAACTCGTATGTGAGCTCTTCTAGCCGGCAGTCGTCGGCGACTTGAGCAGCGAGGAGGAACAGGCGAAGGCAGATCTCGGGAGCTTCGACCTTGTTGTACAGGATCGTAGTGAGCTGATGTATGAATTTGAACAATGATGTGAGGCGAGATTCCCAATCCGTTTCCTGTCGAGTCAGCAGAGTCAAAGAGAGGGGGGGGAGACTGACGACATGTTCCCGAAGTTTGAAACGCCGTGCAAGCTGGATACCAGAAGCGATAAGCGGAGGGAAGGTGAATCGTATCCGTTCGCCGCCTTCTGCGAAATGTCTCCTTGCGGTCTGCAGTAGCTAGATGGTCAGACATCGCCCAAAGCCTCGTCAAATGTAAAGCCCACCTCCATCTGTATAGCAAGGTCCTCTGATCGGAACAGATGCACCATTCTTGCAACCCAGCCTTGCTCCTCGGCCATCTCTCTCAGATCGACGGGCTGTCGACCTCGACCAGTTCCTCCAATGGTCGAATCCTTCTGATCTCGGACAAGCACTGCGCACAGTCCAAGCACTCCGCTGACGTCTTCCGACGAATCGATCATGGTGTTGTTCTTGAGAACTGAGGACACGACAGCTTGGCCAATGGCTGCCCTTGTGGAGTACGGTTGCGCGTTGAGCAGAGGGATGTAGGAAGGGATGGCGAGGAGGGTCAGAACAGACAGGTAGGAAGTGATCGGCGCGAGTAGGAGAGCCAAAAGGTTCGCAGTCGTCTGCTGCGAATGAAGGTCGGGACTGATGGTCAGCGGGGTTCCGGTAAGAGCTAGCTGATTTACTTTTGTTGAAACTCGTGCACCTTTGCAGTCGCAAAAGACAAGATCTGGTCCACGTATTCCAGTCGATCGGGATAACAGCTGAGCGCGAGGTTGATCAGAGAGACACAGAGAGCGGTGATGTCCTGGATAGAAAGATCAGGCCGAGCCTAGAGATCAGCCTGAGCCACTGGAAGGGTCATTCCTGCTCACCCTGATTAGCTGAACCACCTGCTCCCAGAACACCTCGAATAGGCGAACATCCTCAGGGATCCCTCTGAACTTCTTCAGCGCCTTTGGCGAGCTGGGGGCCGGCTTCTCCTCGCTTTTCTCTTCCACATCTTTCGGTTCTCCGTTAGCCGCCCCGTTCTCCTTGGGACTTTGGGGCGAGGGCGCAGTCGGGCTCGTTGGACTGTTTGCCCATTCAGACGCCTCTGCTGGCTTTTCTGCCGAGTCCACCGCCTTGCCCTTTCCTCTGGCTCCTTTCACCCTCTCCGCGAGCCTTTTCGCCGCTTCCTCTTCCTGCCTTTTCTTCTCTTCCGGATCTTCATTCTCCGCCTCTCGTGCTGCAAAAGCGGCAAGACGGTCGATGAGCTGGATGACGATGTTCTTGATGTTGACTCTCGGATGCAGGTTCGCACAGGCGCCGAGGAACGGTCCAAGAGTGTGCAAATGGAAGTCGTCGGTGAAGACCTGAATGACAACCTCCATCAAGTACTCCTGCGCAATCACGTCTTTGCAATTGACGACCTGCTCCAAGACAGAGGGAAGAATGGTCCGGCGGTACATGTCCAGGTCGACGCCTTCGAGCTGAGACAGCCGGACGAGATTAGTACCGACCAAGATACGGAGGTCTTTGCGCTCGATCTCGCGCTTCTCGCGTTCACGCGAGTGTCCCTGATGTTGCAGTCGCACCCAGAGCTTGTTCATCTCGATGAAGTTTGTGAGGACGAACCCGATGGAGTCTTGGAGGTTGCCACCGGGACTGGTAGGTCAGCCTGTAGCTGCAGCAAGCCAGATAAGTGTGACTGACCCATCACTCGTGCCGACCGGTAGGTAGTCTCTGGTCTGTCCGGAGAGGTAGTGCCGCAGGAATAGACCTCTTGTCGGATGTTGTACGCCTCGAGACATCTCCAGCATGTCCTTCATGATCTCCTTGACCGGCGCGTCCGGGACAGACATGTATACCGAGCCAACGGTGATCATGAGGTACAGTCGTGGCACGATATTGCCAGCGTATCTACTGTCAGCTCTCTGCAACTCCCTGTTCCCACCTGCCATGGTGCAAAGACCGGTAGTCACTCACTGTACCAGCTCGTACAGGTCCGCCAGGTGATGCTTCCCCTCGGTATGCGCCTCATAGAGGTAATTGCTGAGATACCTCAAGCTGTCGAACACGCTCATGTACAGCTCATAGTACTGTTTCGGGCTCAACGAGCTAGTCCGCAGTTCGCCCAACATCGAGCTGGCCGCTTTGAGCGCCTCCATAATCTGATCCTGCTCGAGACATCGCTTCAGCTGCACCGTCTGCAGCTTGACATTGTTGAGGATCTCGGGCAGCTTGGCGTCCTCCATCGTGGCGGCGCCCTGTCCGTCCGGCACAGGATTGCCAGACCCGACGGCGGTTGGTAAGGGGTACGATATGGTGTTTGACTGACCCTCGGCTTGTGATCCCGCTGGCGTTGGGGCTTTAGTGAAGATATGAGATGCGAAGGGAGGAAGGAATGAACAAGGAGAGGCGATGACGGGGGACATGATGTGCCAGGTGGTCGGTGGTCGGTGGATGGCAAGGCACGGCGGGTTCGGACAAAGCGCTTTGACCCGGAAAGTGTGAACAGCTGCAGTATCGAAAAAGACTCTGGGTGTTCTACCTATACTTGTCTCTGCATACTCGGGGGAGATGGAGGGCCCTTCGCTGCTCAGACAGGCCTTGCGGCCTCAGGCATGCCGCCGGACGCTGCAGCTCGTCCCGACAGGTCAGGCAAGCCGACCTCATCGATATCTTCACACATCCCGTCCGTTGTTCGCCAACGAGCAACCCGCCTCGGTCCCGGTATCACTCATCGCCGCCTTGAGAAAACAACGGCCCGTCCCACTCTCCCTCGCTCGCGAAGCACTTCAGAAGTCCTCCAACGACCTCGCCAAGGCGCTCGCATATCTCGAATCTACCTCGCAGTCCACTTCGGCCAAGGCGGAGAAACTTTCCGCCCGTCCCACTTCGCAAGGGACGATAGCGGTTTCGCTCCTTGGCACGAAACGCGCTTCCATCATTCACTTGGCGTGCGAGACCGATTTTGTCGCTGCGACACCGACGTTCCAGACGCTCGCCAGTGGTATTGCCGGTACTGCTGCCTTTCTCGACGTACCCGGCAGCGCAGAGGCCGAGAAGGATCCAGAACGAATCGAGGACTTCCCGGTCGAAGCTCTGCTCAGCGCCCCTCTGATCAGTGTACCGAAAGAGGGCGCGGGACAATCAGAGGTCACTCCGCTCTCGGACCCACAGACGGTCAAATCACGACTGCTGGCGAGTCTAGGGGAGACAGGGGAGAATCTGCGGTTGATCAGGGCGGCCAGTTACGCCAGTCCGTTCCCTAGCAGCACGGATATACGCTATGTGCCATCGGCCTACTCTCATCAAGGCAAAGTCGGCGGCCTAGTGGTCCTCAGTGCGGTTTCGGCAGATCCTGAAAAGCCCATCGCCAGCTTGGTACATGGCCCTGGAGGGGACAAGCTGGAGGAGGGACTCAACCAATTGGCACGAGGAGTGGCACGGCAGGTCGTGGGCTTCCCGACGACACGCATAACACGGGGAGGTGTGGAGGGTGAGGACGGGGAGATTCTGTTGGAGCAGGACGGGATGATGTTGAGTTCCGCCGCTGGCGGTCTGCAGGGAACTGTCGCCGATATCCTGACAGCTTGGGGTAACGAGCGAGGGGTGAAGGTGCAGGTTGTGGGTATGAGACGGTGGAGTATCGGAGACGAGATCGAGCCCGAGGCCGTTCCGAACTTGCCCACGGCATGACATTTGCTACATACAATGACCCGGTCGATGCATTGCACACATCTCTTGTACAGCTACGAGCCCAAAATGATGGTAGTGAATGCGAGACTCGATGCGGACACTCGCGCTACCGGACCCCTTCAGCTGTCGGTTGGGGCTGTTCTCGACGTCGGATCACCTCGACCTGATCATCAGCATTATGGATCCGTCTGAGGCACGCAGCATTACTCACGTAGTTGCCCGGAAACCAACCCGTCCTCCCGTCCCGCGTCCGCCCTCTCCACCATCCGGCGGTAGCTGATGGTCCCCCCTCATCCCTCTTCTCGAGGACCGCGACAATCTCATCCCGACTTAAACTCAACTCCCAGCCCTCTTTCCCCTGAAACTCCCATCGAGCCCGTGCAAACTCCAATTTGCTCGGATCCAATTCCACGGCTTGCGGCTTCTGATTTGCTATGAGAAGCTTGACCAGACGCGACATGAGCCAAGGCAGCCCCACGGCCGACAAGAGGAAGAGCAGTAAAGGCTTTGACGAGGGTCGGGCTGCCTCTCTGCCGTTCGGTGGTGATCCCGCCACATTTGACCATTCGTTCGCCCATCCACCGGTGTTGATCTTTTTGCCCTTGAGCCAGTTGATGATCCGTCGACCTAATCGAAGTATCGAGAAGACGCCCAATACCTGACCCAGGTACGTTTTGAGCGATCCGAGCTGGTCGGCGACACCGACCATTGCGAAAAAGGAAGAATGTGTCGCCATGTAGGTACTCTCGACCAACTGCGCGAGTGAGGTGAACGCGGTGACGAGTGACTCGATGACGGCGAAAGCTGGAGCGGTTGATTGCTGCAATGAAGACGTGAGATTTGGATATCCCTGCCGATCAGCTTGATATTTGCAGACTGGTATGTGGTCCACTGACCTCGCCGGGTGCACCCATCCCTCCTACTCCATATCCACCCATCCCGTAGCCACCTCCATAGCCATAGCCTCCGCCATATCGATTGAAAGGCGACGAGTAGGCGTTGTAACCGCCAAGACCACCATAGCTGTTCATGCCATATCCCATGGTTCCGCCATATCTGGGCTGATACGGTTGAACGCTCCCAAACGCTAATACATCAGCTTGTACACTGTCCAAATCATGGAGCCCATGCGTACCACTCGTCGAGGCATCCAGGCTAGATGGCCTGTCTGGAAGAGCCGGAGCTGTGCTCGAAGACGCTATGGCATTCGAAGAAGACGCGACGGCGTTGTCAAATACCGATGGTCCTGCAGACGATGCGACGTTGGCCGAGTTTGTCTCCCAAGGCTTCGGGCGGGGAGGGAGGGACGAGGCCATTGCTGCGAGAACACCAAGAGCAGGACCTTGACTTGATTGGCGAGTCTCTGCCTGGTGTTTTGCGCAAAGAAGCGATGACAGAGATATGTGCGAGATGCAAAAGTGCAGTCTGGCTCTGAATGTTCTTTGCGGTTAATCGAGCCGGTTGATGGGTCACCTCGGTCAGGGATCAGGGAGAGCCCGACGCTCGGACCTACTCTACACCCTACACCATTCAACGTCACGATGTTCTATTGACTTTGTCATCTACAACCAATGTCTGGTCCCCCGTCGTAGCAACGACAATGTCATGTCGGCGGTAGCTCCAGCCAGCGTGCTGTGGCCTAATGCCTCGGGCCAGAAGCTTCGCGTGGTCCGTGATCCCAGTCTACGCGTCCGACAAGCTGTCCGAGGTAGGTCCTTCATATGCCCAGATCATGACCAGGCGCTGACGGCAAGACAACAATGTAGCATTGCTCGCAAGGCTGCAGGCGAAGGCCGATCTTCGTAACACGGACAAGAATCGGCTTACGTCGCTTAGCTGGGCTGCTATCGAGGGCAGCCTGGAAGCATTCGAATGGCTCCTCCTAGACTACGGTCACGATGACCAGGAGCTCAGCCGAGTGGGGCTGATACGTCAATCTGGAGGTTTATACTTATGCTCAGGATGCCGACAATAACACCATACTGCACCTCCTTGCCTCTGTGCCCGCGCCACCGACGCTCTCCGCCCATACCCATCTGCTGAAATCAACTACATCCCTTCCTCCTGCTCCGCGTCAAAGATCCGCGGCTGAACTACAAGAAGTATCGCTTCGCATGACTCAGCTATACCATACACTATTCCCGTTTCTGCTCGACTGGTCAAACTCGGGAGGAAAGACAGCTCTACACGTCGCCGCGCAAGCCGGCAACACGCCTTTCATCGCCCTCCTCTGCGATCTTGGAGCCGACGTGGACCTCACAGATCTGCAAGGCAACACGCCACTACACTTTGCGAGCGCGTGGGGTCATCTCGACAGCATCCGATGCTTGTTGGAGCGCGGCTGCCAATTTGCCAGTCGAAACTTCGAAGGTTTCACCGCGAGCGATTTTGCCTACAGTCAGCAGATCATGACTAGTCTACAGTCGATCGCGAGGGAGGTGTTCGAAGAAAGGCGGAACAAGAGGAGAGAGCTAGTGGTCGATCCCGGCTATTTCGATGCTCGAGGCGGCTCTGGCGGCAGTGGTCAGAGTGGCAATGAGAGCGGGATCAACCGGATGAGATCTGACAGCTTCGCTTCGGGCTCGACATCGGTGCACTCGGGCTCGGCCGTCTCATCAAACCCCTCGAGTCTCCAGCAACAACCTCCAAGACGCATCGACAGCCTGCCATCGGCCTCTAGCCCATACATTGCTTCGGCGCCTCCTTCGGTGTCGCCGCCGCAGCCGCCCTCGGCAATGACCAGAGGCAGCACCCCGCCCATCGCATCGGGCGGTGCGGCAAGGGGAATTCAGGGTCCCTCTTCCAATACGAGTTCTCGCAGAGGTTCGGAAGCCCCGGTACCACAGTCCAGTCAGCCGTCCAGGTCAGGAAGCTTCGGGCAGGGCCCTCGTCCTTCCGCGAGCTCAGACCGCGCAATGCCCAATCGCAGTCCTCCCCCTCAGGCTGTCAACGGGCGAAGGGCGAATCTCGAGAGCCCGCCACCACCTGTGCCTCCATTACCCGTACTTGGTCCGGCTTTCGGTGCGACGCCTTCCGAATCGACCGCTCCTGGTCCCCCTCAACTGACGAGACGATGATGAGCACGTGGACGAATATGCATAAACCCACATGGACTCCTCTTAGGGGTACGACGTGACATCCCTTCACAGAACTACTCAGACGCAAGAGTGAACTAGCGCAGGAGCCTGAAGAGGACGCTTAACCAGCTTAGAGCGCAGCTACGTGAGCTAAATTACTCACGAGAAGAAAGGCTCTTCCGGAATAGCATTGGTACGTCCATTTTTCATCATGAGCTCGTTGCTACAACGGTGGGAGTTGCTGAAGCGAGATGCGCCGCCGATCTTCGCCCGTCTTCCCATGGCGAAGGCAGCTTTCATCCTACCCCGGCCCGAAGGAAACCACTGGACTGTAGGGAGTGCTGGCTAATACAATACACCCATTTGCCATGTGTGAAAAATGAAAACAGGCGTCACTGCGCGGGTTTGTCTTTCTCATCTACTCATCGAGTTGAGATTTCAAACCAATTGATATATGGGATTGTTGGCGACGTTGCCAACTCTGATATTTACCGCTTGATGCGTGTGCGAGACAATCACGAATTGTGGGGTATCGAAATTCATGCCCAAAAGCCTATCCAATTCCCAATTCACGACCTTGCAATGTGTCAAGTCAAGCCATCTTTGGCAAATGTAAGAAAACGCCTCGCACTCTTTTGCAATGGGGATTTACAATCGCCCATTCGCTACAAAGGACGGCATTGGCAACAGGAGATCCTATGAGTCATCGAGCAGACATGTCTCAAAGGTTCGCACCCACTCGACAGCACCGAGTTTACTATAAGAGCGACCAACACCCCACATGAAGTTCCCACCTAACATACAACAGCGACGAATCATCCAGATCGTATTCGCAGCCTAATCGAATCTCATCTCATCAAGTACACTCGTCTAGACATTGCGTCGCTCCAGGGAAGATGAGCGAGCCCGATCGCAGAGTGACTGAAACGAATCGGGATGGCACACTGCCGCCTCCGGACATATATCCTACCGAAGTGGCGGTCGTCCGAGCCCTGGTGTACTTAAACGAGTCGAATGGCACCCACGACTACTCGATTGCGTTCACCACTCACCCACAGCGAAACTTCCCATATGATCAAGCTATATGGCAGAGAATTCCAATGGGACAGGTGCTCAGCAACATGTGCGAATTTGTCGTCGCCACACAGGTTACACGTAACGCCATTTTAACAACATCTGCCCCTAACGCCGTTTCAACGACATCTGCCCCTTGGTCCATAAATGATGAATGCAATGAGTGGCAGATCGCAGTGCAAAATTATTGCCAACATTCGGATTCGGTAGTGTCAGGAATAACGATGACATACTCGCCCAATTTCGTCGCGGCCGGCATCGACATTTATCGCGTATTGACGAGTGGCATTCCCGATGGAGGGCAACAAACCGCGCAGGGAACCACGCTGTGGCCAATTTCCAAGATAGAGAGAGACAATTGCATCCGCATTGCGAGGCGCTATGACCGGCTTGACACTCAGCTCTGTCTGACACGAGCATCGCCGGCTGAGCCGCCTCGGCGTCTGCCTGGGACATTGAGACTCCCGACGATTTCAACGTATCCCAAAGGCTTCGTGTTTGAAATAAGGGGAACTACTGGTCAGGTCCAAGCCAACGACTATACCCAAGAGCACCGAATCGAGATACAATTCGAAGAACGGACCAACCCGAACGCTTAGCTTCGCCTTTTCGCCTGATCGCCTCACTCGGGGTACTGTACAAGTCTCGTCTCTGTATAAACTTTGTTCTCGGCACCCAAATCCGCGCTAGATTCCGTTTCCAACTATAGTAGATATTTACCGGACCGGACAGTAAATGTCCCCCTTCATGCATTGGAACCATTTACTGCCCTCACACGCGGCCGAGATCGCCGTCAAAGCCAAATTCTTCGTGCGGTCAGCCGGCGATCTGCTCGCCGGGGGCCTGTTTGTCCAGAAAACGTCCTCGACGCAACCACTCTTGACAACCCGAATGAAGAAACAACCCCTGAATGTCAAGATACTGTACTCGTGCTGGCGGTGAGAGTAAGCCCCACTCCTACTGCACATATGACAACTTGAGCAGGATTTCGACATTCTGACAGACTCCCGAGTGCCCGTGTGTCCGGCGGCCCTGCTTATCGCACAATGGTAAAGGAAACTCTGCTCGAATTACAAGTTCGTTGGTGTCAGCAGGATAGTGCGCAGTCGCTTGCCCGTCTTGTGAGCCCGAAGAGCCGACCCTAAGGCACTGGGGCATCCCCCCAGTCTTGTGGTCCGCCGCTCAACACCCTTGACTTGCTTATCGACTGCAATGACAACGGGATCTCTGGTCTTTGAGATCCCGATTGCGGCCCATGCAGTCCCTTTTTTGAGCACACATCCACTGCTGGACCGGAGTCAAGCCTGCGGGCCCTATCATTTTTGCCACGGGAAAAGTAGTAGTGTCAGTTGAAAGGGTCCTCGATGATTGCAAACGCATCGGGAGAACTGCGTCATGTACTGTTTGACGATGGGTGAAGCCAACTTTTCAAGTCGATGAGCAGCTCTGCCGCAAAGGCGCTGACTCCTCCACACCCACTTCAATTTCTGGAGGTCCAGTGAACAACGGACGGCGCAACATCAAAGGCAAAGGTTGACACGAACCCTGCCCGCCGTATGTACCTTCTTCGAATGGGCAGGGTGACTCCCATGGAATCGACCACAAGAGTTACAGTGGTCGTCCCCCCGGGAATAAGCACTGCAGATGACTCACAAGTACACCCCTTCTCTCACGGGGCGAGGTAGAGAGTGATTTCTTCTTGAAATCCGAAGATATTCCAACTTACACGGGTACAGTGCTTCCCGCCTTGGAAGCAATGATGAATCGGCATGCGGCTTCTCAGTGCGAAATAAGAAACGACAAATTCCTAGAACAAAGGCCAGTGGTTCAGATGCAATCACCATTGTCAGGACACGAGGTATACCCGCACCATCGCCTCGTGTGCAGGCTTTGCATACATACGTTCCATGTCTGCGTTTGACCTATACTATTCTCCGCATGCCTCTTCACATATGTTACTAAAGGTCCATGTTGCTCTTGAGTAGAGGTGATGCCCGCGGCAGGATTCCCTAGGTAAGCCAAGTCTGGCCCCCAGCTTCTCTAATAAGCTCCTCCGTTTGCGACATTCTTCCCCCTTCTTCTGATTTGACATTGTATATACTCGCTTTGAGGAGGATGAGTAGTCGGCACTAAGGATGTTTAGGCACCAAGGCGATGCAATCAGGCGTCGTCGATGGCGAAGAAAGCGAGTGCGCCTGGTAGCCGATCGGGGCCAAGCGGACCGTTGGCAGACTGAGCCACGGTATCTTCTGCACACTTGGTTCCGCTCCAAGCCACCATGCGCACCAAGAAGCAGTCACTGATATAAGCATCCAGCCCGGTCAATCGCAGTTATGGGGAGCACTGTGGCACAGCAGTATGTACTGTACCCAAAGCAGCCGGCAGCGAATCCTGCGCAGGGACTGACTCGGCTCCAGTGTATTTGTAAGTCTTAGCTTTTCACATAAGCAAGGCGTCTGCGTGGCGCCGCCAGAGACGTAGCGTTGGACCGCGGCCTGACATCCTATCCTTGACATATTGCGAGATCCCCACCCAGATGTGATGGAGAGCCCTTGTGGCAATGTCGAAACGGTGGCGATGGCGACGTTGTCAAGTTCTTTTGACGGGGTAGCACATATGTAATACATCTCCTCCAGACATCTGGTCCCATCAAAGGAGGGACAAATGACCGCTGCTGCTGCTGGCACGCCCGTCAAATGAGACATTCTCTCACGATGAAAGTCCACTCGGACCCATCGTTTCCTCACTCCTTCCCAGCTCGCGCACGACACTGTGCTCGTCCACTGCTGGCAAAGTTGCCCCGCTTGACGTTCTGAACTGGTAAATCGACCATGTCCGCCCGCGAAGGATATCAGACCTCAGGCGATACTTGGTCTGTCAGCCGAGCCGCGACGACTACAAATGTTCCGCAGGTCAGTCTAGTGGTGACGGAAACCAACGTCCAACATTTCGTGCCCGAATTAGCAATGGCTCCTCGCCACCATCTATATATTCTAGCCGAATCGACTGTTCCCCTCTCTGAGGCTCAGCTCGCTGCCGCCATAACTCCGCTGAGTAACTTTGCAGTTGCCAATAACCACTTCCGCCAGATGGCCTACTGGAACACTCTGGACAAACATCAGCAGTGGGATCCGCCTCATGAGCAAGCAGCCTGGGCCAATGCCCTGTCCACGTATGTCAGCCGATATGGTCGTCGATCGAATGCCGTCGTTCTAACCTTCGAGCCGTCCGTCTGGCATCGATTTGGCTCGACCGCCAATACGGTCTACAGAGCGGTCCGAGCTGTACGCGCTCCCAGAAACTCGTTGCAAGAGACCAGGCAGACCCAAAGCCAATGGCTAACCACTCCGGACGAAGTTCAATGGGCACTGACCGCCGCGCGCAATGTGGACAGTGATGTCACTTTGTGTCCCTCTCTCAGTTACGAGGTGCTCTCGCAGCCAGGTCAAACTCCCGCCATGCCAGGTGTCTGGTCGTACCGATGCCATCTGAGTTGCGGGCCAACATGACTAAAATTTCACGCGATCGCTAATATATGCATTTTCAGCTCATTTGCGGATGCTGAGTGCTCTTGTGAGACAAGGAGGCCGGGTTCTGACGTGCTGTACTGTACATAGTGTATTCTCCGGTGCGCGATCGCGCTCGAATGCGCTGTTGGTTTCTGCTCCAGAGTATCTCCTGGGGCAGCCGCGCCGCGCCGAGCCGGTGACCTGGCAGTCAAAAGGTTTCGTCGCTATTGTACTGTATCCATGGAGAGGTATGACGGCGATTTCCCTGCGCAACTGGTGTGCGAGACCGGCGTACCGAAGCTCCGTGCGCTTTGGGGAGCCAAAGAGCTATCGTTCATGTCCTTGATCCCATCTATCACAGTACGTACACACCAACTGGGTATAAAAACAGCCGCACGACGGCTCGTCCTACAGACTGGAGATCAATACCCAATTTGAGGCTCGAGGTTCTGGTCTCATTGTCATTCATGCAAAGAGGTGCCTGAGCCAGGTGATTTGATGCCATTCGGCCGCAATCGCTAAATGAGACCTATACTTTGCCCCGCGATCTTACATACAGGGCTTGTTGGGCGGACAAAGCTTGACTGTGAGCAAGTTCGAGTCGAATAGCCGATTGAGAGGCCACGCAATAATGTTGTTGACGATCTGACATGCCTCAATTTCATCATTATGCGTAAAGTAAGTTACGTGTCCTCGTAAAGAGCCACCACAGGCCAGCTCCCAGCCACTGCAGATTGCAAGCGCATTTGACGTTACGAGATCGAGAAATGTGATGGAATTGTACGAGGAGTCGAGGATCCTGCAAAGAGCCCGCGGTTAAACGGAACCGAATGACGAAATCGCGCCATTGCGACGTCGACAGCCGCTCACAGGTAATATCTCTTCCTGGAACCGCGCAGCTTTTCCCCGCTAGGAGTCAGCATCGCTGACAGATCACCGGCGGCTGGACTTACAGTGTCCTCCGCTCCCCATGTTTCAAGTCCATCGTCACCCGATACACCAATACCAGCACTATCTCAATCCAGTCCAGGACCAGCAAGGACAGACAAATAAAGTCGTTGACGATCCGCCCCGGCACTGTGACCGGCTCGAGCAGTAGCGTCGTGGATGACATGGTTGTCATGCTTGTGCGTATGGATTGCGTCTCATACTGCAAGCTCTGCACTTCGAGCGAGAGAGCCTCAATGCTCCTCGATCGATGGCGGCGAAGTTCGTTGATCGCGTGTTGTTGCATCTGTTGACGATATTGGGAGTGGCTGAGGGCATAGCGTAGCGTCTGAATGGTTTGCAAAGAAGAGTCCGTGCGCCTGTGAGCCAAAGCGATAGTGGGGCGGATCGGTTGGGGTGTGGCTCTCAGAACCGACGGCGAAGCAGCAGTATCGGTGAAGTCGCCTTCCACCGTCGAGTCGACACCAGCAGTTGGCGTATCCAGCGTCAGGTCGAGGCGATCCACTTCATCGTCCTCGATGTCGTCCGCATCTCCACGCGGCGCACGCCAGGTCTCGACGAGTGCCTGTAGATCGCTCTTTGCGGACGGCATGCCAGCATGTCGAGCAGAGCTTGGGGAGGGCGCCATAGAGGAAGCGTCCTCGTCTGCCCATCTGATGGAGCGCAAACGCACGGCCTCGTTTAGCAGCTCCCCGATCCGGCGGTCGATATCGCCATCCGGCTGACCAGCGATTGGTGTCGAGCCAAGAGCCATCGCCAATCCGGACAAGGCAGCCGAAATCTTCGATGGCAAGGGTTGGGGCATGTCCACCATTGAGCCATCATCATAGGACATCTCGCTTCCCAGGTCCCCTTGAGAGACATTCGAGACCGAGCGTGATATACTCTCATTGAAATAGCCATCGGCCATCACGCTGCCGAGCTCTGATCCTAGTGTTCGACCATTGATTCTGCTCGGCGTGGGCGAGAGGCTCATGGCCTGAGATCGCATGTTGGCCATTCGCGCTGTAAGGCCAGAGAGCGTGTGATGCGGTATAGGAGAAGGGGTTGGATCGAAGAAGCCAGAAGACGCCGGTGTCGAGGCCAGAGAGGCCTGTGGTGATGGATATGGAGAAGGCGTACGGCGGCGTACACCCGAAGCCGCTCTGGACACGTCCGATGAATGACCTACAGATGAGCCACCAGGTGAGTTTGGCGCCTGGATGGTGACGCGAGGAGCCAGCGGCGAGGTGGGCTCCAGAAGCGGCCGGACGGCAGAGTCACGTTTCGGTGTAGGTTCCAGGAAGGTCGACTGCGAGATCTTTTTCCGTATCCTACGCGTATCAAGAGCATCGGCAGGTAAGGTAAGGTGCCTCGCCTCCTGCTTTGTGACGGACTGCGCTTGGTGCACCGTCGCCGCATTGACCGAACTCGGGCTAGCGGGGTCTTCGTCTTGGTCCGGCGCTGTATTGGTATCGGAGATGCTTTGAGCGGCAGCCGCTGCAGCCGATGCTTCCCGAGACGCTCGAAGAGACGCAACGGTCATCCTGCTCAGACGCTCTACCACCTCCCCAAGATCTTCCATTCCTTCTGAGATACGCGAGCGACGGGACGAATCTCCAGCGGCGTCGACATGATCCGTGGAGAAGCTAGCCCGGTTGAATTGATCGACCTGGCGCTCGACCTCATCCTCCTCAGCATCGCGAGCCCTTGCATAGCTGGATCGGAGATCTTTATCGACTGTGCCATCTCGCCGCCGCCAGAGTGACCTTGGCTGAGGCTCGGAGAACGTTCTTTCGCGTGGCGTCCCGATGTTCAGTGGCTGTTGGTCCTGCACCCGTTCCATCATTGCCTCGGTACGGTCATACTCTCTTTGCAGCTTCCCAAAGTCCTTTCGTATGCGGGCTGCCAGCTTCCTTTGCGCCTCTTCCCCCTCCTTGGCTTCCGCGAGCGCATTTTCGAGGGCCGAGACTCGCTCGTCGTGTTCTTGTCTCTGCAAGGTGGCGTACTCTGCGCGAGCAGCCATGGAGGGCGAGTCAGACATTCCGGCGCGCGATACGAGCGAGTTCTGCGATCGAGAGAAAGAACTGGTGCCGCCGATAGGAGGACGAGTAGGTGTAGTCGAGATACGCGACGAGTTCATCTGTCGCTGCATTGGGGGGAAGCCCTGTGACGACGCTGACTGTGACATGGCAACGGGAGATCCTCGAAAGCTTGACGATCGAGACATAGCTTCTTGCTGCCTGTGCATCGCAAGCAGCTCGTCCATGCCGGGAGTACTGCTCGACAACTGAGGGGGAAGTCTGGCCACAAATTCTTCATGGCGGCGAAGCATCTGCTCGGCGACTTGGGCCGCCATCTGCAGTTCTGACACTGTGAGCTACACTCTTTGAACTAGCTGGCTGCTGACCTAATTCTCGCTGTTGGAGCTGGCGCCTCGCCTCTCGATATTTGGCTCTCATTTCTAGCTCGCTGATGTCTACCTCGCTTGAGGGTGTGACAGGCTCGGTCGCGTTGGGTCCGAAGTCGATGTCCAATCCCAGAGAGCGAGCGGCCTCCGCAGCACGACGTGCTCGGAGGCGCTCAGTGCCCTGCTCGGGAACAACGCTCTCCTGCATTTGCTGTTGGTGTTTCTCAGCGGAAGAGGTTTTCGTCCCGGGCAGTTCGCGACCATACGGCGGTGGAGGTGATGGTTCAGCCTCACTGCCTACCGAGCTGCGGAGCGACGAGGCGCGAGCCACCATAGGCCGTCGGGTTGAGCTGTGCGACCGATCGAGATAGTATGAAGCGTCCACGTCCAATCCGGCACTGATATTGCCAATGTCTGGACTGGCGCTGATCCTGGGCAGAGCCGACCGATTGACGTGCTTGCGATGGCGAGGATATGCGGAGAGAGGTGTGTCCATGAACGATATGTTGGATGAGGAAGATGGTAGAGATGAGGCGGACATAGAGGAAGATAAGGGAGCCTGGCTGGAACTAGAAGATGCAGGAGATCGATCGAACGCCCCTGGCATGGACGGCAAATCGTCCAACACGGTGGACGACGACAGTTTGGATCGAGCCCTGGTGCTCGGCGGGCGAGGTCGCCGCGTGATTGCAGTAGGAGTGGACATCATCCTGTGAATCAATGCAAAGCTCAAACTCGACAGGATCAACATGGAGTCCAACGGCTCCAAACATGCCTGGCGGCGAACAAGATGACCGATTCGGAAGGGCAGCGATTTTCGGCGACAACACCGGAGTCGGCAGACACAAATGAGCACACTTACTCGATACGCAGCGTTGTTGTTCTCAAGAGAATCTCCTTCTTTCGTTAAATCTGCCAGTCTTGCCCAGAAGCGACATCACTACAGCTCCGCCTGTCCAATTCAACAGCTTTGTAGAGCAGTGGGACCCGCAACGAGTTTGGGGTGGGCTGGGCGTTGTTGACAGATCGAGGCGTTGTTGACAGCGAATCTGGTATCGAGTGGCGCGAGCAGAACCGCGTCCTAGAAGAGATACTCGATAGGAGACCTCGGACGCAACAGGCAGCAAAGCAAGGGGCGTGTTCGTTCCCGCGCTGTCGATTGTTGTGATCGGCTTGAGCAGGTGCGGCGAGGACGGCGCGTCTCTATCTCGGGGCTGGTCAGGCGGCAACCTTCCAAGGACAAGCTTGACTCGGGTGGTTGTTGTCCGGCCCGATGGTCATGTTCAGTCTTGGGCCGTCACGAGCGACGCAAAGTGAGACAAGAGGTAGAGATCTCTCTTTCCGCACATGCTCTTTTAGCTGCCAAACCTTCCAAAATCAGGACGAGGCCGTGTGAAACCGGGGGGTCAACATGAGAAAGAGGTAGAGGTCGTTATCGGTTTGCGTCATCCTGAACGCGCCATGGGATGGAACGCGGTGCCGGCAAGGCATACGGGCTGGCGCGTTTTTGGCTCGTGCAAGTCCGCGGCAACAATCGGACAGCGTGACATAAGCTTGCACAGGACCGCGGTCGAGACATGTGCGCGATATGCTGCTGCAAGGCAGGCTCGAGTGCGGGAAAGAGAAGCGAAAGAGACATGGCTCATCGATAGGTCTCGGCTACCAAAGTCAGTGTCACACACATCAAAAGGGGAGGGAGCGTATAAGGCCAAGCGATAGGTGCGTTTCAGCTCTTGGATCTTTTCATGGAACAATAGCTTGAACGGCGCCATTGATCGCCTGGATCGATTTCACCGCCCGTTGTCAGACATCAAGACTCTAGACTGGACTTTTGCAGATCTTGACGGCGACTATGAGTATGCACATTGGTGCGAATACGACGACTTGATGACCACCTATCGAATCGAGTCCATAAGGGGCGGCAGGAGAATGACCGCCCAGCAGGACAGTGAGTCGCGATTTGCTTCAAGTACACGGCAAGATTCCGGCTTGGTCTGGAGACTGGGATCATTGGCCTGGCACGGGATTACCGGACCAGCTTGCTGAAAACTCGTTCACTCAGACCTCCATGCCAGAGCAAGTCCCAGTCACGCCTCATCAAGTCGACACGATGTAAAGTGTTTGACGGATGAAACCCTCGGAATGACGTTTCAGCCCACTGAAAGGATCGAAAGCCCAGGAAACTCCGCGGTCGTTTCTCGTCCTGCCAAAGGCAACAGCCCATGCATCCAATCCGAATACCCCCAACACACTCGGCGAGCGGCCGGTTCTCGAAATCTTATGCGAGTAGACTGATAAATGCATCTCGTGCATCGCTCCAACTCGTCATTTGCGAAACTGATGGTTGGTAAGGAGGTATTGCCGTCTTGCTGAGAGGCTCCGGTCTCTGTGATAAGCAGTAGGGGAAGAGCATAATGGATACTTTGATGTTTCGGGTCATCTTTTCACCTCGACGTTGTGTGTGAGCCTTTCGATAGACGTTTAGTTTCTTGTCAATTGACAGTACTAAGTCGTTTCCCTTCGTTTCCCTACCATCACCTCTGCTGCCTCCCTGTGTTTCTTCACCGCTCCGTGTGAACAGACATGTCGCAACACGCACAGGAACACTTTCTTAGCAATGAAGACCACGACGCTGGCGTTCGATCGTATCAAGTTGCGCCAATTGGGCCTACTCTGGCCACAAGTGCTGAGTGGTTCTCACCTTTCACGTCTGATGGGTCGTTGTCCTCTTATCCACAAGCCTTTGAGACTACACTTCAAGGACAACAAGGACCGTATGCACAACAGCTGGGGGCCGATTATCTTCCCGCCCAGAGCAGCTTCGTGGCGCCGTACAATGGTCAACATCAATTGACTGTCCAATGGCTTGCTCACTCGTCACTGGCAGCAGACGGACTTGAAGCGACGTTCACGGCACGTTTCGTCTTGATAGATCCGACAGGAATCTTGACGTCAAACAGAATCGATCTCTCCGGGGAGATGAAGAAACATGTCGAGGGCATCGCCAGCTCATTGCGGACTCTGGGGTCCGCCGTGGAGGGCGAACCAACATTGAGAGCACAGCATACAATGGGTCAGCGTCAGGCGTGGTGGCGCAAATCGGTCAAGCAAGCGGCCGCCACACTCGGCGCCGCTCTGTCGCTCTGGACACGCGAGTATGGCTTGCAAAACGTTACCATTGAAACTGAGCAAGCGAAGGACAGAGGGAACGATACATGGATTCAGCCTCCGCAGCTTATGGGCAGCCAGTCCTCCGGTTGCCTCGCATACAATCTGTCCATCACGAACCGATTCTGGCGCGAAGACAAGGATGGCGACAGCACCTATTACATCGGAAGCAGAGATCTATTGATGAAGCGACCGTCCTCCTCGCCTAGCAATACGATTGGGAGTGGCGTGCTCGCTAACGTGAGCATTTTGCAGGAACCCCTGGCAGATTACGAGTACGAGTACTGGACATCGTCAATGGACGGTACTCCGATGTATGTCGTGACGTACCGGCCGGGAGGCAGGTTACTGGATGGGAGAGCCCGCAGAGATCTTGTTTCCAAGAGCATTGCCCATCTGGCCTGGAAGGGTGATTTGGACGACTACCCAGGGATCGCAAAGGCTCAAGAGAGGGAGGCGACACGGTTGACGATGCTCCACCGGCTGTTGGCCTCGACAGACACTTTGCCACCGAACATTGCGCATCCGTGAACAAACCACCGAGACGCGATTGGTATGGGCTACGAAACAACACGCAGTCTATTCCGTGCCGCCCATGCCCCACGCGAGTCTCCTGTCCCATCACGATATTACGATATTGGCGCTCTGCGATGATGAACAGCCTTCTGAGGTCATCGCAGGGTATCCACTTCGCTTGAAACGACCTGGCTAAGCCTTCTCATGTCTAGTACGAACAGCATGCATGTGATTACTTCCTCCTAGACGTAACCTATCATCGGGAAGTAGGCATTGGGATCGTGCGGGATAGCGTCGCCGGCCCTAGGCTGCCACTTTCCTCCTACTTTCATGGCGGGCGCGGGAGGCAGTCCGGAACCGACACCGGTCTGAATCCCTGCGCCAACATAAGCGTTCGGCAGCTTCTCCAGAACCGAGGACAGGCTGGGGAGGGACGATGCAGCGACGGCTGTTGTAGGCTGGTCTGCACCGGGCGCGATGGAAGATGTATTCTCGGGTGTCGGAGCGGCTTTCGTTTCTGGAGAGGGGAGGGATTTGACAGTCTCGGACGCCAGGAGAAGTGTGGTGAGATGAGACTGAGTGATGACGGATGTCTGAGGGTAGGACCGACGAGAGTCCCGCTTCCAGTACTGTCGCCAGTCAGCGCATAATCACCCCTACATCGAAACACCACAAACAGGGTTGAACGCCGGGTCAGAAGCCGATGTTGCGGGCGTCGCGTATCTCTCTGGCCTCGATCCAGGCTGAGGGTACCGGTTGAGCTCAGGAATCGGCAGACCTGAAGAGATCTCTGGGTTCACTGCTGGATTAGCCGCGGGTGTCCAAACCGTCACCTGACTTACCGACAACGGCGTCTCTAAACTTCTTCCAGAAGCCTTTAGGCTGAACATGGTAGAGAGTGTGGTCGGCGCTCATCGGCTTGGGCTTTCCAGCAGCCTCTGCCGCGTTCCACAACGCTCTCGAGACTCTCATGGTGCGGTATGCGATGATTTAGTCGAGAGATGTAGGAAAGATAGAAGCCTCGACGGCCGACCAACCGGAGTGAGCGCAACTGCAAGGGTTGCCTGGCTGACCCGCGCCTAACAATTCCACCGCATCCACTGAATAGGCCTCCGCCGGACTCGGCCTCGGAGCCGAACCACGTGCTGAGAGGGCCGCAACCGGAGTGCAACTGAACGGGGGGCGTCATTGCCATGGTTTGGTAGGTCTGTTTCGCAAACTCGCATATACAGAGCTTCCACCTTGACCGTGGGAGCCTGGCCTGGGAAAGGGGAGAAGTGGGCCGCCAGAAGATCACATTGTGTCTATCTCTCACCGACACAACCCGACAGGATGAGGATGGCGCGTTTGGCGCGACAATGATCGGCACCCCAGCGTCACCCTTGTGATGCTCGGCCAGAGCAAGTTCACCTACGACCACCAGTGTGATTGACGCACCGCGCACCGACATGTCACTTCCTGAGGATCAAAACGCATCCGACAAAGCGCTTCCTGTACCTCCCTTGCCACCGCGATCCAACTCGCCTCCTTTGCCACCCAGAAAGAACCGGCTCGGTCTGCCCCCTTCCTATGTGAACCATTTGCGAGCTCTGCTGCATCAATGGCTATCACAGCAGATTGCTCCAGACGATGGACTTCCCGGTCGGAGGAACAACGAGCGACGGCGACTTTGGGAAGGTGCGAAATTGGCCGCTGTGGAAAAGGCAATCTGGGAGGGGATTGTCTGCCCCAGCTCAGAGCCTGGTGCAGGTGGCAATGGGCTTCTGAAGCTGGATTGGACGACTTGGGCGGAAGGCTCGGCGAGACGGAAAAGTGCATACCGGAAGGAGGTCGAGGACGGACGCAATACTACGCAGATTGGTCAACAGCTTGGTACGGCTGAGGAGAGCGATGCAGGACCCGAGCGACCCAGACGAAAGCTCGTCAGGCGAAGCACGGCGGATGGTGTTCCGTCGACAGTACGAGGAAGAAAGCCGCCGAGCACGACAACCCCTGCGACACCTCAGCGCGAGCCTGGCTCAAGAGCTACGAGCCGAGCGCCGTCGATAATATCGACGAAAGATGTCAGCAAACCCTTGGAAGATCAATCGGCTCCGATGCAGATGACGCGGTCCAAGCCTAGCAAGAATAGTGATAGTGGTACAGACTTGGAAGAACTTCAAGAGAATTGGACTCGCCGCATTACTGCTATGAAAGGCTTTCACCCGCTGGAAGCCTCCAAGCAGGACGAATGGGAGATCCTCGATAGTCAGTCATGCTTTTGCCCGCTACAGAGACTGAGAGCTGAGACCAAGACGACTTCGCAGGCCCCTCTGAGAGAACACCATCGCTGCCTGGCAGCTTTCCTCAAGGAGGCGGACACTACGAAAGCGTTCGAGTGCCCAATCCCAGAGCGAATAGCAAAAGGACTGCCACCGTCTTGCCTGCAGTAACAGCGACGTTAGAGCCTGCATTGCCACCGTTGCTCAAGACGGTCTTTTGCTTACACATTCCATCGGCCCCCTCGCTTCATCGTGCAAATACCAATGCGAGTACGAGCACTCTGCGCCACCGACGAGACTCGTCAGTTGGAGCACGATCTCAAGAGAGCTTGGGCTCGACAAGTGGGAGAGGCTGGTTCAGCGGCGGGTCCCTTCTTCGAGGCAGTGATATGACCATCGGTTCATCGTCTTTCGGCGAAGGCCTCCGACTGGAGTTTGTCGAGGGCCTTTTTGCTTTGCCAAATTACCATCACAACCATACACGTCCCCGCGGCTCACACGGCAGTCCGAGATCGAGACGAAATCGCAACATCGCTGAGCACCCCGATACTGTCGATGATGGTGCGAGCGCCGAGGTTGATGCTGTTGAAGACGCGCTCGACGAGGCCTCCTCAGTCTGGTCAGGCACCCAGAGAGAGCATTCTGCACTGCGTAATCCCGGCTCCAATTCTGTTCTGGTCGGTCAGGAGGACGACTTTCCCCTTGAAGACGACCAATGTCGAGATATCGGGCTCGTTGGAGGTACTATAGTGGCGCGAGGCTTATCGCGCGACGAGGACAAGAAGGCATTGGAGGATATTCTGGCTCTTCTGGTCAGGAGAAGCATCTTGCGCCAGCAACCAGCTGACAGTCCAGATATTTACTATATCCAGCATGGTGCTGGAGCTCGAACTGCTCGATGCTTTTCGGATACCTCGAGAGTCCGACTCGCTTCCAGAGGTACAACGGAGTCATACGGACTATCAGCTTCGACCGAAATCTCCAAACCCTGGGTTGCAGCGGAGCAAGTCATCGCGAGACAAGCACGGCCCTCGCAGTTTCCTGCGCCGATTGGGCAAGGGCGACATCCTGGGAGGTCTGCTTGGCCGTAGGAGGGATTCGGTGGAGAGCGACACAGACCTACCCGGGGCTGCTGCCACTGCCAATCTCTCTAGATCCCTTAACGAGGCTTTTGATGCTTCGCCAAGGCACTCGGACGCGCTTATGAACGCTTCGCCCAACCTGTTCACTCCTGGAACGCCTAATCCAAACTCTGTCGACCGTCACTTGGCCGTGCTAGAGACAATGGAAACGCTCCGGCTGTCAACGACGCCTGGACTCAGGATTCCGATGCCGCCACTGCTCATGAAGATGCGAGAGCAGCAAAAGATCAGACTGGACAAAGCTCAGCAAGAATTACAGGGCGAGAACCGTCCTCAGAGCGAAGGTTTACCGTTGCGAGTGGGATTGGCCCCACCGCACTCCGACTCGAGCAATCGTGACATTTTGAGGGGACGCGCGCTTGGTCATCGATTGGGTGGAGACGTTCGAGCAGGGCTCGGCGCTTTGCCGCCTTGGCTCGACACGTTCGAGGGCTGGAGCAAGTTGCAGAGACTAGACTTGCTGTCTTGCACGGGCACTGAGGAGCAACAGCCAGATGGAGCGGTCCGATATGCCCTGTGCGGTCCCCCCAAACAGAGTACACTCCAATTTTGGGATATCCATGGGGACAAGACGCTGTTGCAACTCGTCAATGAGACTCAGGAGGACGATGATGATGTGGCCGGATGCGCAAGATCTGGATGCGCCGTTTTGCCCCGCGAGCATATCCGTTGGTGGCTACATGCAGACAAAAGGATTACTGTGAGGTCACATCGGAGCGAAACGGAAAGCGCGGGATCAGAGCTGGACGTGTGGGTGCGATGCCGTGTGTGCAGCAGACAAAGCCAGGCGCGACGCCTCTCCAATCTTGCCAAGTCAGTACAGTAGGAAACGAGTTTCGCAGGTCTTTTCGCAGGTCTGACTAGACAGTGATTTCTCGCTTGGCAAGTTCTTCGAGCTGTAAGTGAACCACAGCATATGTACTGCCTCGGTCTGACTGACAGCTTTTTGTACTCAACTCGCCTCCGACCACCTGGTCTGTGTCAACATGACGACTTGCGGATATCCGTTTTCCTGCGGTCGAGCACTCGTGTTCTGGTCTTTTCCGTAGAGGATGTGGACATCCTTAATACGCGCTTACCAAAACTGCAAGTGGGGCCAAATGTCGCCAAACGCAAGGGTGGCACTGAAGCGGCGCACGCGATCATCGACACGCTTCAGCGCCCGGAGGCCAAGGATACATTGCTTGAGGGACTGCAGACCGAAGCAGGAGCATTTTATGCTAGTGTTCAGAGGAGGGTTGCCATTCTGGTAAGCGGTCATTCGCTCTTTATAGCGCGGTGTGTCTGAGCAGCCAGCGAGAGCAATCCGTGACCACGTCGTCGGGCGAGAAAGAGGCCAAGGAGAAGAACCCTCCTGAAATCTCGAACGAGATATCGGTCGAGCCTTCGCAAGCATCAAACGAGCTTGGAGCATTGGATGTTGCCGTTGAGCAGGCGAAAGCGGTCTGCAAGGAGCAGCTTGCTTCATTGAACTCAGCCACTCTCAATGACGGTCGGCAAAGGCTCATTGAGGACGTCCGCAAATTCAGCGAGCAGCTTGAAGCCTGGCAAAAGAAGCACGCGTGCGATTTTGACGACAGCGAAGCTCCACTGGCGCTGCCAGAATACTATGGGGCGAAAGTGCATGCTTTACCAGGGAGTGCAGTCCTGGTGCGTGAGGATGAGCCGAGCTCCTTAATAGCTTATACACTGTCGTACGTCTTCCAATCTTATCTGCTTCTGGAGGCTCACGAACAGGTCACTTAGCTACTTCGCTGAGCTTGCGTCTCATTCACCGTCGCCAGGCGAAGAAATCACTACCGCTTCTAGGACGAACTTGCATAGCTCATCAGAAGCCAATGGTTGTGGATGGACAATCGAAGTCAAGCGTCGGGATAGCCCCCGTGACTTGCTAAGCTTGCGCATGATCACCAAAAAGAGATCGGAGGTGTCAGTCGGCCCCTCGTCTCTCAAGACACCCATGTCTCTCACGACCACGGCACCCGTCTTGGAGGTGTCTAAGGAACATGGAGAAGGCCATGCTCATCAGAGGGAGAATCTATCGGACCTGGTGAAGAGTATCAGCAAAGCTACTGCGAACGATCCGGTCTTGACCATGAAAGCCAGGTCGCCCTCAATGTCAATGTCCGAGACCGAGTCCAGCCCGGTGCCTTCCCGAGTGAATACGCCTGCTCCACCCAAACTCGGCGCAGTAGGTCGTATCGCCTCTGACAGCTCTCCTCGCACATATCGTCGAGTCACAGGGGAGTCAGCCCCGCCCAGCGCGTTCCGGTCGACGCGCGCTCCCCCTTCCACCGTTTCGACACCGATTACCGGGCAGTCAGGCCCTTCTCAGACCCCAGCTACTGCCGGGACAGGCAAAGATGGTTGGACTTCCTCCGTCACTTCTTCTTTCACCAACTCTTTCACTCACCTCATGAAACTCGGGTCGGATGTGACCGAGGCCATGGGATCTGTCTCTCAAAAGATGCGAGGCGGCGAGCGCTCCTTGTCTTCCCTTATCGGCCCTTTGAATATGATGAGCAATATGGACAACTCGCTATCGACATTCGATGATAAGCCACACTACCAGTTTACCTACACGCTAGGCGACAAGCTCAAACTCGGATGCACGGTATACTATGCCACCGCGTTTGACAGTCTTCGTCGGCGATGTGCGATCGACAAGAGTATCATCAACAGTTTGGCCAGGAGCGAGACCTGGCTGGCGGAGGGCGGGAAGAGTAAGGCTTGCTTCTTCAAGACCCGAGATGGCAAGTATATCGTTAAGGAGCTGGTCAGCAAGTGGAATGTCAGCGATACGTCAGTCAAGCTTTCTCTGCGTCTCATCCAAAGCTCATTCGGTAGTCAAGCATTGTTGGAAATCAGTCCGGCATATTTTGAGCACCTCGCTAGCACCCACAATAAAGCTACCTCGCTTGCCAAGATTGTCGGCTTCTACACAGGTAAGAATAGCCTTGCGCACCTTGAGAAGAAACTTAATGACTTCAGTCCGATTCCAGGACCTTCAAACGTCTACCAAGAAACAGCTAGACTTGCTCGTCATGGAGAACCTCTTCTACAAACAAACCATCGAGAAGACCTATGATCTCAAAGGGATTGGTGAGTGGCAATGCCTACTTGCCAGCGAATGCTCACCACCTCAGAGGGCCGTAAGATGACCAAGACCGTGGGACCTGGCACGACCCTCTGGGATGCCGAGTGGCTGGAGAAGCAGCACAGTGATCCCATTCTCCTCTACCCACGTGAGTCCCGACCCTTGTCAAGACCGATGGGCAATGTGCTTATTGCAGATGCCAAACGGGCTCTACTCGAGGCCATCTCCAACGACACTCGGTTCCTCTCTTCTCAAAGCATCATCGACTACTCTCTTCTCCTCGGACTCGACACGTCCAAGTCGGAACTCGTCGTCGGAGTAGTGGACGCCATTGGCTCCTACAACCTGTTCAAGACGATTGAGAGCCGCGGCAAACAAGCCCTCAACAGAGGTGGCGACGTAACGATCGTGCGTTGGCCCGGGTTCGCCTTGAAGGGGGCTGACATATAGCTACCGCCCGAGCAGTACCGGGAACGATTCGAAACTGCCTTGAGACAGTACTTTCTCGTGTGCCCGGACAAGTGGTCCCGGCCGAGGTGCAAGCTGTCCCCGACACTTCCTTCTCCACTTTGATCCCCCTACTCTTCTTGCATAACGACCTTGACATGTACGATATGACCCTTGATGAGTACGACCCGTATGGCAGTAAGTAGATTCAGCTTGTATGTATAATGTATGCAGATGGATTTCGGCAGATGTACACAGATCACTCAGGCCGCTCTGCAAGATGCGTCCAGTTCTACAAGATTTAGGCATCTACAACCTCGCGTACGAATCGCTCCCATCGCCCGATGATCTCCACGACGAGCTCGTACGCCACCCGGCCACCACCCGGCTTGACACCGGGCAGAGACACGTCGATATCCAAGGGCAAGGGAAAGACCTCTCGATGCAGTTTGCCGCAATCTGAGCACTTTTGCCTGGCTGCTTGAAACTCCGCGGGTCGGGAGGCCGAAGACAGCTCAGCCAGCTCAAGGTGGACGAGCTTTTCCCATCGTTTCATTGCGGGACAGCGGGGTCGCGTGTCGGCTGCCGATCCCGAGTGGAAGGCACCGGGCAAGAAAGAGCTAGAATGACGATGAAGATCTGCGCCAGTCGACGAGGACGATGAGTGGGACGGCGTTTTGGGCCGCCGCGGGAATATCTCCCTCAACGTTGGAGTATGACTTTGGCATTCTGTAGCATCAGCTTGTCCGAGCAATCCCAAACGAAGAGCTGACGATTAGTCCACTCGCCGATACGCCGAGGCACGTTGTCTGTCCTGCCGACTTTGAAGAAACAGGTGGTCGCAGTTTGCAAGTCTGCATGTCAGCCTGTACTCTGCAGAGGTGGATATTAGACTGACCACGCAGCTCGTAGACATACAAGAAGCCAGGAGATTCCTGAGCGTCAGTTTCGGTTAGGCATGAGAATTGGGCTTACCTTGTCGGTCAGGCTGCTTTCCATCGTCGTTCTGAGCAAAGTTTGCGTTTGCTGCCCGAGCTCTTTCTTGACATAGTCTATCCTTGAGTGACCGGGGCAAACCAGAAAGTAGGACCCACCGTCAAATCTGATCCAAGAGCCGTTTCCTCTGACGTAGAAGCCCTCTACGTCGCAAATCATGTTTGCGTGGTCTTTACAGTACCTGAGGTCTCTCGCCCTTGAAGCATCCTCGTCCTCC
Organism: Tremella yokohamensis; assembly: GCA_024343385.1. Taxonomy (NCBI): domain Eukaryota; kingdom Fungi; phylum Basidiomycota; class Tremellomycetes; order Tremellales; family Tremellaceae; genus Tremella; species Tremella yokohamensis. Next base: position 189,766 of record BRDC01000038.1, on the reverse strand, counting down.
ACATTCAGGTTCGTATCCTTCAGTGCGAGGTATGGCGCTTGCGCTTTGACGAGCCGTTTGCACGGTTGTCCGGTTCGTGTGAATCCTGCACATCTCACCGCCCCAACCGGCGACGGCGAGCTCTTACGTGAGGCTCTACCAGATTTCGTTGGAGTCTGAGTACCACTCTGAGGCTGCTCGGAAGTAGCTCGACGACGGCGATCTGCAGATCTCGGTGTTACCGTCGGGAGGGATATCTGAGGATTCGAGGATGCAGTCGAAGGTGGAGAATACGTCAGGTCGATGACTTCAGAGGGTCTTCTACGGCGCTGATGCGGCTTTGTGGCAGTCTTGGGCGGCGTAGGACGAGGGGTGGACTTCGCTTGGGCTTCGGGCGACAGTGGCATCATCGGGTGTCCATCGCCCGGAGACGCAGATTTGGTTGCAAGGCCGGTCGGATGGAATCTCTTGGGGTCCCCGGCAGGAAAAGATACCGGAGTCACACGCGAGTGAACCGATGATGGGTGTGATCCCAGTTCCTTGTCCTGCCTCTCAGCCTGTGGTGCGGTCGGCATGGACGGGGGCCGGGGCGGCACTGGTGGTGGCGTCAAGAGAGTGCCCTGGAATGTTTGCTGCGAAGAGCCCTCATGAGGATCGCGAGTCGGAGAGCTCCCCTTCTTCCATGTGCCCAAATCGAGCGAAGTCTGGAATTGCTTCAACAGACCCCATCCCTTGTTCTTTCTCGACGGACTTGGCGGAGTCGATGGTCCAGCCCCGGACAAGAGATCCGCCGGGGGTCGAGCGGGCTGATGACCAGCGTAGCTCTGATGCTGATACTGCGCAGGCTGTCCGGATTCTGGTTGTAGATTTGGCGGATTGCTGAACCTATATTTCATCGGTGCGGGATAGTATGACTGGCACGGGATAGGATCTGTCGGAAGGGCGTAGGATTGTTGAGGGTAGTATGGGAGGGCGTATGGCGGCGAGTAGGGATGCGTGTAGGGTATTTGACTCATGGCGAATGGATACCATTGCAGCTGCAATGCTGAACAGGACCCAATGTAGGCTGTTGAACACGCACAAGGCAGTGAGGGCGGTGTTGAATGTCATCTACACGAGGATGCTCGCCACCCAAAAGACAGTCGCGACCATGCTGACGTCAATATGTTCCCCCCCTTTAAGCAAAGTCAACGAGACCCAAAGACACGAGATCGCGTTACAGGTTGACTTTCCTTCTGCTTCAGCTATTGACGGACAAGAGGTAGCTACAGAGGACTATCTGCGGCGTCGCTGTCTCTCGCCTGACAGCTCAAAAGATTGTCAGATAGCAAGCATGTCGGCCGACCTCGCCGCTCTCTCTCAGACCCTCGCCTCTACCGTCTCGCCGCAAGCTCCCATCCGGCGGGCAGCAGAGGAGCAGCTTCGTCATGCAGAAGCTCAACAGGGTTTCCTTTTGGCGGTCTTGGAGCTGGTCAAGAGTGATGCGGTGGACATGACAACACGACAGGCAGGTGGTGTGCTATTCAAGAATGTGGTCAAGCGCTTGTGGGCTGGCGAAGAGGTCAGTGCTCCTGTTGTGGCTGTACTGGCGAGAGTGCTGAAGTGTCAGGAGGTGACCCTTGCACCGACAGATAAGGCCGCCATCAAGCAGCAGCTTGTGCCGATCATGATTGCACTGGGTACGCCCCAGACAGCTCGTCTGCAAAGTCAAATAGGCGAGGGGCTGTCAACGATTGCGAGCCTAGATTTTCCAGAAGAGTGGGAGGGATTGGTAGACGTGGGCGAAATGTCATTCACGAAGCACAACGCTGACCATCCTCAGGAGCTAGTCGCGAGTCTATCGCCCGACAACTTTGTGATCAACAACGGAGTACTGGCGACCGCTCACTCTATCTTCCGACGGTCGGTTTGGTATATGTTCACCTGAACGAGCTGAACCTCAGGTGGCGATCTCAATTCCGCTCTGATCGTCTCTACTCGGAGATCAACTTTGTGCTCGGCAAGTTCTGCCAGCCATACTATGGCATCTTCCAGCATGTCGATGGTCTGCTGTCGTCCCCATCTTCATCCCTTCCCGCCAACTCGTCCCTTCCCCTCCTAGCCGAATCACTCCTCCTCCTCACCGAACTTTTCCATGACCTGTCCAGTCAGGATCTGCCTCCATTCTTCGAAGATCATCTCAACGAATTTATGGGCGCAGAGGGCCAGGGTGCCACAGGTGGCTGGCTCCTGAAGTACCTGTCTTGGGAGCGGGAAGAGCTGAAGGGAGATGTGAGCTTTCCAATCCGAGTCACAAGGATCTGGCTGAATGATCAGGAGGATGACGAAGCTCCCGGTCCTCTGCAACGGATCAGAGCCTCGATCTGTGAGATTGCAGAATTGTATGCGCAAAAGTACCTCGATGCCTTCCCTCAGCTTGGCAGCTTTGTCAACGGTGTGTGGAACATGTTGACGACTCTTGGACCTGGAGCTCGCAATGATATGGTAAGCCTCCTTTGCATGTGTATAGGCCCGATGCTGAGAGACTAAGCTCGTCTCAAGGGCCCTGCGCTTCTTGTCGGTGGTGGTCCGACTAGGGAGTCAACGGGAGATGTTCGGCAACCGCGATACGCTCAATGCCTTCTGCGAGAAGATCATCTTGCCGAATATGAGCTTGCAGCGTGAGTCGCGCTTTCCGGGGGTTCATACAGCTGACGACTTTCTAGAGAATGAGGAAGAAATGTTTGAGGACGATCCGATAGAATATATTCGCCGAGATTTGGAGCCATCGACTGGTGGGTCATGTCCGCTTTGAGTGTTTATGAGTGTCTTATGAGCTCAGAAAGCGACACCCGCCGGCAAGCTGCTACAGACTTCACGCGGGCGTTGATGGAGAATTACGAGCGCGAGATCACGGATATCGTCAAAACATACATCTCAACATTCTTGCAGGATTACGTTACGAGCCCCGCCACAAAGTGGAAGAGCAAAGACACAGCTATCTACCTGCTTACGTCCATCGCGTCGAGAGGCTCAACACAACAGGTCGGTGTCGACTTGGATTGTACGTTGTCGTACTAATCCTGCAGCTCGGTGTCACTTCCACGAATGCCCTTGTTAATGTGGTCGAGTTTTTCGGTCAGAATGTCTTCGGCGATCTTCAGGCTGCCTCGGGGTCTGTCCATCCAATCTTGACTGTCGATGCCATCAAGTTTCTCTACACATTCCGCAATCAGGTGAGCAGTATCTCCAGCTGACAGGGACGATGCTGATGTCCGGCAGCTCACGAAGGAACAACTCCTTTCGGTTCTGCCACTTCTCGTTCAACATCTCAACTCCTCAAATTATGTCATCTCATCATACGCAGCCATCACCATCGAACGCATCCTCTTCATTAAACAGGATCGACAGGCATTGTGAGTTTGGCAATCAGGATCGTGCAAAAGCACTGACTGCCAGATTTACTCAGGCAGATGTACGACCCTTTGCCGAGAACATTCTTTTGGCCCTCTTCGCCAATATCGAGAAGGGAGGCACACCAGAGAAGATCGCAGAGAATGATTATCTCATGAAATGTGAGCTAAACATTCTGAACTCCCGAAGCTGACAACCAGGTGCGATGCGAGTCATCATCACTGCTCGACAAAGCCTTACTCCTCATCACGAGGTGCTCCTCACGCGGTTGGTCAACATCCTCGGCGAGATTAGCAAGAATCCAAGCAATCCCAAGTTCAACCAGTACTGCTTTGAGAGCGTATCGGCACTGATCAGGTCAGTCCTTGTCTCGGGAAAAAGGTCTCAAGCTGAAATGACAGATTCGTTTGCGAAGGCACACCAGCCGCTCTCCCCACGTTCGAAAAAGCCCTGTTTGGACCCGCGCAGGTCATCCTGGCGCAAGATGTGACCGAATTCATCCCCTACATCTTCCAGATCCTCGCTCAGCTTCTTGAGCTCCATCCGACAAACTCGTTGCCCGAGGAATATCAGGCGCTCCTCGGACCTCTCCTCTCTGCACAATTGTGGGAACAACGAGGAAACATCCCTGCCCTTGTCCGGTTGTGGAAGGCCCTTCTCATTCGGGGACCCGCTCTCGTCGTCCAAAACGGCCAAGTGCAAGGCTTGTTGGGCATCTTCCAGCGCCTGGTCGGATCGAAAATCAACGACGTCTACGCTTTCGAGCTCCTGCAAGCGATGTATGAGTTCCTACCCCTGTAAGCGTTACCTGCTCTGGAAAGGGCTCGAGGCTGACCGGCAGCACTGTTATGCAGCCGTTCTCCAACACTGTCTTCATGCTTCTTCTCAATCGGTTGCAAGCAAAGCCATCAACACAGTTCAATCATTCTTTCGTGTCGTTCTTCGCTCTTGTCTGCGCAGTCGACTCGGTCGGACCCGACTTTGTCATTTCTGTGCTGGACGGCATTCAGCCAGGGTAGGTTTCCATTTCAGAGGCAAGAAGGTCATGCTGACGAGAAAGGCTCTTTGGCAACTTGCTGACTGGAGTCATCCTCAGCAACACACAGAAGCTGTCCATCAAGAGCCGGAAGCTCATCGAGGTCGGCCTGACCAAGCTGTTGACGAAGAGCGAGGGCATTTTGTCGCCAGCGAATCAGCAATATTGGTTAGAGCGGATGACATATATCTGGCCTGCTGAGTGCTGACGTACAGGCCTGCTGTCTTGCTAGCCCTGCTCGACCTTTTCACTCTCCCTCAAGACGTCACGTACGCAAACGGGGAGTCGGAGGACCTTACCGGTCTCGACCCAGAGGAGGCTGGATTCCAATCATCATTCAGCAAGCTCGGGGCTTCTGAGAAAACTGTGCATGACCCTGTGGCGGCTATCGGGGATACAAAAGGGTATGCGAGTAAGCAGCTTGCACAGAGGAGCAGGGAAAAGCCGGGAATTGTGAGCTGTCTTCTGGTTTCTGCCCAACTTCATGACTGATTTCCAGCTCGGCCCATTGGTACAGCAGGCCCAGGCAACTGAACCAAAGACGGTGGGGGAGTTTGTGCAATTCATGAACGGCAACGGGTGCGTCTGTCTCTCTCTGTGCCTTTGGTGCTGTGCTGACGAGCAGTGACAACATGGCATAGTTTCTCTGTATCTGCATAGGTCTCCGTACATACATACTCATTTCCATTCCAGTATATCTCCCTGCATTGCAATTGATCTCGGCGATGTGCCTGAAGCTCGGACTTCGGCGATCCGGGCGACAACCCCCCCCATCCTCAAAATAACACGATGAATACGGTCGTCGTCGCGTTGCATCTCTCACATAGACTTTTATAGACTCGAGGATTCCATTCTTGAGGATCGAGGACAGCCCTCATGTCCTCTTCATTCCCCCTGCACCTCTTCCAGCCACCGGCATCCGCGACCAAGCCTCCGCCCCTAGATCTCACTGCCGACCAACAACTCAAGCTGAAGGATATCGAGAACCACTTCACCAAAGATGGGTTCACGTTGCCTGTCAAGGAAGGCGCAGAGGAGAGGTCTTCTCTGGGAGAAGTAGAGATGATGTATCTCGTGCGTCATACATGAGACTTCTGACCGACTCAGCTGATACTCCCAGTCTAGGGAGACATTCTTACGGTGAGCCACTTGGGGGGGGGGGGGGACGTAGGTAGGGCCAAGAGCTGACGAATAGGTTTCTGACTGGTCAGCTGTGCTGGCGGTGTGTAAAGTGGGGAGGAGCTGATATCAGGCTGCAAGGGCGTGACGCACGACGCGATCGACCGGTTGGAAAAGACGATCGTGTGGCGGCGGACGGAACGGATCGACGATGTAGAGTGGATGGCAGCGGACTGCGGACCTGAAGTGAGTCGACTCTACTCCTTCTTTCGTCTCCGTCATCGTGAGGAGGAAAGAGGAAAGAGGGAAGAGGAAGGGGAGGGAGAGGCTGAAGTGGACAGAGCACGACGGGCAAGAATATGTGCATGGGGTTCTCGAATGCTGGTCAACCTGTCATTTATTTCTTCCCGAATCGCAATATCACCCCTGTCGAACGTCGACGACCTGTACATGCGGTACGTTCCCCCTCTCCCTCTCCTGTGTGACCTAAAAGGGCTGATGTCAGGTGTTCATGCTGGAACGAGCGAGAGACCTCATGGCGGACGGAGTGACAAATACGATCGTCCTGTTCAACTTTGCCGGTAAACGCCACGGACCACCTACCAGCGTCTCCGTAAGTCCCCCTCTCTTCAACATACACTACTCGGACAAGAGGGCTGAGGACAGGCCGCCCGCGCAACGCTGCATATCCTCTCGCACTATTACCCCGAGAACCTCGGCCTGGGGGTATTTCAAAACCTCCCGTGGGTCGTCAAGACGTTCGTCAACCTCATGTGGCCTTTCGTGGACCCCGTGACGAAGCACAAGACGCGGTTCGCAGGTGGACCAGAGGACAAGACGCTCTTCAACGGTGGAGAGCTGGACCCGGGGCAGATTCTGAAAGAATGCGGCGGGACACTGGACGTGGGTCTTCCTCCTCTGCCGCCTCCTGCCTTATGACTCTTGTCTTCGCGGTCCGAGCTGAGTCCAGCTGCCGTACGACCACGAGGCGTACTGGCCTGCACTCATCGACGTCTGTCTAAAGCGCCGTCAAGCCGACAAAGCGCGATGGCTGGCACTTGGACCGCCCAAAGTCGGTCGGAGCGAGCGCGACTTTAAACGCTTGCTGAGCGAAGAAGAGCTGATGGCTGTACGTTCTACTTCGACAAGTACACCGGTAGACATAGAGACAGAGATAGACACGACACCTCACGACCCATAGATACATAACCTTTATAGAATTCAAAGCCTCTCATACGATCACGCAGCAAGCAGTGCATCGTCATAGTCCTCTCTACTGTACAACCCATGTACACTGCAGATGCAAAAGCCGCACAACGCGGCGGAGCCCATGCTCATGCTCATCAAGACTTCGGACCGTCGTTCAGGCTGATCTCCGGCCTGCCCAATAACGCCGCACCACTCTCTCCTCGGACCCTGCCATACTCTCTCCTGTCGATCGGACGCAGACTGCCCGTCGAAGCACTCAGACTGGGCGCCGCACTGGGCGCAGGACTCCCGCTTCCTCTGCGCCTCCCACCACCGATGCCCAGATACCCATCGTCAAACGATCCACTCAAGGTGAAAGACCTCGTGCTGAGATCCGACTCGGCCCTCGGACGCCCGAGGAGCGCCGCACGAGAATCGCCCCGCATCCGACCGTACTCTGGCCTTTTGGCGCCCTTGGCAATCGCGTACAGGTCGGCGTCGTCGGCAATCTCCCTGCCGCCCATGACGTTTCGGGAGAGCGGGCGCTCCATATCGAGACTCATCGCCCTGGGCGTATACACATCCGGCTCGTATTTGCTGTCGGACCTGCCCATGCGTGAAACGGGCCGCGTTGGGGGCCTAGATGGGCCCGGAGTAGGCGTGGCAGTGGTGAGCATCCGCCCAGAGACGGAGTCGGCATCAACATCGTCGACCGTGAGTGCGATGGAAGAGATGGTGGTATCTGGTTCGCCTATCGACGAGAAGCTCAGGTCGAACGGATCGTCTTTACCCTGGGTGGCGACGGAGTGTCGCAGGCCAGGTTCGGTAGGGTCAAACACGGGGGTGAAGAGCAAGATGTCGTCGACAGCTGATGCTCCAACTTGCGGCGTGTTTTGCTGACTTCTCAACTCTTCCTGCCAGTCGCGCAGCTCGTCCTCTGACAGATGCCCCGGCATCGACCATGTCCGCATCGGAGTCCGCCTGCCGGCCACCTTGGCGTCCTGCTCTTCGCTCACGGTCGGTAGATCTGGTGCTCCGTTCGACGAGTAGCTGCTATCCCGTGCGAACAGCCAAGGACGCCTGGAGTGGAGGGCAGCGGTGAGTCTCCGATCTACATCTTCCGACATCATACGCATCTCTGCTCGTGTCTGCGATGTGACCGAGTCTACACCAAGATTCGAATCTGTACCCGATGAATTGGCGGTCGGCAGGGAGAGCGCTTGCCGGATCATGACCAAACGCATCTGATAGTAGATGTAGATGGCGGCGACGATGGTCCCGATCAGGGTAGCGACAGTGGCGGTAACGGAGATGACAGTGTTGGTGAGGGATTTCTGGCCGAATGCTTTGCCCAGGTAGACAATGGTGAATTGTTTCCTAGAAGATGAGTCTGTGGTGCACACAGGGGATGGGAGCGCCTCACGGGAGGGTCAAGAACGCAGCAGCGAGGTAGGCATAGAAGCTGGCGCCTGCAGATGCCGACACCTGATCCATCAGCTGAGCACCGACAGACCAACACACAGCTCACAGCCGTCGTGATGTGTCCTGGAACCGCACTGAACCGCAAGACGAGCACGAACATGAAGCTCTGGCATCTCAGCCTTGCACTAGTGCCACTGAGGATACGCACCTTATCTCTGATAAGCTGAGTCAACGTCGCGTACAGCTTGTTCTTCCTCTCGAATCTGCGCGTCAGGCTCTGCCGCTGCATAGCAACAGCAGGACTCACTTGGCTGCGCGTGCTGTACAGAGCCACTTGAAGGCAACCCAGACGGCAATCTCGCCCAAAAACGTGCCAGCAGCGAGGATGCCGAATCCCACGCCCAAGCCCCACACCAATCCGCACAAGATGCCAATGATCTCGTGTCCCAAAAGCGGAGGAAAGGATACGATCACGAGCAGCGCTATGGGTATGAGCCATCCCACAGGCCAATGTCGGATGTGCTCGGTGACAGGGTGGAGGAAATCGACGACCGTCTCGTGTTTGGTCGTGAGAAGGATCGTGATGGCAATGATGATGATGGCAAGGGCGTACCACTCTGCGATAATTAGCTGCTGCGTCCGCGATGCATACACACTCAAGAAACGCGTAAGAAGGAACACTGACTGTACAGATGTTTCCGCAGCGCCTTGCGCATGGCGAGCTTGTAGTCCATCTCCTTGACATACAACCGCGCCTGAACATAGTCCTGGCGCACCATGACCATTATACTGGGCGGCTTCTCCACCGTCGACACCGCCGACGTGCTCGCTGTTGGGTCGTACGCCGGAGGAGGAGTCGATGGCGCATCCCCCGACCCAGCGCGGGCGCTGGTGGCGCCATTGGTCAACACGGGCAGTGGGATGGGCGTGAGGGGCGGTGGTGGGTCCGAATCGTGTCTCTCCCTCGTGCGCGTCAAGGCTGCGACCTTGAACGCAGGCGGCAGCCTGGGTCGCAGGTCTGAGAGGCGACCCATCGCGTCGACGGCGAGAGGGAGAGAGACGAAGTTGGTCACCACCCCCTCCTTTTGGGATTGGGTTTTCGAGTCTTTGACCCTGAAAAGATGCTGTCCGGATGGGTCACACGTCGCGCCTGTCGACGGTGGAGCGCTAATCGATGCTTAATAATTGATAGTGGGCATGTCGAGCCCCTTCTCGATGCCAGAGGGGGTGGTAGTCGAAAGAGAGAGAGAGAGGATACAAGGGTACAAGACGTTTGAATCGCCAAGACCGAAGGAAGCAAGTTGAAAGATTAAGGGACGATTCTTTACTACTCTCTGTCTTTCTCTTGTCTTGCCAAGGCCGATCAGCCGGATGCTGCGCAGTCGGGTCCCTTCAATGACGACACACGAGACAGAGATGCTGTGCGGCAGCAGCTAGAATGGACGCGAGGTAGGATGACTACGAGTAGAGATGAATTGTCAAAGATGGGACGACGGTCACAATGTCATTTCGACGCGAGCAGCAAATCATCCAAAGGCTAATGACGAGCGAGGGACCCAGAGGTCCATTCCCGTGCCCCGTACCCTGGACAAAGTCGTACACCGACCGGAATCTCACCAAAGAGTAGATGCTTGCCTCGCAGGCGCAAGGGGGCCAGAGCCGAGCAACCACCTAACTGTACCGACTACGAGAGGCAGTGCCTGGGGGCTGAGGTCGAGAGAGCCAAAGAGAGAGACGGGCCGGGGCAGCTCTGTCCACGGCGGCAGTGCGGGAATGTAGATCTCTCAGTCCACGTGGTCGCTCTCTTCACTTCCTCGCGAAGGAGTGAAGGGAGACAGTAAGCCGAGAGACGCGACTGGCGGAGCTACAGGAGGAGCCGCCGCCTTCCGACAAGCATAAACTGGTGACTGATTTAGGCTGGCCGTTTCGGACCACTGACATCCTAGACGAGCCTTGCAACTACTACTCGGGCGACGGTCCGGGGTCCGGATTCGGTCCGATGCATTGGAGTCCACAGTGCCGAACGCTGGGCGAGCATGCATGATATCTACATGGGATGCGAGGGGAGTGGTTCTCCCACATGTAATCACCGCAGACACGCTCTCTACTTACCACGCTCACGGTCGCGCAAAAGGGGGGACTGGCACCTGTCTTCCCAACGCGACGACTGCCTGACCACGTCGTCTGAGGGATAGACCGACACGATGGCCTTCCGATTCCGTGCTGCTCTGGCATCATCCTTGTCCGGTCGCGCCCTGGCGAGGACGAGCCCAGGTCTCATTCGCAGCCGACCGTTCCACGCCTCAGCAGGGCGGTACGGATTGGCGGATCTCGCCAATGACAAGGCCGCCCTAGTCGGCTACGACCCGAGGTGAGACTAGTCGCGCAAGTCAATGACGCCGGCTGATCAGGCAGCAAATACGCTCCGGGACCCGACATGGACGTACTTTACATCGGTGGTGGAGGGGTGAATCATCTCTCAGCTGCACAGGGAGCGATCCTGACAGCAGGCCATGTTCGGCACGACTGAGGGCCCATGGAACATCGCCTCTCGGGTGGAATACCGGTTGGGCCCGCGTCTCAAAGTGCTCGGGGTTGTCGACCCCAACAAGACACGAGTAGGAGCGACCATCCAGAAGAAAGCCGGGTCGCTCGTCGGGAGCGCTTACAAGGATACCCCGGTGTTTGGCAGTGTCGAAGAGTTTATCACCGCAGCCCACAGCGGTAGCGTCAAGGTCCCCAAGTATATCACGTCCCCCCTCAATGGGCCCAGCTGACTGCCAGGGCCATCTTCATCGCTGCGCCGCCCGTGTTCCGCGGCAGTCTGACCAAGGGCAAGGATATCGAGATCCAGCTGATGGACGCTTTCCCCAATGCACATTTCTTCCTGGAGAAACCCGTGGCAACCGCAGTGCCGTGGGAGAAGAGTGTGGCGGACACAAAGGTCATCGCCAAGCGATTTGCCGAGCACAAGGGCGTGGTCAGCGTGGGGTGCGAGTGTCCACATTCACAATACCGCCTCACTGATATCCAGGTATGTGTTGCGGTATATCAAAGGCACACAGGAGATGAAGAAGATTCTAAAGGAGAACAACCTTCGAGTGTGAGCATTCACACGCCGTCGCACGGTGGTCGCTGATTAACAGGATGAACACCGTGGCGCGATACATGGCATCTTACGAGTTTGCACCAAAGGGCGTTAGTCTTTCGGTCGTAAGCACGATATGGTTGCTGACGTCAAGCCTTTCTGGGACATCACCAAGTTACAGGGTGCGATCGTCGAGCAGGGCACTCACCTGTGTGAGTGAAAGAACCTCTACATGCGTGCGTTGCTGAGAAACAGGTGATCTTTCCCGTCACTTTGGTGGGGATGTCCTCACGGATTCCATCGCGTTGGTCCCTCCTTTCCTGTATAGGCGGGGAGGGTGAGACTGAGCATTTAGCGCCCATGCGCTCGAGGCATATGAGGAGCCCGCTCAGCTGGGTCCCATGCTGTTCGACGAGACTGAGATTCCGCTGAGGCACCGCCTGCCACGCGCCACGGCAGCTTGCTGGTCAGCTTCCTCGCCAACCTCAGCCGATGTCGTAACTGACGAAGAGGAAATATAAAAGCGGGGCCGTCGGAACGTTCATGCATGGACTCACGATGCGAGGGACCGACTTTTCCATAGAGATAGAGGTATATGCGGACGGCGTGAGTTCGTCTGGGTGCCAGGGATCTTCGCTGACCAGTACAGCACCAGCTCATGTGAGAGGGGGAAGTTTCTGCTCACAGAGCCACAGCTGATGCACAGCTTGCAAGACCCATTCGGTCAGCCATCGCTCTCGGTTCGCCGACCAGGTAGCGATATCCCCGAAGTGACGCCTTTCATGGGTACGCTGGTCCCCTCCAGCGCCATGTGTGCGAGCTAACACGTAGGCGACGACCCGTATCAATCTGAAATTGACACATTCATCGATGCCGTGCGTCCTCGTGCATCTTGTCACTTGCATGCAGAGAGCTGACGGCAAGATCGAGGGCATCGGCGAGCCGCACATCCTCTCTGACTTTGCCGACGCCGCAAAGTCTTACGAGATGACATGGTACATTCGGAATTCCGCCGAGGCGTCGAGCAAGAAGGTGCGCGAGGCGAACGGGATCGAGTTGCCCGAAGCGCCTGTCGCGGCTGAAGGCGCGGACGGGTGGCGCAAGGCGGACCTGTAGGCTGTTGCCAATGCGGACAATGAGTATACAGATACAGTATGAGGCGGGCATGACGAATGGCGAGTGCAGCGCAATGACCAAAAGATCCTTGTCGAGTTTGCACACGACAGACGATTTTTTTCGTCTCGTCTGGCTCGGTTTGCAAACATGTTTGCATATCTCGAGTGCAGCGCCATGACCAAAATATCCTCGTCGAATGTGCACACGCGCAGACGATTATTTTCGTCTTTTCTGGCTCGGTTTGCAAACATGTTTGCATATCTCGAGCGAGCATGTCCAATCGAGGTCAGTCTGCGATCTGCAGATGTGAAAAATCGCACATCATCCTTTGTTCGTGCGAGAAATTCAACGTACAAAAGAAGCGGCAGATGTTGCACATCCTCCCCCCGAGCGGTTCAGAAAGGATGGCCAAGGTGGCTCCAAAGCCTGCCCCACATAAATGCCCACCAATAGCGAGACTCTCTTCAATCATCCCCAATCTCATCCCTATCCACTCCCACCTTCTGCACTCAGTAGCTATGCCAGGCGCAGAACCGGTCTCAGACGCATCATTTCAAATCTCCATTGGTATTGCCTCTTTGACTGTCCATGATAGTCTTTCCGCAACGGTGTACAGGGGTGATAGGTCGGTGTCCATTGCAACGACACCTGCGGGTTTGCAGAAATTCTCTCGGGATTCCACTCGGTTTTATTTTAAGTCTATCGTCGACGCATTGAGCAAACCGCCCGATCAAGCCCAAAGCGACGAACAAGCAAAGCAGCGCACATCAGCAGAGGACGTAATCGAATTTTGGGTCGAGCAAGGGTGGGTCACCGAGTCATCGGATGGACCGGCCGAAGGCAACGGCCACACTCACGCCGATGTCTCCGAACAGACTCAGACTAACAGCAACGGTGGTGGTCATACTGAGCAGTATGGGCAAGCGTCCCAGGCAGACGACTGACATGCGGGACACCAAAGCGGTTTTCGTTGTTGTTGTTGTTTTGCCTCAATCACTCATAGGCCATCCCGCCGTGTAACTCATATTCTTGTACTGTGTACACTCCCCCGAGACAGCTCCAGCTGCCGCATCACCTTCTGATATATTGCTTTTATGGATCTGCTGTCACACTTCTAGAATAGCTGTTTCAGGTCGAGTACGAAACAGGGCGGGGGGCAAGAAGTCTAACGCCTGCCCGTGCAAGCAAAGTTGCCACTGCAAAGGAGCTGTTGGGTTTCTGTCGATGGCCTTGGCAGTCGCTGAGTATGCCAGGATAGGTTACCAGTAGAGACAGCTGTATAATACATGCTTCGAAGAAGGGAATGCTATTCCCCAAGTCATGTACATGTAGACGATGAGCGCGTAGTTGGCTAGCAGGCTTGAGAGGCAACCGTTCCAGGAGCACGACCGCTCGTCATTGCCTCTCACGCAGAGAAATAAATGCCTAAAGGTATATGCTTACATGTTACCAACATGCGAAGGCTGGGAACAAAACTCCGATGCCGACCCTTGTGTACACTACCAGAATCACCACCCTTTGAGCTGCCCGTTTGGCCTTTTGGCGTCCCGCCTCTTATGCAAGTTGCCATTGGCGAATCGGCTCTTGAGAGCGGCACTTTTCGGTGGCACATACTCGTCAGAGCTACTGTCGTCAGAGCTACTGCCCTCGTCATCATTGCTGCTATCGCTCTCGACCGCTAGCTTTGGGACCGGCTGACTCTGAGTCGTCAATGCTGGCTGAGAACCCCGCCCTCGCAAATGCTCCTTGGACAAGGACGACAGTGAGGGAATGGAGATCAGAGGCTGTGAAGCGGCTGCCTTGATCTGAGGACGAGTGCGGATGGTGACGATAGGGGGGTCGTCCTCTGACTCGGAGCCGGATGGCGATTCGAGCGTGCCGTTGACATTGGGCGAGGCGCTAGGGGACCTGCTTTGCGAGCTGCGATCGACGGCGGGGGCTGATTCGGGGGCTAAAGCGAAAGATGCGGCCTCGGACCCCGAATCGGATTCAGATGCGGACGAGGGATGGTCCTCTTCGTCCTCCTCGTCCTCTTCTGCAATCAGAGAGGTGATGCGCACGCTACTCCTGCGAGCGATATCTGAACTCAAATTTCTTGCGACCGACTGATTGAAGCTTTGCGTCTGTGGAGGTACCGCATTATACGTCTGTGTGGAAGGCACTTGGCTTTGGGTGAAAAACAATGGACTTGATTGTTTCTCTCGATCGTTGTTCATGCGACCACGCTGCTTTGGTGTGAACGAACCCTCAGTCGGCTGGGAGGACTCGAGCTCGTCGACCTGCGAGGAGCGCAAGCCTCGTGGCTGTGGTTGGCTGGAGAGAGATGCGTTCTGCAGCGCGTTAATTTCGCCCGACACTCAAGACAGCGACTTACGATGACGGGCGACTTTGCAGTCTCGTCGCCTCCAACGTGCTCGGATGCGGCCGAGCGACCGCGGGTCCGGCCCGGAGTAGAAGGCGTCGCGATCTTTCGCTGATTCGGAGAAACAGGATGCGACGTCTCCCTAGACATGGCTCTCGTCATCCGAACAGGCGACTTGGTGACGTCCCTAGACGCGGATCGAGCTGATCTGCTGGCAGACCTGGTACTTCGGATGTTCGCGGGAGGCGCCAGCGTACCAGCGGTCTTCTGACTAGAAAGATGGTCGCTCGATTGTGACGCGGTAGGGACTCGACCAGCATCACCGTTAGCAGAGTCATGGATAGAGGATGGCGGCGAAGGGAGTCCGTGCGCTGTCTTGGCGATTTGCGTCGCTTGAAAGGTCTCAGCGGGTATCGGTTGTTCTCGATCGACCTCGGCCAAAGCTTGGTCGTCATTGTCTTGCATGATGATTTCCTGCAAAGCGTTGTGCCCAGGGAAGTTGGCCATCACGGGACTCGGTCCAAGAGTCGCATCCAGGGCACCGAATTGCCTGGAAGCGCTTCGAGTCGTGATCTTCGGCGGACTCTTATCTTCGGCATTACTCTGCTCGGACACAGCATCGTTGGTCGGCTGCACCGGCTGCTCAAGGGGCACTGGGTTGACACTTTCAGCAGGCTCGATCTCGTCGTGAGCGAGCGCGATCTCAGGCGGCTGCGTCACTGGTAAAATGTCGGAACGGGCCCCCGGCGAAGTGCCAGCAGCCGAATGGCCTTCATGCTCGAAATCTCCGATCGAGCTGTCCGCGCTCCCTGCCCTTCTGGTCTTTATGTTGATGACCACATCCTCATCTGCATTGCTGCCGGTTTCCGAATGATCGGACCCTTCGTCAGAAGTAACAAGGGGCTGCGACGCTGACATGGACGCTGCAGATTCTCGCGCCTTTCTTTGCTCTTTGGCGGATAATGGCTTCGACAAAAAGTGTCGTACTGCGTCGCCACTCGAAATGCTGACTGTGGAGTCGGTGTCAGAAGCTTCGTCTTTCTTGGAGGCCAGGTCCGCGTCGTTGTTGGAATCAGAGTCGGCGTCTTCAGAGCTGACATCTTCTGACGAGTCATCCTGCTCGATCTCACTATCTGATTCGGAAGCGGAAGATCCGGTTTCGATGACTGCGTCAGATACGCTGAGTCCAGATTGAGAGCCTGGCCGGCCAGCTTTAACCAAGGCTCGATGGAAGATAGCGGGCAAACTCGGCGGTTCCGGAACACGCGGGATGACTTCGGATGACAGGGCTTCCGAGAACCCTTTGGACCTCGCAACCACGTCCGCTGTGTCCGGCAGCGGGGGCGGGGACGGATCTCGCTCATTGAAAGCTGCAAGAGTCGAAGCTTTGATCGGCGGCGCAAATTGAGGAATAGCATCGTGACTCGTCGTGACCGTGCCATTCACTTTCTCGTGAATTTTCGTTAACCTGTTGATCCATGCGAGAATTGCCGTTACGGACTTCTGCTGGGGATTTTGTTCCGCCTCGCGCTCGGCAAGAAGCTTTCGCAAGCTGTTCACGCCAGCCTTGACCACGGGACAGTCCTTCTGCAAGTGGGAAGGTATCGAGCCGCAGATGATGCAAGGGGCACGACTCTGAAGTCGCAGGTGTTGGACCTGCCCTTGCTGGGATTTCAAGACGAGTTCTGCCGAAGGAAGATGTGCCCGCTGGAAGCCTTCATTTGGCGTGAAGTAGCCATCCGTCCCTGGTGAGGTCGACGTAGGCGAAGACGCCTCAACCAGAGTCTGGGGTGCTTCAGAACCAGTCACGATAGCAGAAGGCTGATCAGTCGGGGCGTTCTCTTCTCCTGGAGTGGTCTCCTCGACTGATGCGACCTGTCCCTTGCGCTGTCGCTTCGCGATTTTGACCTTGGGCTGCACGTCGATCTCTACGGAAACGGCCTCGCTGGTGTTTACCCTCTGCTCTTTCCCCTTTGCCGGACGTCGGATAGTCTTCTTGGGCGAGCTATCCACATTCGAAGCCTCTGGCTGCGCCGACTCGACATCGATCAGCGCCACAGGGTCGGCAACTTCCTCGATCTGCGGTGCTTTAGGCAGTTTCTTTTTGCCTGTCGCGCCTCTCTTCGGCTTTTCCGTGTCGGGGAGAGCGCCATTCTCAGCTGTGGGCTCTGCCGCTGGAGCAATGCCGCCATTGACTTCAGGAATTGAGGCAGGAGCAACATTACTATCCTTCTTCCTAGTCCGTTTCTTCTTCTCCGACACAACAGGACCGGAAGGTTCGATGTCACCCGCAGGGTCCTCGTGTCCGCCTTCCGACGCCGAGGTCGCCGCCTTTCGACTCGGCTTTGCCGTTGTGTGCTCGCTGGAGTTCAAGGACTCCTCCTCCAGACTGAGCCCTAGCTCATTCTCACTTTCCGAAGAAGACCATCGGAACGACGACGAAGAGCGTAGACCTTGGCCGGATTTGTATTCGGGCTGGTTGGCGAGTATGCCCTTCGGCTCGAACAATGATAGACTGATTTTTTTCCGGGGTGGGAGGGGTAGAGTTTCGACAGCGGGCCGTGCAGGGGAATGTGAATTATGTGTAACTGCAATTGGCTGGTCGTTGGGAGCTTGAATATCGTTCGACGTTTGTCGCAAGTCATCAAACGCGACGTCCGCGTTCTCGGCCGGATGCGTGGAGTCATCTGCGCCATCGAGTGATTGCTTTGAAGTACTCCGATTTTCACTGTCGGTGTCCTCCCTGTGCTGGCCGGTCTCCCGCGTCGCGCTTTTCTCTGCGGATGTGTCCCCATCACTTGCGGTTCCAGCTCCAGTCACGGAATCCTCAAGAGAAGCCTCCAGAGCCGCGTCGGGAGGTGCGACCTCTGATGGACCCTCTTCATCGCTCTCCTCCTCACTCGAACTAGCACCCTCCCCGGCGCCTTTTGACTCGACTTGGACAGCCTTTTCAGGCTTCACGGTCGCCTTGACATTAGGCAGCGCCTGATCCTCCGCAATTTTAGGACTGGGTTTTACTTTCTTCGATTTCGGTTGCGGTGGCTCCTTGCGAAGCTGTTTCGGCTTCGGTATTGGCGGCGGAGGCAGGTCTGGGTCGACGTCGTTGGGTAGATGTTTGCTGGACCGCCTTCGCTTTGGATTGGACTGCGAGGGTGCCAATGGCGGGGAAGCGGCGCGACGGGAAGTGGACCGTGAGGCGCGTTGGAGAGATTCGGGCGGAAAGAGCTCGTCCTCGGAACTGGATGATCCCTCAGGACTCGACGGTCTGTGTAAGCTCCGAGATCCCTCTTTATGGCTCTCGACCTCGCCTTGTACGCTGAAAGCTCTGTCGTCAAAGTCTGACGTCGAAGTGTGAGACTGACGCCGTAATGAGGTATTGCGATTGATCGGAGTCGAGAAGACTGGCAGAGTGCTGCCGGACGCCGAATAGACGCGTATGACTGCTCTCCGAGCTCCTGAATCAATGACTTCCTGGCGAAAGGCATCAAAATCGTATTCTGTCCGACTTAGTCCTCTCTTCCACAACATTTGATCTCACTGACCATCGTAAATCTCCAACTCGCCGCCATCCTTTTTGACTTGAGTGAATCGGATGAGAGTGCCATAAAGGGGTATCTTGAGGTTATCGGCAACGCGCACGATCAGCTGATTTAGGCTGAGCGAGCTCTCTGCTCATCAGCTACTGCGCGTCTTTGCTACCGAATGGAAGGGCTGACTCAGAGAACACGTCCAGGATCTGCTGCTTCCCGCAAGCTGGTACTCAACGTCTGGACCGGAAGGCCGGATAGGTGATTCGACGGCGATACTGGTCCGCGGTCTCTTCGTTTTGCGCGGGGTGGAGACCGGCGTCGCTGTCCCCGTGACCGTCGACTCGCGCCCCCTCTTATTCCTACCCATCCTATCCTTTCACAACCGACCGGCTCGTATACCAAAAGTTGGGCAGCTCGATGCACGACAGAAATCCTGGACCATTGCCAGCCAGAAGAAGGGGAGGATCGATTAAGGACAGTCATGAACACGTGGTGGCAAACAGATGCGCGATTTAACCTGTGACGCTTGTCAGAAAGAGTGAGACGAGGTGAGGTAAGGTAACAAAAGAGGGAAGAGGGGGGAGGGGGATCACGAGAGCGAGAACGCCGGCATGCACTATCCTGACGTTGACACTTGACATCTCAAAAGTTTCTTTTTGTGGGAATCGACAGGGCGAGCAGGAGAGCGTCTTCTTTTTCATCTCCATCGACTTACATTTGCCCCAGAAGCCAAGGCCAATACCACTCCCAGCCTACACTGTCGCCTTGGGCGCACACGACCACCTATGCTCGCACCTGCAGCCGAGACGGCCTTCCAGACTCCCCTCCTCTCTCCCTGTGACTTCATCGTCACCGGAGGCTGACATCGACTCTGGCTGGAGCAGTCGCACGACTAGCCCTCACTCCGATCGATCCAACATGGTCTCGCTCGAAATCAGCGAGACGTCCAAGGCCCTCGCGGTCGCAGGCGGGTATGTGACCATCAGTGGACTGGTCTCATACCTCTTCAAAGAGAAACTGTTCATGTGTATGTTTCCCGGCAGTGTATCCAACCTCCTCTGACATCCAGCCGAGGCGCTCTTAGCCACCGTGGCCGGTATCATCTTCGGACCCCGCGTACTGGGTTGGTTCAACCCCCTCGAATGGGTCGGCAACTCGGAGAGCGGCCTGAACGACCTCACCTTTCAGATCACCCGAGTGGTCATTGGCATCCAGGTGCTCTTTACGGGCATCGCCCTGCCCAAGGCGTACCTCAAGAAGGAGTGGGTGTCTCTGACGACACTTTTGCTGCCCATCATGACGGCCGCGTGGTTCATCACGAGCCTCTTGATCTGGGGTTTGATCCCCGGCTTGACGTTCCTCGAGTGTCTCGTGATCGGCGCGTGCGTCACACCTACCGATCCCGTGCTCGCCAATTCGATCTGCAAGGGTGGGCCATGTCCGAGGCTGAGTCACGGCTGGACTAATGACCAGGCCGGTTTGCAGAGAAGCACGTCCCAATCCATGTGCGGAACATCATCGTCGCTGAGTCCGGTGCAAACGATGGGCTTGGCTATCCATTCTTGTGGATCGCGCTGTACTTGATCCTCATCAAGACACCAGATCACCACACGCATACGATCGGCGGGGCGATCGGCGAATGGTATGTCACCTTTTCACACATCTCCCACATCTGACTAGCTAGGATGTACAATATTGTCCTGTACCAGATCGTCGTGTCCTGCATCGCAGGTGCGATCGTGGGCTACCTCGCACGCAAAGTACTCCGATTCTGCCACGAAAAATCGCAAGCCTCTCCTTCCTATCCTTGAAGTCGCGACTGACATCCAGGCTCATCGACCACGAGTCTCTCTTGTCATTTGGAGTAGCCTTGACATTCTTCATCCAAGGCGTCGTGGGCATGCTGGGATCGGACGACATCTTGTGCTGCTTTGTCGCCGGCAATTCGTTCAGCTGGGACGACTGGACGCGGATCAAGATGTGCGAGGACGAATCGTTCCAGGATGTGATCGACCAGTTGCTGAGCACCGTAAGCCCGCTCAGATTGCGAGCTCGCAGCCATCTAATGTCTAGGTGATCTTTCTGTATATCGGGGCGATCATGCCGTGGGACGAGTTTGGCAATTTCTACACCATCGACGTGTGGCGTCTTGTTGTGCTCGGGTTGCTGGTCATGCTCGTCCGACGTCTCCCATGGGTTATTCTTCTCGTATGTCTCTTTCACTCACTTTTCCGGCAAGACTGACCCTTAGGCCAAGTTCAAGTGGATCCCAGCTTTGCCCACATTTCGCGAAGCAGCATTTGCCGGATTCTTCGGGCCCATCGGTGAGTCCTTCTTCCTTTTCGTAAACCTTTCAAACAAGTTCATATCTGACTCTCAGGTGTGGGCGCCGTATTTTACGTTGCGGTGACTCTCGAATCTTTCCCCGACACCGTTCGACCCGAAATGCGCGCGGTCCTCAAGCCCATTGTGTACTTCCTCGTACTCACCTCGGTCATCGTGCACGGCATCACCATCCCCTTTGGTAAAGGTTTCCAGCGCGCTCGCACACTCACCATCACACGCTCGCTGGTGCGATCGCAGAGCAAGTCGACAGGCAACGACGTTTCCCGCCTTCCACCGCCTGTCCCTGTTGGGACGGCCCACCTGCCTGCTAGCGACCTGGACATCGAAGCGAATCCTCAGACTCCGGGCATCTTGTCCCGCCGCACGAGCAGGGATGGGGATACCGGTGGTCAGGCTATCCGATTTGCCGACTTGCAGCGGCCTCAGGGTGGAGGCGATGCGGATTCGCCATTCCATACGCCGCCGCAGTCCAGGCCGATGTCCAGACGCGCGTCGCGGTCTCTGTCGCGGGCGCAATCAGAGGTGCAGATGGAGCAAGTAGGCAACGGTGATGGGAATATGACCGAGTGGCGGGAAGGCCATTGGGTCGTGAGCGAGTCGGCGGATGGCGAGACGGTGCTCGTGCGACATGGACCAGAATGATACAGTAATGTAGGACGTGCATATGCATGATGGCATTGGACTTCACAACAGGTATTACAATCTACTTGTCTATCGGCATCCGCACGCCGGCCGCCTCGCCCATCTCCCTCCCTGCCTCTTCTGCGTCCTGCTCCACCCTGTCGATGACACTCGGCTTGCGCTCCAGCTCAGCGGTATGAGTCGCCGCGCTGTCCTTTCGAGACTTCTCCGACGGTGCCGCCGTTTCGTCATGGTCATGCGAGTCACCGTGAGCATGGCCGTGCCGAGCTTTACGCTCTTCCCATCTCGCCTTGGCTTCGCGCTTCATCGCCTCGTCGTCGGCGCGCTTGAGCGGGATACGCTTGACGAAGAAGAGGGTGATGAAGAACGACAGGCCCGCACAAGGGACCATGAATGCAAAACAGGATGCGACGCCCTTTGCTGATACATCAGCATTGTCAAACAGATAGAAGTTCTCGACATGAAAACGCACCGTAGGCCGAGATGATAGCGGACTGGTCAGACGCGTCGAGTCCAAGGGTGGAGACGCTGGTCGGGTCGTCGAGGATCTGGAGAATGACAGCCGAAGAGACAGTGTCGTCCAAGCGGGAATGGACAATGTTGTTGATGAGTGCCGAACAGACGGCGAGACCGATCGTCCCGCCAATCGTGCGAATAAAGTTGCGCGTGCCGGTGGCGGCTGCCATCTCGCTGCGCTTGACCGCAGCCTGGATAGCCACGAGACTCGTCTGAAACGTCTGGCCGGCCCCTACGCCCGCGAGGAACTGGAACCCGATCAGGTGAGATTGCGGTGTGCTCTCGTTGATGCTGGACAGGAGACCTAGGCCGATGGTCCAGATCGCAAAGCCCGCCAGGATGTTGAAGAAGTAGTCACCCGTACGCGACTGCAGCATACCGGTCGTGAACGACACAACGGTCTGCGTGAGGATGAGCGGGAGGAGGAGGACGCCGGAGCGGACGGCCGAGACGCCGGTCACGACCTGGTAGTACAACGGAAGGTAGTAGAGAGTAGCGAAGAAGATGGTGCCCTGGAAAAACGTCGTGGCGTAGCACGCGGAAACAGTCGCGATGCGGAATATGTTGAATGGGATAAGCGGCAGGGCAATGAATTTGAGCTCCACGACGATGAAGACGACGAGGAGCGCCAAGCCGATGAGCAGCGGGGCGAGCACAGCGGCGGATGACCAGGCGTAGCGGTTCCCCGCCCAAGAGATGGCGATGAGGACCAGGGCGGCCCAAGCCAGCGTCAGTGCGGATCCGATCCAGTCGAGTTTCTTGAGCTTGGATTTGACGTCGCCGCGCACTCGAGTCAGGGGCAGGAGTATGATCACGACGACGATGCAGATGGCCGTCAGGGGGATATTGATGTACTGCAGTCAGCAGGCAGTCCTGGGCTCATCATGACTCGTTGGGACGTACGAAGCACCATCGCCAAGTGACTTTATCGGTGAAGACTCCGCCGAGGACGGGACCGAGGGAGTTTGACAGAGCCACGACACAGCCGGTGATGCCTTGGTATTTTCCTCGTTCTTTGAGGGACACCACGTCCGAGACTGTATGTCAGCTTACGATCTGCGCCTTGATCTGAGAAACATACTGATGATCATGACCATGGTCAAGATGCCGCCACCACCAATGCCCTGGATGGCCCGGAATACGATGAGCTGGATCATGGTCTGGCCGTCAGGGCCGAACCAACTTTGCCACTGGGTCCTGACTGACCTGTGCTACAGCACACATGATGGAGCCGATGCCAAAGATTGCCAGGCAAGCCAACAAGATGTGCTTGCGGCCAAAGATATCAGACAGACGCCCATAGATAGGCTGCATGACCTGCTCGTGAGCCAAAGCTCTCATGAAGATCACCCAAACTGACGGCATTGGTGAGCAGGTAGGCCGTCCCGACCCATGAACTGATATCTGCACGCCCGAACACTCTCCCAAGTGTCGGCAAGGCAGTGCTCACGCTGAATAGATCAGCCAAGGCGGGTTCAAGGATCCGTTCAGATCACTCACATCGTCTGATCCAGCAGACTGCAGAAGAGGGCGCAGGTCAGACCGCAAAAGACCAAGATGACCTGTTTCGTGGGCAAGAGGTTGGTCTGGTCCTGCAGCTCGACGACTTTCTTCTTGGATCCGCCTGAGCCGGTAGGCTGCCCAATCCGCTCCTCTTCATCTGTGCCCTGCCCAGCAGAGCCCGTCTGCTCATGTTCATGCTCATGCTCATCGTCGCCCTCATGATGCGTATGCAAGCCGCCATCATCATCATCATCTTCCTCCTGAGGCCTTTCGGCAGGATGCTCGCCTTCGCCACCACCTGTCTCATGCGTCGCCATACGCCGAAGGGCATTCTGGGCATGCACAGAGGTACTTGTGGTCGTACGCACGAGCGCCGGCAAGTCAGAAGTCTGTCTGCGCGACTTGGTAGATGGACCCGCGGTAGGGCGTGGCTTTTCGGATATGGCCGATGGAGCAAGTCTATTTGGGGGATTGGGAGGAGCGGTCGACCGAGGGGCCGATGGGGATAGGAGGGTCATGCTGGAACGAGTGCTGGTGGGCTCGAGAGGCGACTCGTCGGACGAGTACATGCCGCGCCCTCAATCTGAAGGATGTTGGGAGAAAGTGCCGTACGGCTGGTCGACAAGTGTCTGAATTCGAGGTGGTAGAGCGCTCGGGTGGCCAGTCCGGAAACATCGGACGCCGCTTGGCGGTTTGTGACTCGGACGAGTAGGATAGCTTGCGAGTAGTCGATGGATGCGATTGACGCTGCTGGAAGAGTACTGGGCGCGTTGTTGGCGAGAGAGCCTTGTGAGAATGCCGCGATGAGGAGGTGTTAAAAAAGTCAAAAGCCCCCCTTCCAAATGAAATGGTTTGAATCGAGCGATGTTCTTTAATTCAGGGTTTGATCCTTCGGAAATGACCGACACGTCGGAGACGATCCGGTGTCGTGTGCCTTGTTACACCCCGACCGGACCGAGAGAACAGGCGGACTGTTACCGCCTTGGTCGCGGCGCGTCCGGTCAGTAATGTATTTAGCAGCACTATCGACGGGATAAATCGGTCATAGGCAGCATTAACTGCAAGTTACATGCTTTGGGGCCAGGCCTCAAGTGTCATTTCACTCCCTCAGCGCCCAAGAGGCCTTCGGCTCGAAGGCGCCAGTCGGCCAGCCTGCGTTCGCACTGCCTGACGTAGTCGAGCAGCACCGGCAGGTTCTCCGGTGTCAATGCCACCGTCATCTCGTCCGCCACTTCTTTGGCATCGGCGCGATTCTTGTTTCCACTCGAGTGCCTCGGAGGTGAAGGGTCTTCGAAAGATGCATGGCGACCTGCGCCCGATGGGGGAGAGGGCCGGTGATGATGCAACTTGTCTGGCGAGCGTGGCGGAAGACCAAGTCCGATGACACGTCGGCGGGGCTTGAGGGTCTCCGAACCGGCACCAGTGGATGTGACGCCTCCATCTTCGGTGTCTTCCTCGTCTGGCGCGACCAAGGGCGGTACTGCTGATATCGGTGGAGACGCCACGTTGGAAAAAGCAAAGGACGAGGTGCTGGGCCACCGCGTCGCATTCTGGCGCTCCCGCTTAGCGGAGCGAAAGCCAAACATCCCCGCACGAGGCGAGGTCGAGCCACCACCACTGTTGCTCGATCGACCTGACTGGGACCGACCCAGTCTCGGGCGGGGCAAGCCGTCTACACTTTCGAAACTGACATTTTCCGCGTCATCATCTCGTGATCGTCGCGACTCGCCAGACA
Organism: Tremella yokohamensis; assembly: GCA_024343385.1. Taxonomy (NCBI): domain Eukaryota; kingdom Fungi; phylum Basidiomycota; class Tremellomycetes; order Tremellales; family Tremellaceae; genus Tremella; species Tremella yokohamensis. Next base: position 164,791 of record BRDC01000038.1, on the reverse strand, counting down.
CTCGTTCTCGCACCAGCTCCGACCAATTACCGGACGATGTCCGGAAGATGTTGCGAATATTCGGCCGGCGGACTCTCTCCTCCCCTGGCTGCACTGCTTGACCGCCTTTTGCGCCCAGCGCCGAGAAGCTAGACCGAGAAGCCGAATAGGGAATCCGCGATGGTGGATGAGAAGGTGGGCTAGGAGAAGCAGGACTGAGTGGAGACCTAAGCAAGGCAGGCGTTTTCGGTACGCTGGGCGTCGGAGGTATGGAGGATCTCGGCGTTCGCTGGTTCTTCAGCGACTTCAGAAAGTCTTTGAGACCAGCCAAGCCGGCTCGCGAGGCCCGCCGCTTAGGCTGAGCCATCATTGAAGCGGACCCAGGACTAGGGAACGTCGCCGAGGGCAGAACGTAGTTTGACTCTGCGGGCGAAGGCATGCGCACCCCGCTCTCAGGCGAATCAAATTTGATCTCCTGCACCCGCGTGCCTCGAGCAGCTACTCCGCTAGGATCGCTCGATGCAGGGAAGCTGGACACCGTTGATGACGTGGAGATATTGCTGTGCTGTCGCGGACCTAGTCCCGGTCGGTCCACAGGAGTACGAAGCATCTTGCGCAAGACCTCGAGCTGGCGCTTTGAGAGATCTTGTCTGCTGGTCGACGCCCGCCAGGATTCGGGACTAGCGCGAGGAGGACCAAGAATCGAGTCCGCACCGGCAGGATCTGGAAGGCTTGCTTTTCTGGGAGCAGTTGCAGATCCGATGCTCATGCCGGATGGGAAACGTTTCATGTGCTGGCTTGCAGCTTGAGCCTCGTCTGAACCCATGGTGACGCGGCGAGAGCGCGGACTTGGCTGAGACGCCTCCTTGCCGGTGGACCCAACCTCGATGAGGACGATGGCCATTTCCCACCACTGGTCGAACTCTGCTTCCAATGAATGGAACAAGGCGAGCTCATCGGGTCCAGCAGCTCTGGTGACCTTGTCTCGCAGCTCAGCATGGGTGTCGAGATGCCCTCGAAGAGCTGATAACATCAGCGCTTGCGTCAGGCTTGTAAGATGACATACTTTCGAGACCACGTGCAAATAGCTTGACCGCACCTATGCCCTGCTTGAGTTCTGCCTGCTTCTCCATGACGCTCTTGGGAATCACAAATTCGTTCCAGCTCTTGCGTCTCCTCTCCTTGTCTGCTTTGCGCCTGACGATCTCGTCTGAAACAGAGGCGGACAGATTGTTGGACGGACCGGTCGGATCTGTCGGAGTGTTGAGAGAAGTGATCTGCGCATGACCAGTGTCGGATTGACTCCACTGCAAGGCAGGCCTGCTTCCAACCGGTTTCGAAGGCGATCCATGGACCGTCTCAAGCTGCCTCGACGGCCTAGACTCGGTCGACGAGGCCGAAGAGTTCGTACCAAATTTGAATCCACCGGATAATCTCCTGCCGTGCTTCTTCAGCGTGTTGAGTGTTTTCATAGTTGATGCGGTAGCAGCAGCGAGTCCAGTAGATTGTGGCAGGCCTGAGAGGCTCGGAGACGGGTGGTGCTGAGCATTCGCAGGGGAAGCAGCGGCGGTCGCTTTTCCAGCGGCGAAGCCCTGCCACCCTTCTCCTTCCCATGGCTTCTGCATCCGCGGCGCAGGGAGCGCAGAGACTGGACGGATCTTCTTCCTTCGTGGCGTCTTCCCGTCCATCTCAGTCTCCGTGTCACTGTCGCTAGTTCGCCCAGTCTGTCTTACCGGGAAGGAGCTGGAGTGCGGGAGTGGTGGAATCGGCTGGGAGATACTGTCTGCCCTGGAGGGATTGTACGGTGACCCCGGAGCAGGAGACGGAAGGTGGAAGCCACGAGAGAACGACCGAGATGAGCTTGAGCGAGCAAGTTCCTCTGGTCTACTAGACGATGAAATGGGTATGGGAGGAATAGGGGGTATGATATCGATCGACGAGGAGCTTGGCCCATGTCGAGCGCTGCTACCGTACGGGTATGATGTCGGTGGTATACCATGTGACTTGCCCGACTTTTTGGAGAGATTGCTGGTCGAGCGTCGAAGCAAGGAGGAGATGCCGGACGGTACAGATCGGTTGGAGGATGCTGCTGAACTGGAGGAGGCAGTGGACGTAGCGCTCGGGGAACGAATGTTGAGAGGAAGTGGGGGAATAGGGGGCCTTGGGGAGGGGAGAGGGGGGACTTGATCCCCCACGGAGGAGCTGCGTCTTCGACGGTGATTAGGGGATCCGAGAGCATCGACTGTCTCGTCAGCCGCGCAATAGTCAATCGAGACACTTACAGCTCGACGTGGCGGGCCTGGAACCAGACAGTCGCTTCCAGAAGTTCTTCCTCTGCTTCTCGGCCTGAGCGAGCTGACCCGGCGAAGGGGCTAGAGGAATTTGAGAGATCCTGACATCATCTCTTGATGTTCCTCTGGAGCGTGACTTGGATCGAGGACGAGTAGTCGGCGCTGGCGGGGGAGGCATGAGCTCACGAGACTTGGATCGTGGCAGAGGAGGAGGCGGCAGCTGGTATGCCTGAGCTGGAGGACCGGTGAGATTTGGCGAACTGCGATTTGAAGGCCCAGCAGATTCACCCTCGTGATCCGACCATTGCGAGTGCCCCGACAACTGCACGAAAGAGCTGGAAGGGTGTCGCTTGACCAGCTTGTTCTTGGTGATTGTCGCCGACTGCGAGCCCGACCTGGCTCTTTGTTTCTGCGGAGCGCTGACATCCTCACCGGCACTGGAGTACAGTAAAGGCTGTGTAGGGTGGGAAGACGAGGTGAACGGAGTGGGTGGGTTGGTCCGACCATCATCCGAAGGAAGACCAGACGAGCGTGATGGCGACGAGCGAGGTGGGGGATATGAGGGATGCGGCGGTATCTTTAGAGGATGAGGAGCTTTCGAGGTCCTCGTTGAACTCCTGGGTTGGGCCGCTGGGGGCGGTTGAGGCGGAGGTGAATCTTCCCATTTGCTCAGATCGATACTGCCGCTCGAGGTGCTGGTGAAGCTGCTGGGCTCGAGCGTATTGTCGCTCTTCTCAGCCAGGGTATCTGTTCTGCTTCTCGAACCTGATGAGGATGGCTTTGAGGCTGTTCGAGGAGGGAGAGCGAACTCAAAGTCGTCGTCCCAATTCTCGGCCTGCTTCCGTCGACCAGGTCGAGAAGGGCCTGGTCGCTGTGGTGTGGTGGAAGGGGAGGGCGACATCTGCCCACTGTTGGGCGCGGCCATACTGCGCGCTGTCACAGTTGCTAGTGGGATTCTCGTGCTGCGTACTGGCTGAGTGTCATGTTCAGTGGTGTAGCTATGGCAAGACTTTATTATTGCAGACGAGCAGCGCACAGGCCTCTTGACATCAGAAACGCGTCCAAGAGACACGTGGCCCCACGTGTTACTGCGGTGATTGCCGCCGAGTTGAAACCGGGACGGCGACGTGTTGAACGTCGTTCTCGCTGGCATTGCTTGAAATCAATCCATTGTAGAGCAGGATGGCAGATGCTCTTGCGAACGCAACGCCGCTCGCTGAAGCACAGTGGGTCAGCTGCAAATCGTCGAATGGTAGCTGATATTTCCAGGAAAAGAGTCAGTCGCCATTCGCCGTATTATGGCGCTCGGGTCACTCCTGATGGGGTTTACTGATCGTGCAGGCCCCGACCGAGCTCAAGAATGTGGTCGACTTCCTACGAGGGAAGAACGGGCCGAAAGTGAGGCGAGGTATCTTGAACGGCAAGCGGATCGATTACTTCAAAGGAAAGTCTGTTCAAACCATTCTGGACTACCTGCTGACATTCCAGGCAAGACGGCCGTGCGGGTCTTGACCAGCCCAGCGTACCAGAAGCTCAAGAAAGTGCCTCCTGTCAAAGATGAAGAAGAGGCCAAGGCTCTCATGACCAAGCTCCTACCTCAGTACGTCCTCCCTTCGTATGTGCCAATCCTCCCAGCTGATAGCAGCGCCTTTTTCCTCCGAGTGGAACGACCGACGCCCAACCCGCCTCCGCCATCGGGGACACCGAAAACCCTCCTGATCAGCCAACAGCAGTCATTTGACCTGCCGGTATTCTACGCGTGGTTCTACGAAGGCTCGCAGCTCACCACGATTCTCGGCGGAGTAGCCATGGTCCTCGTCATCTTTGCTGGCGTCATGTTCCCCTTGTGGCCGGCCAAATTGCGCCTGGGCGTGTGGTACCTCTCGATCCTTCTTCTGATCCTCATTGGCCTACTCATCGTGCTGGCGATTGTGCGGGCGATCTTGTTCGTCATTACTTGGGCGACGATGAAGAGGGCCATTTGGATCTTTCCCAATTTGTTCGAGGACGTGGGCTTTGTGAGTCTTCCAGTGTAGAGCGACAGAGGGTCGTGGTGGCTAATGTCCCAGTTTGAGAGCTTTGTGCCTACTTGGGCATACGACGAGCCAAAAAAGAAGAAGAAGAGGGTCAAGCGGGAGAAAGCACACAAAGCCGCTGTCGAGGAAGGAGATGCAGGGGACGATGGGGAAGGAGCGGCCGAGGAGATTTCGGCGACGACGACCGCTCTTCCGCCCGTCGAGTCTGGCGGTGTGAAACACCGACAGGCAGCAACGGTCGAAGAGGCTGGGGATGACGAGATTTAGCTCGGCCGCCTGGTAACATGCACTTTACTAATTGAAGGGTGCTCATCAAGTCATACATTCCTCATTGAGACTACCTAACACACACAGACACTCAGATCTGACCTGCTCATCCTAAGCGGCCTCGACGCCGTAAACGTCGTCCTTCTCCTTGATGCTGCCAACATCGCCAGGGCTGACGTCGCCCTTGTACGACAGGCCAACGGCGGCAGGAGGGATGGTACCAGCGGCGTTGGCCTCGACCTCGCGCTCGATCTCGCCGGTGACACCGATTCGCCTGCCGTCGGCGTTCCAGACGTACAGGGCCCAGCCCATGATGTACGCAAAGCACGGCACGACGAGGAAGTACGAAGTGCGGGTGGAGAAGTGGTCGGCGATCGCTCCTTGGATAGGAGGGAAGACGGCACCGCCCGCTACGCCCATGACGAGCAAGCCAGATGCGCGGCGGGTGTGGCGACCTAGGCCGGTGGTGCCGAGCACGAAAATTACGGGGTACATCACCGACTCGAATGCCATAATGACGATCAGGCAGGCGACACCGCCCATGCCGTGCATGGCGCCGATGAGGATTGCGCAGACACACGCGCACGCGGCGTAGATGGCGAGGAGGAGCGGGGCGGCGATGACTGACAGGAGGGCGGTGCCGACGAATCGGGCGAGGGTGAAAGTGAGCAGGCCGTACGAGAGGAGCTGGGAGCCGCGCTCGTCGCTGAGCTTTGCGGCCTCGGCCGTGTAGTTCAAGAAGAACGAGCCGATGGTGACTTGTGCGCCGACGTACAGGAACTGGGCGACAAAGCCGGTGATGGCGCGGTACTGCTTCCAGAAGGGCTCCTCAGCCTTGGCGGTGACACCCTGGGCCTCGGCAAGAGCCTGGGCCTCGGCCATGAGGTCTGCCTCGGAGATGTCGGCGAGCTTGGTGAAGAAGAAGCCGACCATGACGAGGAGACCCATGATGCTGACGGCGAGATAGACCCATTGCACGTTGGTAAGGTTCTCGGCGTTCTTGCCCGCGAAGAAGTACTTGGACGCGATGAGGGGACCGACGAACGACGCCAAGCCGTTAGTCGACTGCGAGAGCGACAAGCGGGTGGCGGCGACGTTGTGAGGTGGCAGGACGGAGATGTACGAGTTGGCAGCCGTCTCGAGACCGGCGAGACCGCAGGCGATGACGGCTGTGCAGACGACGAAGCCGGCAAAGACGGCGTGCGGCTTGGTGGAGGTGAGGGAGAATTTGGCGACGGGCCAGAAGAGGATGGCGCCGAGCGAGTAGAAGCAGAGGGACATGATGATTGTGAACTTGTAACCGCGGCGCTTCATGATTTCGGCGGCGACGGGGGACCAGCAGAAGTAGCCGATACCAAAGTAGGCGACTTGGAGACCGGTGGACTGGAGCTTGGTGATGTGGAGGACATTCTGGAAGTGCTTGTTGAGGCTGGCGAGTCAGCACAGATAGAGCGGGAGCGGACAGGTGGCTGAGGTAGAAGGGGAAGATACTCACACGTCGAGGAGACCGTAAGAGAAGCCCCAGAGGAAGAAGAGGGTGGTGACGAGGCAGAAGGACCAGATGTGTTCACGGTGGATGAACTTTTGCTTGAAGGGGTTGGCAGTGGACAAGGCAGCGCCGCCAGCCATGTTGACTAGAGTAGAGGGGTGGTAGGTTGTGTGGTGTGTCGAAAGAAGAAAGAGGAAGAGAAAAGAAGAAGTGTTGGTCGAGTGTGGGGGATGAAGAACACACATCCTTCGTTCCAAGATGCTTCTTATAGACAGAAACAGAGACGGGGACCCCCCTTCGCGCCCCTTCGAACCCCTTTGAGCCCCCCTCTGCCCCTCCAGCATCGGGCGCTAGCGCCCCATAGTCGCACATCGCACAAGCCGGACCGTACCTGTGCCCAGATAAACTCGAGCTAATCCCGCGGGGCCAAGAAAAAGCCCTGGTCCATTCCCGCACGTACGTACCCACCCGCTCGCACCCTCACCTCTGCTCTCCTGCCGCGGAAAGGCCAAGAGGTCCCCGCAAAGGTTCGTCAGGACCCGGCGGCAGTTGCTTCGAACGTTGTGTCATCCGTTTGAACCCGATCGTCCGTCCCGCAGCTGAATCTGGAACAGTGTCTCTGCTCTTCTGCCTTATCGGGGCATCGCGCCCCCCATGTGTCCCCACAGAGCGCACGAAAGAGACCCGATCTAGACCGGCGGCAATGGACAGGGATTTGGCAAGTGCCGCATTCCCATTTCCCAATTCAGTAAATGGAGGCTTGAGGAAGTTGGCAATAGAGAGCCGTGCGCACGCAGCTTGTCCCTGGCGGCCGGCGGCACGGGACATGTCGACGACAAAACCCCTTGGACCGGCCAGCAAAAGTAAATCGTCATTCTCGCCAGACGAGCTGGCTACCCTGCTAGCTCGCGACTCGTGTGAGATGAACCAGATCCTCGTGCCGCTTTTCACGGCATCGCTAATCATGTGCCGCTAGGAACAGGCCGTCGACCACACTCCCCCCAAAAACTCGCTTGGAATCAACTGAAATGACCAGATGTGGTAATTTGCTCCTGAAGACCCTGCCGCGAGGCACAAACATGCCGCCGGCAGTTGCTTTTACGTCCCGCGGGGAACCTATTTGGGCCTTGGCCCAAGTGACTAGCTGGGTCTGCCCCGCCGGAGCTGGAGCGTGTTTAGGGGTTGCACGTACGGAATGAGAGGGGCCGTACGTACCTGTGCACCTGACCAGGTCTTGGTTTTGGTTTATTGCCAACCCGGACGGTACCTAATCAGCTGTACCGCTTGAATATTGGTCATTTGCGGAATGACTTCGGCGTCGGTGTCGTAAGTGTTGAGAGGGCAGAGGGATGAGAAGAAGGCAGAAGCGCTTGACAAGCGCTAACGACAAGCTCGCGGATCGCGGCATCTGTTAGCTTGGCACCAGTCGCACGACCACCCTGCGAGTGACTGCCCCCTCGATTCCGCTCTACGACGATGAGCGTTCCTGTCTGCTATTCTGTGCCGTATCCGGATGTGCAATAAGTGACTTTATGGTGGCAGCTGGGGCCGTCCGCATAGCGCACTGCAATTCTCGGCGCCGGGGATCGAGCGTGTCACGCAAAGTCAACGGTCCGACTAGACAAGGCATTTGCGCCTCATCTGAGCGGACAGGAAGCTATGAGCCCGGACTGCTGTCGCGAACCCGATGTCGAGATGCGTTTTTGCTATTCCTGTCTCATGCTTATCTGACAACCCGACGTCATGAGAGCGGAACTCTCGCTCAGAAAACCGTGCTCGTGATGCCCAAATACCCACCCCCCCCCTCGCTCCCTCCCCCCTAACCCGCGCCTTTCCCGCGGCTCTGCGAGGACGCTCTCGAGTGCTCGTTGGTATCGACGGGACTTGTGCTCGTTGGGGCTGGAACTCGCACTTTTGCGGAATTGTTCACGTCTCTGAATGGCCCTCCGGCGCAACCCACAGACAGTCGCGGCGTCCTTTCCCATTCCTTCTGGAGACGATATCTGATCTTCCACAAAGATCTCACCACCCACGTCTCTTGGGGATCGTAGTGATCCTGATATCTCCACATTTCAGAGAGTCGGGCATGTCATGTGTGCCCAGTGGGTGGACTGCTATGGGCGCTGAGACTCGACGCGCCGGGATGACCCGGACTGACGAAAATCTTCCTGGACCGCGGACCGTAACGATGAGTTCCAGCATCGGACATCCGAGACAACGGTCTCCTGCGTGGATCTGTGTTCCATTCGTGCTGATCAGGACAAGATACGCGATACGGCCGGAGATCGACACGGCACAAGAACCATTCCAAGTCGAGTCCAACGACCAACTGTCCTCGCTTGAACCCCCCACGCTCTGCCCAGACCGAGCCAGAAATCCAGAAAAGAGCGGGATCAAATACACCTGTGGGACTCCACACTCCCACCGGGTATCCACGATGTCGATTTCAGCCGGAGACGGCGATCTTTCGATCCGAGGTGTGCTCTGTGAGTGTGCTGTGTGTAATGGTAGTGCAGAGCTTGTGCGTCATCCATCCCCGCTCCTCCCTCTTTAGACTCTCTCCTATTGGGACACCTATATTCCTCCTTTATACACCCACAATCTTCTCATTACTCGACTCACTACCACTCACACTCACCAAGCAACATGCTCCCCACAGCTTCAATCTTCCGTGCCAACGCAGCACTCCGACCCGTCCTCCGGACACCGGCCCAGATCACCCCGAACCTCCTCCATAATGCCGCACCCCGCCAGCAGGGATTGGCAAAGCAACAGATGATGCTCGCCCAGAGGAGGTGGAACGTCGAAGAGTCGCGGGGGGGCAAGAGCAAGCTCGTACGTCGTTCCGTATCTCACGATCTCGATCACGGCTGACGCTGACAGGTGTTCCGATTCGGATGGAAGGGTGAGTGGAGCGAGGATCACCAGCTTGTGGAGCGGGATCAAAGACTGATCGTCAGACGTTCCCGTCGAGCTGTACCCAATGGCTTTTGTCGTCGCTGCCGCCCTGGTTGGCGCCACTGTCGGTGAGTACCTGTTCCCGTTGTTAGACTATTGCTGACAGTCAGCCATGGGCCGCCACTGTAAGCCGGACTGACTGCGCAACACAGAGTCAAAGCTGACGCAATCCCCCTTTGTCTCAACGCTTTCTCGTTCCACGCCACACCTCACCCTATCACATCTCTCTACCTGCATTCACCCGCTCGCAGTCTACTTGGACGGTGTGAGCACCTCGTTCTTGCCTTCATACCTGACATGGACTGACCCGCAGCTCCGCATCGGGCCCACTGGAAAGGAGGGCGAGTGAGTGTTTCCGGTCGCATGACCGAGCTAGGAGCATGACCGAAGCTAACATGATAGAGCACACTGAATGTCTATGGATAGGAATTCATATGTAACAAAGAAATGTGAAATTATGACAGGTTGTGCACCCCATAGCTGGAGGTCTTCAAGCCCCCGGATCACAACTGACTTCCCTCCAAATGGGCACCACCTTGCCAGCTGAGATCAGAGCCATCTGTCTACTCCCCCAGGTCTCGGGTGCGGGTGTATTTGTAACGGACCAACGTCTCAGACTCGTCAGACTCGTCGGCCGGGAGTTCTAGAATATGTACATGCCGCTCGACGGAGAATTGGACGTGCGGCTTCAGCTTTTCTTCGAAGTTCTTCTCGAGGAGCTTTGTGCCGATCGAGTATTGCCAGTCTTCGACGCAATTGTGGATTTCAGATTGGGTGACCCACCCCCTGTTCACATATTCCTTGACCCGGTTATTGCAATCTGCTTCGAAAGCCGACTGTAGCTCCTTGAGAATCTCCGTCACTTCGCTCGGCATCTTGTACATCTTCGAGCATTCGAAGTTATAGATCGCCTCGAATTCAGCTGAGGCTTCGCCTTCCTTGTGGATGACTGTGCCATGGCAGTTCAAGGTCGCCTTACGGGTTGCCTTGGGCTTGATTGTGTCCGACCCTGATGCTGAAGTAAGAGCTTCGGTAGTGGACATGGTTACGGGTGCTGAGCGACGTTGAGGTGCAAAAGCGATGTTGGGGTGCAAAGATATGTTGGGTTGCAAAAGATATGTTGTATATCGAGACGTATGCTCGAGGAAACATAGCAGCTTTATACGTACGTACTGAGGTCTTCTCGGCTGGTCGCTCCTTGGTTCACCCGTCGACAAAGGACAGCCCGCACAGTTGCGCTGCTGTGCGTCTGACACTCGTGTGGTTGCGAAGTTCGAAGCGTACTTTCGGGCAGAAGCCACTCGACCTCGGCCTCGTCACTGGCATCGCCAACCTGCGTCATCCACAAAGATGACCAATCCCTACCCCAACCCCGCTCTCACGAATCCCAATCCCACTCTCACGAATCCCATCCCATCTCCGGCGTTGCGATCTGCAAGTTGCAGTCGAGGGAGGTTCACCGCTCGTACTGCGGCGGTGGGGTCTGTCGACCAGTACCATTACCGTACCCATTCATCGCCCGCACGCGCCTCAAATCATCCTGACTCCGGGCAAAAGCGGCCGTCTCCCTTCCAGCGCGACCATGCGAGGTCTTGCTCGCCGCCGTCGGCAAAGACGGTACCGCCACAGGCTGACCGTCGACACTGTAAAGCGGAGCAGGCTTGACCAGCCTGGGCACAGACGCAGCGGGGGCCCGTTGGTGCGTGGGACTGCCGAATGGGTCTTTGGCAATTTCCGGGTCGAGCTCGAATATACCTTCGTTGCCCGGGCTGGTGGGTGCGGTTGGACGGAACGCCGAAGTGACCGTATCGCGTATGTGCATGTCGAGGACAGACGAGGGGATCGCTGTGGGTGACGAGATGGGTGTGGACGGTGAGGGTGTGAGGGGCAGTGGTGTGCCGTTTAGTCGTAGTCGGGGCGAAGAGACGGCTAGGGTTGGGGCTGGACGAGTTGATGGGATGTCGGTGGGGAGAGGAGGGAGTGGGACGTCGGGTGGTGGAGAGGCGGGAGGTAGGTGACGTCGTGAGCCGGATGGCATACGAAGTAGAGGTGCTCGGAGCGGCTGCTGCGCCTCTGCCTCCGCCGCTGCCAGAGGTGCAGCAGCAGCAGGTGCAGGGATGTGAAACTCGGTCGACGGTTTCGAAGCGTCGAGTGACTTGAGCGCGGTGGTCTGGAAGTCAGATACACCTTCGGCATAGGTGAGGACTTACCAGAGCTTTGATACGTGCTTCAAGCATACGCCGCACATCCACGTCGTCCTCCTGCACGTGTGCACCCCTTGCTTCTCGTTTCGGCATAGGCAGCGGCGGATCTTGCGTCCGACCGTGACCGCCCAAGAAAGGCGGCGGCAGCGGCGTGCCCAGATCGACCGAATGATCAAACAAGTCCCTGGTTTCCGCTTGGTGCAGCGGTGATCGACCAGGTATAGGCAGTGCCTCCGGCGTCCTGGGGAGAGTCTCACTCTCCCTCCTTCCTTCTGGAGGAGTCGGCACGACGATCATCGGAGTCGGGCCAAGAGCGGGAGAACGCATATTCGTATCGCGTCGCTCGCGAGACCTGCCCCTCGAGTCCTCGCGATCCATCAACGGTCTCCTGTGGACATCATGACCGCCCAGTGCGGTCCTAGAGCCTGAAGCGGCCGACCGGGAGCTTTCTGCGTAGCCGGCGCCGTGTTGAGAAGTAGAGCCAGAGCCAGAGCCAGATGCTCCACCGCCGGAGCGGGACATGGCAGCTGACAGTCGCGTGGTTGATGGGTATTCAAGGGGGAGCTGGTACTTTGGGTCAAGGGGGAATTTGGCGCGGACCAGGACTTTGCGGCATGGCGAGGTCGGCCGGCCGAGGTCGAGTGTGGACGGTGGGAGACCGAGCTGCAGGCGGGTCAAGTAGAAGATATCTTGGTAGCCTAGGTGGGCGTACTTGCGCTCGAGCTCTTCGAGCTGGGTGTCAGCTCCCCCTTCTCTCAAGAACAGTAGAAAGAGGCCAAGCGATGGAAGAGGATGAATAAGAACGAGAACATACCTTGCCTTTTGGCCCGCCGACCTCTTTGCCTTTACCTTTCTTGATCTTGGACCGGACGTATCGCTTGACGACCTCGAGGGCAAAGTTACACAAGGCGGCATCGTGGATATCTGTCCTGGCGAGGCACTGTTCTTCAGCTTCATCTACGCAGGTTCCCCAAGAAGAGACGAACGGAAGCGACCTGTCTGTCAGCGCTGTTGGCTGCTTTGGTGTTGATGGGCTCACCTCGAGGAACGTGTCTCCCTTCATGAACGTCGCCATGGTGTCTATGCTTCTTCCCCCAAGCGATCTTCGCAAACGCGGTACTGATGTCGACCAACTCGAAGGCTCGACGCGTCGATATGAAAGATCAATCAGTGCTCATTCGCTATCGGCAGGGCAGATCAACGCTAGAGCGGGTCCGACAGACGCAAGCGTGGATCAAAGAAGGACGGTACCGTGGTATGCTACACCCCAGCGGCCAGCGGCCAACGGTAGCATATCCCACGAGCGAAGCCGTAAACGTTCGTCAGTCAGGTCAGGTCCCCTCGCCCCTTCGTCCCATTGGATGAGGATCTCCCTCATCCCCTCTTTACTTCTTGGTTCTTGGTTCTTGCCTCCGTCCCCTCCTCCCAGTTCTGGCCCTGGTCAGTGCTCAGGCCGACAGCCCGATCCGGTGCATGCCGCATGCCGCACGAGGAGAGGCATTTTCGTGTCTTGCTTTGCCTTGCTTTGGGTAAAATTACATACTCTCCAACGCGACGTCGAGTGGAAAGAATGGCGGAAGTCCATCAGGCACAGCGGCTCGTCGTTGTCCGGTTGGTGGATCGACAAACGTGCGTAGAGGGCTGTCGTGCCGCTGAGCCAGTGGAGGTGCATGGGATGGGTCATTGGCCATGTGACTCGTTAGATCCAGATATCCCAGATCTCGGTGACGGCAGACTGGATGCATCCGAGTCCGAACGACTAACATCGTGATGCGGCTCTGGTGGTTAGATGACCGGCCTGGTTGTACCCAGAAGTGTACTTCGCGTCCTCGCTCGGGCTACAGACGGCTCGTAGCTGGTTTCAGCCGACTGCGCAGCCGCGTCCACTGTACCAGTTGTCGTCGCAAGCCCAGTCATTCGACGGTCCAAAGAGAACAGTAAAAGACGCCTCCTACTCTTCTCCTTCTCCTGGTAGGCTCCGCGACGCCGACTAAACCCCGAAAAGAGGTCAAAAGGTCGATAAGGGAATTGATGCCGCGTACCTAAGTAACACCAACTGACAGGACAGCCCAGATGAGATGCAATCGAGACACCTGATCATTCCAGAAGGCCATGTGGGGGTCATCATGAGAGAGAGATCCAGACCCCGGTCGACCATTCGGCGTCTGTGAGGGTTCTGGGGTGGAGCATCCAAGGCTCCGACGAATGAATGCTCCCACTCCGTTCTTGCTCCGAGACCTGTTTTCCACAACGCCATGCCGCTCGTCCCTCGTCTAGTGTTCGTGCCAGGGAGATGTGGTGTCGGAGCGTGTCGGACCAAGGACCGACCGGCCGGTTGGAGGGGTTGGTGAGATACAGAATCACTCCAAGACCGGCGTCTGACTTTTAGCGCACCCGCGCGCGTGTTGTCGCAAACAATGCAAGTCGAGATTCCGAAACGGCCGAGCCACCCCCCCCCGTTCCAAAGGTCCCAACATGAACAGCATCCGACCCGGGAAACGGGGACCGCAATGGACGACCCTGTCCCTGGATCTCTTTCTTTCTTTCTTTTTTTCCTTGCGAGGTGGGGTGGGAAAAAGAACGCACGAAAACCTCGCCTGTCCCGCTCTCTCGGGACCGCATAGCCTCGCGTATCTGCGCAGATCCTGCCTTACCCTCACTCGGACGACCTGGATCGGGTCGGGAACTGGAATACAAATACAAATGGCTAATTGTCATCGTCGTGCAGAAGGGCTGCTCGCTCCAATTGCGCGTATTGCGTCACGGGGATCTAGCATTGCAGTCCAGGGGGGCGGGCGAAGGATAGATAGCACAGGTCGAGTGGCGGCCATTGTCGCCCCTGGTGTCATTTCTAGCGTTGTTTCTCGCAGGTGATGGCGTACGTTGGCGTTGGCGTTGGCGTCGAGCATAGAGATCCCATCACATCGTCATCCCCATCTGCTACAGCGATATGTGTGTAACAGATGGTCGATAAGCTTCTGATAGTCAAGCTTAAGGAAAACTGAAAGCGCGGCTAAGCGTCCGCGGCTCTGGGCGTGCGTAGGGCTGTCCACGAGCCAAGGGGTCAGCAGATGACAAAAGAACAGTCTGGTGAGAGGGAGGTCTGACCGGCGGCGGCCAGGGTAACGCGGAGGGAAAACCTTGTGATACCAAGGGATCGAGAGAGAAAGAGAGAGAGAGAGGAGAAATGACGACCCGCCCGTCTTGCTCCGCGCGGTCCCCGCAGCGCTCGTCCGCTACCTTACGGCTTGGTGCCGGGTTTCGATTACTCCGATGCTCCGCCGTCTTTGTTTCTTTTTTGTCAGAGCAGAGTCGCGTCCAAGCTGCCTGCCATCAAAGCAAAGCAAAGCAAGAGCAAAGCAAAAGCAAGACGAGCCAAGGGGGAGGCTGGCTGAAATCACCCGAGCGGCGTCGCCTTTCGTCGTCTGACCTCCGTCGCAGCCGTCCCATGTGGTCGCTTCTTGTCCCCGATCTCAAACCCCCCACCCTGACACGTCAGTCTGCTCGCTGACCGTCGGTGCAATTGGTTCGCTCGCTCGCTCGTTGGCTCGCTCGCTTGTCCGCTCGGTGATCCGAGCCAAGCACCCCAAGCCCTGCCCGGTCATCGGGGCCTTTTACGGTCCACAGGCCAGAGGGGGTGAGAGGGGCGTGCTTTGACCCATCCCCTCCGGATCCAAGGCATACCACCATCGACACCAAATACACTACCCCATTCCTTTCACACTTGCCACTCGCGCTCGTGCACGCCGCTTGTGACTTTTTCTCGACGGTACCTCCTCTCCGTCCCCAGATCTGGGCGTCCTCCAGCTTTCCCATGTTGTCATCGCCATCCCCGTGTTCCGACACGCTAGGCCGACGGCGGCTCGACTCGTTGCCCGTCTCGTTTCATGTCGCCCGCGCCGCCCAGGATCTCGAGGCTAGTGACTAGTCGGCTCGACACACTTGAATAGCTCGCAGTCGTTCCGTTTCGGTCTGTCGCAACCCACGATTGGATTCCTACTTCGCCTCCCTTCGTCGTCAAGTAACGTACAACACAATGTCCACCCCAGGACCTTCGTCCAGCGGCAAGTCCCGCGCGACCACCGCAAACACTTCGGATTCCGGCGAACTTGATGGCAAAGACACCAATCTCGGCGTCAGTGCCATTGTGTGCTCCACCTTGGACAAGGAGGTAGGTGATATGTGTCTGGTATGGCGGGTGATGGAATCTAATCAGCCCAGCTCAAGTACACTTACTGCTCCGAAAGCATCACCGACGTTCTGGGCTATCTACCACAGGAGCTCGTGGGCAAAACAGCCTACAGCATCATCCACCCCGAGGAGCTCGTGCAAGTGGCGGGCATACATGCGTTGGTCGGACACCAACACCCCGAGTCTCGCTTATTCAGACAGGACACAGGTACAGTCTGAAAGCACGGCCGGAGTCGTCTACCTTCGCATGCGACACAAGGAGGGCCATTGGGTCAACATCTGCGTCGCATAGTACGTTGACCCCTGACTCGCACTTCTTTTGCATGACTCATCGAAAAAGTTCTATTGTATACGATCGCAGTGTCGCCACCTACTCGCGCGCGTCCGAATCCCGCGAGCCGTATCGCCAGCCTTGGGGAGCGCGTGAAGTGCTCGAAGTCACCCGCGTGGCCCAAGGCGAGTGGAGTTTGCGCGTATGCTTCTTTACCTGCCTCACGAGATCCGAGGAAGCTGATCGTTCTCAGAAATGGACGCTGCCCAAGAGAGCCGCCATCAACGCCGGCTCCAATCCCGCCTCTCAGCCTTTGAGCAGAGAACATTCCTCGTCGACGTCGCCTCAGCCTATTGTTACGGACATCGCTCTGGGCGACAACTTTGACCCCACCGAGCTGGTGGACCTTCCGGCCATGCCTTTGAGTCACAAGCGCACATTTTTCCTCCTAGACCGGTTCACCGCGACGGCCACGGTCATGTGGGCGAGCAACGACGTCATTGTCAACACGCACTCGGCGAGTTGTTTTCTGCTACCGCCAGACTAGAGTTGCGGGCTGATTCAAAGTTGGCCAACAACACCTTCTACTCGATCGTCCGCCCCAGCCATCGAAAGTTGGTCAAGGAGTTTGTCGACGCCGCCAAGCGCGCATCACCGGTGCGCCAGAACCAAGACAGCCACGAGGGAAACAGCGTACACCGTTTCGTGCGGTTCGACGTGCTACGGGTGAGTCCGCTTCGGCCGACGGGGGAAAGAGAGCAGTGGTTGAGATGGCAGATACCTGACCTGCCTCCAGAAGGGGAGATCTGGCCTCAAGGGACCGACGAGTCGGAGCGGCCGCTACCTGGACAAGAGTTCATCCCGGTCGAAGGCATCTTCAACGCGTGCAGCGACGGCGTGACATGCGTCATTGACCCACTTACGGGTCGCTGACAGCATCACCTCGACACTCCCGCGGCCCAGTATAGCATCGCGCCGTACGCACTCGGATCGTCCTCGGGCAAGCGTCAAACCATCTCCGAAAGATCTCCATTTGGACGAGCCACCACTCAGTCTCGAGACGTTCCCACGTCATAGTCCCAACTTTGTCTCTTAATCGTCCAGATCTGCTGATCTCCATCAACATGTACCACGTACCATGTACCGGTCTCCACCACCATGTAGCCCCAACGCCCGGCCGGCTCTCATCGCTTATAATGACCAGCATGCATCAGCCATTGTTATTGCCTGCCGTATTCTCAGAGTCGCAAGCCTTGCGCCATCGCCAGTGGCCAGCTACTAGCAAGTGGGACAATGGACCGAGCGACCTTATGCTTAATTTGGCGTCACGCCGAGTTGGGCAAATCCCAGGACAGCGGTTCCGTTCCGTTCTAGTGCCGCCGTGCCGAGCGAACGGTCGCCCGCCCGCCCGGCCGCGTGGGGGGTTCTAGAATGTTTGCTTGGGAAGGGATCTATCTTTTGTGGAGCGAGCGCAGTCAGCCCGTCTTGGCTTGTCCGCCTCCGCTTTTCTTCTCCGACGGTCTAGGCCCGTCGACCGCCGGGCCGTTTGTTGGTTTCCAGTTCCCAAGAAGAAGTCAAGGCCATACCCATACCGTAATTGTCGGATCTGGAGGTCAGTCTGACGCGTTGATCAACATCGTTTCCGCGCATGCTTCACTTGAGTCTGCGCGACTCTTTGATGACCGCTGCCGAAGAAAGCTGCCGTTGTCGCTTGACTTTGGCGCGAGTAACGGTTGGTCGGGGCCAGGCCCGCTCCGCTCAGCCTCGGCCGGCAGACTTTGCCGGGTGGCGCAGGGATATTGCGTGCAGAATGTATCAGGAGCCTGGAGCTTGGAGACGCGCGAGGAGGCGAGGAGGGCGGGAGGCGCACGGAGATCGACCGTCCGTCTGTCTGTTCTGTCGAAACGAGCAAGTTCCAGGTTTTCCCTCTTGTTCCAGCAAAGACTAACCTGTGAAATTCCCTCAAACCTCAGGGAGGAGCTTGGCCTCTGGGGTCCTATCGCACCTGTCGCAGCAGAATCTCGCTCGGTGGATTGCCGCTGCCGGCATCATGACCCGTTCTTGGTCGCTGCTCCGTCCGCCGCTCCCAACTTGTTCGTTAGCGTCCGTCTCCGTGCCCGCCCGCGTTTGTTCTTTCCTAGGAATAGGATCTCTCTCTTCTTAACTTTGTTATAGGGATCTTGGGAGGGAGAGTACTTACGAGAGAACCAGATCTCCTCTCGCTCTGTTTCTTACGTACCCCAATAACCGCCCTCCGAGCCGGACCTGCGGTGCATCCCCTTGGTTCTGCTTCTTGACCCTGCTTCCATTCGTAATTAGGCTCCGCGTTCGCTCAGGTGAGCCGCTCAGAAACAAGGGCAATACCGGCGTCGCGGAGACGAGGCGGAGACCAACGAGGGAGTCATACGTTGGCTTGGTTTCCAGCGCCGCACTCTGTCCCAGCACTCCAGCCTCGAATCGAGCTAGTGGCCATGCCGTCCCACCGATCTCATCTCATGTGCGACTAGTCGCGGTACGGGCAGAGAGAACAGCATGCCCGAGCACGGATCGCTCTGATCCGCCACCACCTTCCACGCACACCGTCACCACCACCACCCACACCACTTTGTCAAACACACCCACACTCACGCATTTGTCACCTACACGTCGTATCTCCTCTTCTCTCAGCCCCGATCTATGATCGCCCCCGCCAGATGAACAAGCAACACCTCAAACGAGCGCGGGACTCATCGGCGATCCCCTCCGCGTCCACATCGGGGAGCTCGGATGGCAGGATGGATGAGGAGCCCCCGGGCGAGGACACGAATCTCGGCGTCAGCTTTGTGTGGGCTGCCAAGCTCGATTCCGACGTGAGTCCTCTGTCGCTCACGCGATCGCGAGCGAAGTGCTGATTATCCAGCCGAGATGGGTCTACTGTTCCCCCAGCGTCTACGACATTCTCGGCTACGAGCCCCATGAGCTCATGGGGACGCGTCTGTTCGATCTTATGCACCCGGAGGAGACTCCGCAGCTCGTAGGCATCCAGAGGTGGGTATCCGATCCGTAGAGAAAAACGATCGTCTGCTGACAGGCTAGCATATATGGCAAAGAGGAGAGCTTGGCGATCGTTGCGTACCACCGCATACGGCACAAATCGGGAGAGTACCACGACATGTGCACCGCCTTGTGAGTTCTCCTACTATCTTAGCCCCTCGCCGGCGCGCATGCTGACCCGTACCAGCTCATACGTCAGTGATTCGGTAGTTGCCACCGGCTCCAAAGTCAACGACCGCTCCTCGCCCCTGCGAAACCCCTTCGGCGCACGCGACGTGCTCGAAGTGACAAAGGTCACAAAGGGGGATATCAAACTCCGCGTCAGTCCATCCGCATCCAACACCCACACATGGGAACTCTATACTGACTTGCAGAAATGGAGAGCACCCACCAAGAAACCCACCCTCGCACCTTCGTCCACCGCCTCGCCCGCCTCGTCCATCGACGCACGCTCGTCCCGTTCTTCATCCGCCACGCCGTCCAACACCTCGTCACCACCCACATCCACCACTACCGTCACTGACGTCTCTGTCCCGTCGGCACTGCAAGATTTCGACCCTGCCGATTATTACGACCTCGCCCCTATCTCGCAGCGCCGCAAACGGACGTTCTTCCTGCTGGACAGGTTCACAGAGACGGCTAAAATAATGTGGGCGAGCAACGATGTAATTGTCAACACGCACCAGGTGAGCTATGCTTCTCATGATGTATCGTAGCTGTCGCTGATCGCAGGTGACGGACCAACCATTCTACTCGATCGTTCGTCCTAGTCATCGAAAACTGGTCAAACGCCTCATCGCATCGGCCAAGAGGGCTTCGCCCGTGTCGGATGGCGCAGGCAACAATGTACATCGATACGTCCATTTTGACGTCCTCAAAGTCTGTCTCATTTCGTCCGCAGATTGATTGCCAAGCTGACCCTCAGATCCCAGACCTGCCTCCTGCAGGGGAGATCTGGCCTTTGGGGACAGACGAATCGGAACGCCCTCTGCCAGGGCAAGAATTCATCCCGGTCGAAGGCATCTTCAACGCCTGCAGCGACGGCGTGACCTGCATCATTGACCCTCTCAGACTGATGTGACCCCCCCCCCCCCCCCACTCTGCATCAACATGTTGTACCACTTGAACAATGTAGCCATAGCTCTCAAGCCGGCGACACGTAGTCTGTTACAATACGTCGTCTGCCCATGCATATCGAGTCATTCAAGCTGTTGCACTTGTTGCAGCGACGGCCACCTATGCAGACGCACCTGCCTCTTCCAGCTCCTTGAGGAACGCCTTGGACTGCTCGTCGTCGGCCTTCTTGAGCATCTGCCAGATCAGCGCTCGCGTCCGTGTATCCTGGGGCACGTGGACAGACCGATTCGAGAAGTTCGACGTATTTCTGCATCGCGTCTTCCTTGCTCGTGCCCTCCAGGGCCTTCCACGCCTTGTACTTGGCCTTGCCGACAAAGTCGAACATGCCTGCGGTGTCAGCGGTGGTGTTGCTGTTGCTGGAGAGGCGATCACGGACCAGGAGCAGGCGCGTTGCAGTCTCTGATCTTGTCAGCCACCGCGATATATCGTCATGGGGAGGACTCACCCCTCTTTGGCTTGCTTGAAGTAAGAGTAGAACTGAAGAGATCAGAACTCCTCAGAACCTGCTTTACGACTCACCGCGAGCTTGTCGTCCTGCGTCGGCTGGACGTCTCCCTCTGGAGGGAGCTTGCCGACGATGGCGACTGCGCGTTCGAATTTGGCTTGGACGGACACTGCATTCAGTGAGCAGACAGCATCCGTCCTAACGAACGCTCGACATACTTGTGGATGTGGATATGTTAGTAGGCAAGAGTGAGCTACAGTGATCTCCCCATGGATGGTCGTCGACGGCTACTTGGTCGGCGGGGGGAAAGCAGGGTGGAGGGTCTGAGCGGGTGGAAGGGGTTGACGTGGAATTACCCGAACGGGTATCAAAATGACGTACTTCTTTTTTCTCCCCCCTCTCTTTCCCTTGCGTTGGATTCGGCGAGTCTCCGGTAAAAGAGTCACCCACCTCGTATCTCTCATTTGCTCACCACTGTCAGCGAGCAGAGCAATTGTACATACAGACACGAAATCACATCGACCGAGCTACACGACAGGCAGGAGACACATCACCCAGCCTCCTACACCATACCCAACTTGCCCGCCACTAGACCAAAGTCCACCCCGCACAAAGCACACTTTACCCAACCGGTCACCCGACCTCCGGTTATCGTAATATCGCATCGAGTACGACCAAAGCAGCATTGCTTCACACCTATCTCGTTTTGGAAAGCGCTGCAGCGATGACCCTGCTCCTGCATCCAACCTCACATCCCACCTAGATTCCCCTCCGGCCCTTTCTTCGCCCCTCAGCGATATTCTCATCGCCGAGCACGGCCCCCGGACAGCCGAGTCCGAGCGCCGAGACGTTCAACACCATGACACACCTTTTAATGGACGATCCTCAACCGCAAAATCGCCCTCTGACCACCGCGGTGAGTCTCACATGCCCCACACGCTCATACATACAGTGCGTCCCCCAGCTGACTTCAGTCCACGACACCATACACCCCACAATCCACCCTCGGCTCGCCCTTCCGCACACCAGTTCCCGCAAATAGCAAAGCCGTCACTCGCGCCTCTTCTCGTACCCGCCACCGACGACCGGCTCCCTCTCAACCGCCCCGGACTACCCGTTCACGATCCGACGACTCGCTCACCATCACATTGGATGACGTAGAGGCAGAAAAGAAGGATCTCACCGATGGTGCGTGCTCGCTTCAGGGGTCACGCGACCTCGGCTGATGAACAAGAAATCAATCGTCTGAATCTGTCGCTGAGGGAGATCAAAGGAGATGGAAATTGTCTCTTTCGCGCTTTGTCCGATCAGCTGTGGGGTGACCAGAGCCGACATGCGGCAGTGCGCAAGTTGGTCTGTGATTATCTCGAAGTGCACGAGGAAGACTTTGCGTTTTGGTGGACCCCGCCGATAGGCTCAAAGGTCATCAAAACTTTTGCAGATTATGTGAGGAACATGCGCCAGAATAGTGGGTCGATCAGTCCGCGTCCTTGTGATGATCGCTGCTGATGATCAGTGACATATGGTACAGAGTTTGAAGTGATCGCCGCGACACATGTCTTCCGTCGTAGCATCCGTATCATATTACCAAATGTGAGGCACCATCGTTCCTTTCAAGCTCATTGTCTGACCAACAGTCCTCACAGACAATTGCATATGCTGGCAATGCTGCCGAGCCGTTGTCCTCCCAAGACCTGAATACGCCTCGTCGACGGACAAGATCAGACACGGTACACTTGCTCTCCAATCCCTCGACCCTGCCCCTCGCTTCTCCCGGCTACGCCGATGCCCTCATTCAATATGTACCACCGATCAAACCGGGGAGGTCAATGATGTGGCTGGCTCTCTTCTCCAAGAGCGTCCACTACAAGTCTGTGCGTCGGAAAGGAGATGGCGAAACTGGTCCAGCGGACATTGAAGATCGACTCGCGGTCCCGCACACCAAGGACAACTCGACATTTGCCAAGCAGCAAAGAGCAGAGCTTGTCGCTGCCGGTCGTCTCACCGAAGATGGCATGGTTGTGGATCGTCGTATCGAGGCTCCGCGCTCGATCGCTTCTCCCCTCACTGATCGTGGCGAGTCTGTGAGCTTGGATCTCACAACGCGCGATAGATGCTGATATGGTTAGTCTTTCGCCGCGATGACTGCCGACGTGCTTGCTCGTCTTCCAGCGCATCACGACATCCCTCGAGGCAGGGTGGAGCAGCTCCTGCACCATCTCAAAGACCCTTCGACGGTGCTTGAGAAGTTGATCGACGAGCTGGACGATGCTCCCGTGGAAGCAATGTTGGCTACCCGACGACTGAGCGCGACGTCGACGAGCAGTGTGACCGAAGCAAGTGGCGCAACGGTTGCAATTCAAGAGCCGGCCCCGGTCATGACACCTCTGCCATCGGACCGGAAGCGACCTAGAGATGCGGCAGAGTACTCTCATCATATGTCACCCGACGTCAAGGTGGGAGAGAAGACACCCTCCGCAGTGGTCAAGCGGCCGAGGGGACGGCCACGATTGCATGTGCGGCCGTCGGAGCAGGGGTTTCCACTAGCTGTAGAGACGTGAAGGGGGTTTGTGGTGCCGTCATGATAATTTGTCTCAATTAGCTAGGTTGTCAAGATGTTATACTGTTGTCGTTCGAGTATGCCCATGCATGTCATACATTTGAGAAGTTGGCCGGTTGCGTTGGCCTGACCGGCGAGCAGTCTGTCGTAGTTGGCCGGTGACGTCGATGAGACAATCCCGACATTTCCGTTCGTCTCAGAGCTCAGTATTCGAGTAAACCTACATTTCATCTCACTTTCCCTCTCACTCGACATTGACTTAAGATACAGTGAAATAGATAGAGGAGCTGTACGATGTCGGCCGCCGCACTCACCAAAAAATCGTCCAACCGCGTGTCAAGCGGCACCCTCACCAAATACACCTTCCCCTCCTCCTCGCTCGGCGGACTCGAAACATCCTTCAACATCTTCATCCCCGACGCTGCATCCCCCTCGGCGCCCGTCCCGGTCCTGTACTACCTCGCCGGGCTGACATGCACCGAAGATACCGGCCCGCAGAAGGGCGGGCTCCTCAACACCGCGGGGAAGCAAGGCCTGGCGATGGTCTTTCCCGATACGTCTCCTCGCGGGGCGGGCATCGAGGGTGAAGAGGACGATTGGGATTTCGGGACGGCCGCGGGGTTTTACCTCACTGCTACGAGTGAGAAGTGGGGAAAGTATTATAATATGTACGATCTGGTGGTGAGCGAGTTGCCGGCGGTTCTGGCCAAGGCGGATCTGGGCTTGGTACGTCCCCCCTCTCCCCTGCCCTGCGTTCACGAAGACGGGCTTCGCGAAGAAGAGCTTCGCTTCGCTGCGCTGCGCCCGCTGACCGCCAGAACCTCGCCAATGCCTCAATCATGGGCCACTCGATGGGCGGCCACGGCGCCCTCTCGCTCTACCTGAAAAACCCCACGAAATACAAATCAGCCTCGGCCTTCGCCCCGGCGTGCAACCCCTCCAAAACACCATGGGGCATCAAAGCATTCTCCAACTACCTCGCCCCTGAGCCTAAAGCAGACTCAGACACCTCGTCCGACTCGCCCCCCGCCTCGTGGCTCGCCTACGACTCGACTCATCTTCTCCGCACGTCCACCGCGCCCAAGGGCTCTTTGCGGATTTTGGTCGATACGGGCAGTGCGGACGACAAGATGCACCAGCTCAAGCCGGATGTCTTTGAGGCTGCCGCCAAGGAGAGCAGAGAGGAGGGAGAGGTGCAGGTGCGCATGCAGGAGGGATTCGACCACTCGTATTACTTTGTCAGTCCCCTCTCGAGTGTGTCTATCGGGACGCCATGCTAACCTGCCTGCAGGTCTCCACGTTCACCCCTGAGCACGTCGAGTTCCATGCCAAGTTCCTCAAGGCATAAGTGCGCGACATAAGTAGTCGAGCCATGCAAAGATGCATATATGTCATGACATGTGTGTCTACGATGCTGCGACCCGCCAACTCTGCTGATTACCATCGTCCCTGCAAGCCCGGCGTTGCCGGCCTCGAGTTCAGTGTCGATCCACCTTGATCCCGCTCTGACGCATATGAGTTCAAAATCCTCACAATATCCGTCGTCAGGAGCTCCAGATCCCTGATCTCGTCCCTCGATAGAGGCTCGATCACCCTCTTCTGTCCAGGACCATCATCCTCATCTTCTCCCTCGCCCTCTTGCTCTCCCTCCTCGACAACGTCCTCGTCCGCCGCTTGTATCCTGCTCGCACCCTGGCGCACCTGCACCCGTCTCGCAGCTTGTCCCCTACGCTCGTCCCTGCCGCGAGTGAGACTCTTCCCCACACCTTCAAAGACGCGCAGCATGCACCGCTCGACCAGCGTTTTCAATCTCTGAATATCATCGAGAGCTACGAGGTTGCCGGTGATGGGTAGCCATCCGTCCGCTTCCAGACCCCGCTGCGTGACATCCAAGCGGTATGCACCGAACAGCATGTAGGTCATGGGGTCCAGCCGGGTGACAACACGCAGATTCGTGATGCCCGAATTTGGATTGCCTCCGAGTGGAACATTTCGCGTTTTCTCGCCAAAGGCGTAGAGACGCTTCTCGAGCGGGTTGAACGAGGACGAAGGATCGATCGGCCCGCCGGCTTCTCGCCTGCGCGAATTGACAGATGCAGAATGGATGAACACGGTCTGACAATCAGCTTATTGACTTTCCTCGTAGCTGGACTGACCTTGTCCTGAGCAGTCCGGCAGGTCTTCTCCGAGGTCCGTAAAGCAAAGTTGGGCGCAGAGGCCATGGCAATGAGAGCGGCCAAGAGAGGCAAGCTTCCGCCGTGCTCATTGAGTTCGGGCGGCACGACTCCTCTCCTGCCAATATGTCTCACCTGCCCGCCCGCCGAGACAGCCACCACGCCTGCCTGTTCCAAAGACTGCAGCAAACTCTTCTTGACCTGCTTGATCTGCAACATAGTGGGCTTGGATAAGAAGTTGTCTCCACAGAATCTCGTCGCTTGGCTGTAGTCGCCTCGATCGTCCATTGCCGACCAGGCGTTGAATGCTGCAACGATAGCCAAAGGGTCAGAACGGAAAGCCAATGGCGACCAGCTGTCTTTGATCGCATCCGCTTCGTCTTTCTTGAGCGGTGGAGAAAGGAAAGGATCTCGGTTGGTGAGAACGGCGGCGAGCGTAAGAGCAGAGTCGAGGCATCGGAAGAAGGAGCCATAGAGGCATAGTTTGCCAATAGCTGCGTCGACAGGGATCTGAAGCAACACTCGGCCTAGCGAGGTAAGATTTTGGGCAGAGTCCATTGCTCCCAGCATCTCGAGTGTTCGGACAGCAGCATCTATACGCGATGGCTCGGGAGGCTCGATGGTCGCTGCCAGAACATGCTCCACTTCGCCAAGGTTGAGAGCCTACAATGTTAGCTTTACCCTCGAACAGCTTGAGGAACCCACCTTGACGTGCATGACCACGTTGCTCAAATCCTCGCGCTTCATCTCCACCATCTGATGCGCATCCAAACTCTCGAGACGGTTCTTGGAGAGCAGTCCGAAGTACTCCCCCTCCCGATGTCGACCAGCACGACCCGCTCTTTGGTTCAAGTTGGAGGAGCCAACCCAAGCAGAGACCAGGGAAGACATATGCCGATCTGGGTCGTACCGCTTCTCCTTGACCCTTGCCGTGTCGACCACATAGACCACATCGGGAATAGTGACACTTGTTTCTGCAATATTGGTCGCCAGGATGATCCGTCGGACACCCTTGGGCGGTGGACGGAAGACCTCTTTCTGCTCGGCCGCTGGAATGCTCGAATGAAGGTAGTGCAGGCTGTATTTCGAAGCATCTGAAAACCGCTGGCCGAGCAGATTGCCGTTCCGGCTGTCCAGCAAGATATCTGCGACCTTCTTGATCTCGTCCCATCCAGGTAGGAAAACGAGGACATGGCCATCGTCCGACTGCTTCATTACATAGGCGACCGTCAGAGCAACCAATGGATAAGGGATCTCCAGCTCCATGCCGGTATTCGGGCCGAACAAGCTGCGGTCTTTCGAAAGCTCCTTGTTAAGGTACTCGTTGACGTTCTTCTCCCGGAAGATCCAACCACCATTTTGGGCCGTGAGGCCGTGCTGTATCTCCGGAACAATATCGTCCAGGTAGTGTCTTTGTACGGGGAAAGTCCGACCAGGTACTTCGGCAATGGGAGCAGGTCTGCCTCGGTCGTCTTTGAAGTAGTTCTGGAAGAGAGTCGGGTCAATCGTAGCCGACATCAGTACCACCTTGAGCGGTACGCCTCGAGCCTTTCGATCGGCCAAGAGGCGTTTCAGCACGACTAGCGAAAGGTCGGTATCGATGTCCCGCTCGTGCACCTCATCGACAACGATATGCGTGATCTTGTCCATCTCAGCTACCGATGTCGCATCGGCACTTTGCCCAAGCGCCGACTGCATGCGCTTGAGGAAGATACCGGTCGTGCAGAAGGTGATGCTGCCGTTGGGTGTAGGGGGTTTGGCATCAAAGCGGACTTGATATCCCACTTCTCCACCAAGGTAATCGCCGCGTTCGTCCGCTATGCGTTCCGCGACCGACATTGCGGCCAATCGCCGAGGCTGTGTACAGAGAACATTGCATTTTGCACCTTGACCGCGGTTGATGAAGTCGTCGAAGAGGAGTTGGGGTATTTGCGTGGTTTTACCGGAACCCGTGGCAGCCATGACGATGGTCACGTCATTCACCTCGATCCTCGCAATAATTTCGGTCGCTCGCGAGGTGACAGGTAGGGAAGCACGTTGGGCACGCATTTTGTCCATTTTCGGGTCAGACTGATACGAGGCCAACTTGTCTTGCAGTGCCAGCGATTTCTTCTCCAGTTCCGCTTCCGACATGGCCGTACTGCGACCGGATCCCCAAGTTGGCATATGCTGCTCGTCGTTGACTCCGGATACAGGCGCGTTTTTGTAAAGCTGTGCATCCCGAATGTCGTGGCAAAGGCCTTGAATCTCCTCGTTGAGCTCATCCGACATTTGGAAGACCAGCCGCGGAGCCATGCCAAGATCCGCAGAGTGATCCCCCTTCGATGAATCGACAAAGTCGCCCCATAGCGCCGGATCGCAAGACTCGAGGTATCGAGCCACGTCCAAGTAGCATTTCGTCTGTGCAGACTTCTTGCTGGCCGCAGCTCCTATTCCTATTCTCCGCCCACCAACGGTCATCACTGCGTCCCAAGATCCTTGGCTGGCATGTTTGCCCTTCCGTGATTTCGCTTGTGATTGAGAGAATTCGATTTCTGGTTTGCCGAATTTATATCGGCGGCAATAGTAGTCCATGAACTGTCGTGCTCGATCGTAAGTGATGATGGACCCATCTGACAGCTGTGCGGTCTCCCCCGCCATGGCTGCCGATGTGCTGGGTCCATTGGCAGCTAGCGCTGACTTGGCTGACTTTCCGCCTTCCAACTGCAAGTCAGCGAGACAAGGAATCCCTTAGCACCCGGAACCCTTACCAATCCAGCTTTGGCCAGTTGCAACACAGCACTGAGTGCTGCAAGCTTTTCCGCCTCCTTGACCTGCGCATGGTCACCGACACCGACGATGTTCTGCGTAGCGTCGGCCACAACAGTAACCCTGGAGATCTTCTTGCCGCCCAAGATACCTTGTTGTGCCTTGTAGCCCGTGTCCGATGCTCCGCCTGTGCCTCCGAGATAGTTGGCCAGAGGTGATTTGGGATTGGCAGCCCATTGGGGCTTCAATGGCACTCCTGCGCCATGCTCTGCCATGATCTGCTCCTCCGTCCACATTGGTCCCGGCAGCTGTACTACTGTGGAGCCTCGAGGAGGAGCATGGCCGCCATGACCGTTACCCCTGTAACGAGGCGGCATATCCTGGTGTACGTCGTTTTCCTGAGGTTCCGGAGATTGTTTGGGCGACGATGAGCGGCGAGGCGAGAGGGAACCGGATCGCTTGTCGGGCTTTGGTGAGAGTAGATTGAGAGGAAGTGGAGTGTGTTGAGGCTGCTCAGTGGCCCCTAGCGAGGAAGTGCTGTAGGCTGCGGAGACGAGTTCAGCTCTCGGTCCAAGAGGGATAGGCCGATCGGCTCGGGGTCCTATGGGAATCGATGGTCTCGTCGAGGAGATGGGCGCGAAGGATGATTGTCCCCTTGGTCCAGTCGGTATGAGCTTTGCAGGACTGATTGTCAGCTGGATCGGCCGGGACAGTATTGTCACCGCTTGCCTAGGTCTGTAGCCGTCGTGAGACGTTTGTTGCGCCTCTAGCCTCTCCTGCTGGCGTCTCTGATAGTCTTCCCGTCTCAGTTCCTGCTCTTCGGACCTGCGTTGGGCTTCGGCGGCTTTCTTCGCGTGGTACTCGTCGCGCTTCTTCTCCTTCTGAGCGGCAAAGGTCAAAAAGTTCTTCGGCACAGGGTCGTCGTTCCTCTCCGCCTTGATCGGACTGACACTTCGTGTGAGAGTGCGAGCCCGACTCTTGGTAGGAGATCTGGACCTGAGACGGTTACGCGATGGGGATCTCGAGAGGGATCTGCGACGCGGTGGTGGTGATGGTGGTGTCGGGGTCCGCCTGTATCGCCTGGGCGACGGCGAGCGGGAGCGGCGGTAGTACGGCGAAGGACTTCGGCGGTAAGGCGATGGACTTCGGGTGCGGGTACGAGGACGGGCGAAGGATCTGCGCCTATCCGGCGAGGGTGAGCGGTAACGCTTCCTGTACCTCGGAGGCGGTGGTGGTGATGGGGAGGGGATGTAGACGTCGTTCCTCCTCGGGGACTGAGGGGCGATGTAGACGTCGTTCTCTTGCCGGCTTGCAACTGCCGGTGGCGAGATAGATCGGCGCTGTCCAATCCGTGAGACCAACGAGTCTTTCGGGTCGAACGTCGGGCGTGGGGGAAGGGCAAACGTAGGCCTTGCGGGCAACGTGTTCTTGGAAGAGGAAGAAGAGCTGGCTTGGGTGGGCACCGGAATGGGGGCGTGGGCGAGGGCTAGGTTGGACGGCCGTGGGGACCGGCTGCTTGGTGTCTGATCAGGAGCGGTGGTGGGCTTTTTGGGCAATATGGAACTGAGCGAGTCGAGCTTGGGTAGAGACATGGGCGAATGGAGTCGGCGTCGAAGGGTTGAATACAGCTCAAAGGAGGTCCTGGAGGTGGGAGCGTTTGGAAGTCGGATCGTCGCGGCGAATGAGGTAGCGAGCGAGCGAGGGGGACAGAGTGTCATACGGGGTCACTGGGGAGCATCTCTTCGGCTCTTGGGCCCTTGGAGTATGCTTGCAAGCTGTTGAGAGAGCTGTTCAATTGTTCTGGCTGACAGGAATGAGTTTTGGACTACGAGCTGCAAGCCGAGGAGCGGGATCAAATCTACAATAGCACAGACCTAACTCGCGTGGCAAAGAGCACGCTTAGGGCCGACAGCATCTTGACAGCAATGCATAACACACACTATCTATGACCATTGGTATGCGAGTGATCCTTGGTCATCTGAGCAGCACGAGTCACCTCGCCGATGCCTGAGCCGTCTGAAGGAGGAAGCCGATATGCTTCCTTGCCGTCGACCCAAGTGCTGAGCACCTTGCCCTCCCAATCCATAACGCACAGGTCGGCATCGAAGCCCTCCCTCAGCTGGCCCTTACGAGTAGCCAGCTGCGCTCCTAGCATCTGAGCGGGATGCAGTGTCGTCGTGAGTAGCGCCTCTGTCAATGGCACCGAAGCCCACGCAGAGAGGTTGTATGTGCACTGATTCAAGGGGCAACAGCTGGGCGTCAGCAACTGCTAGACCACAAGAGCAAAGTGTCTGACCTTCCCGCCAGCGTATTGGTACCGTCTATCATGACCTTGTATCCCTCTTTTCGAAAGCTGATGCCATTGCGCCACGGATGCACACCATCAGGCAGATTAGGGTCCATAGGTGATTGTGCTGAGGGTCAGACTTATGGTGAGGAGGGACACAAGGGTGGACGCTTACCATCTGTGACGAGCACACAGCCTTCCTTGCACGCTCCATAGGCTATTCTGACAGTGTTGGGGTGAGAGTGTAGCCCATCGACGATGATGCCGTAGTATGGCTGATGATCTGGTCTCCCAAGCAGGCCGATCACGCCAGGGTCGCGGTGATGTATGGGCGGCATGGCACTGGATGTCAGCCGTATGTTGCCCTGTACGCGAGAGAAGCTTACTTGAAGAGATGCGTGATCATTCTTGCCCCTCGGTCCATCGCCTGAGATGCCACATCGAGCGATGCATCACTGCCATGAGCCCTGCGCCACATGTGGGAGGAGCCGACTCACCTGTGCCCAATGCAGAACGTGACTCCCCGTCGGCTGAGCTCCTCTACGCAGTCCATGACACCCTCCACGTCAGGAGCAGCAGTGATCATCTTGACCCCTTCCTGTTCTAGTCCTTCTCTGCCGTATACTCGGTCGAAGGTGTCTATGGGGCGCGAGGAGGATGATGCTTCGGCCGTCATGAGGAGTGTCTGGGAATGGGCGCCTCTTCTAGCCGGGTGGAGGAACGGGCCCTCGGCATGGTACCCAAGGACGTGAGCGGAGAGGTCGGCAGACCGTGGCCGTAGCAGCCGTAGAAGCTGTGTTGTCAGCAGGGATGTTCTTGACACACAAGTATGGGAGCTTGCCTTGGCGTACAGCTCCTCCTTTTGAGTGATGATAGTAGGCACAAAACTGGTGACTCCACTCTCGACCAGCCGTCTGGCCACAGTCTTCAAACCCTCAATGTACTTTGCCTCGGCCGTGGGATCCTCCAGGTCCAGCTCGGAAAAGTCGATACCGTACGCCCCGTTGATCTGGACATCGATGAGACCTGGACAAAGGAGGTTGCCTTTCAGGTCTATGGTGCGGGCTGGTGAGAGGCGCGAGGTGTAGAACGAGGATTGGCCCGAGATGATCTTGCCGGTAGATGGGGAGATGTACAAGTCGGCGCGGATAGCCTAGAAGTCAGTCCCAGCCAGGATGTCTGGAGGAGGTACGTACAGTACCATCTGGTAAGGCTAGATAGCCGTTTGTGAAGCGCACTACATCTGACATGTTGGCCAATGAGAGAGGATAGATAGTCGTTTGTTGAATGGATAGTTTGCCAAGTCGTGGTGACAGTCGACCTTTGATGACTTTTTGGACTTTTTACCGACCACGCGTCAAGCTGCCTACCACCATCACCACCACTGGCATCTCCCAGTCTCTCACAGTGGCTGCAGCGATGAGACAAGTCACGACCCCCATCAATGTCCCCGTGTCCCGCCGTGGCACCTGTCGGAGATCGTTTGATCCGGCGAAGCCTCCGAAGTAGTATACGGATCAAATAGCCGGTCCCTGAACTGTGGGTTCGCCGCTTTCACCGATAGGCCGCCTAAGGCGGCTTAAGGACCCACCTTTCACCGCCGCCCCCTGATCCACATCACGCACGCACTCGCACACACACAACTCCACCCTTTCTTTGATCCCAATCCATCTCATTTCAAGGCTGGGTCAATCACCCGCCGCCGGAATCCCGGTCAATTCAAGGCAATAGACCTTCAAATAGAGAGATGGTTCAGAGACATTGGTGATCCCGCCAACCCCACCACCCCAGCACCTTCACCCCTTGTGTGAGTACTCGCTTCCATCCTCATCCTCATCATCACCTCCCATCGTCACCTGGGTCGTTTGGAGGATCACTCGAGTGAACGTCCATCTGCACATTGCCTCTGCGAGGGCGTCCTTTGTCCCTGCACCCACGACCGGCAACGACTCTTGAAAGGAAGTTTTGGGCGCTGACGTCCGCAAAGGCATAACCATCCCATCCCATCCCACCGCCAACCCAGCGTCAGCATCACCCACCGAGCCGCCGGCCCACCCAAGGACGAGGACGAGGACGTTCAAAAACGGTCCGGTACAAAACGAACAGACCACAAGTCGCGCGTCAGCCTCAAAGGCAGCCCACGACGTTCACGTCGACCTCTTTCCCGCTCACTGCTCCGTCCCGTTCGTGTTTTCCAGCTCCGCCTCCGCTGCCCGACTCCGCCTCGGTGACGACATAAGCCACTTGCCGCGCCTCTCCCTCCCTCCTCCTTCCCTCCCCACAGCCGACCTCACGCGCCCCTCTCTGTTCCCGACGACGGGTCCGACGGGTCTGACGGGTCTGACGGTCTTTCCGGACCCCGACACGAGGATCACTCCCCTTGCAATCTCTGTCGTCCCCCTCGGGCAGAAGACTATCCCCTCGTACCGGTTGGTGGCTTGGTCTACAGAGAAGCTGTACCGACGACCGACCCCTCCTCCCCGTATCCAGCCATCCGTCTTCCCCTCTCCCGCTCCCGGCGGCATCATATATGAGAGACTAGGAGACCGCCCTTCCCCTGTCACACCCAGACCCGCACTCGCACCCGTCCATTAATATCAGTCATGTCGCTCGCTCGTCTACCCACTCCGCCAGAATCTACCCCTCCACCCCCGCTCATCCTTTGTGCCGATGGCGGCGGCTCGAAAGTATGTGTCGTCATTCGTGCTCGCGATGGCACAGAAGTCAAAGGTTTCGCCGGGCCTTGTAACGTGTTAGTCGTCCCTCCCGATTAAGTTTGCATCTTCTGACGCCGTAGCCAAAGCGTCGGTCATGGTCCCGCGATCCAAGCCATCCTGCTCGCGACATACCGAGCGTTGTCCGAGCTCCCGCGTTCGCACCTGCCCAAGGGGCTGATCATTCCTCCCCTCCCGAACGACCCGACAACCCATCGGGCTACCGCCAATGGCCATGGCACCTCAGAGCTGCGCGCTCCCAGGCCGACCTTCCCATCGCTCCCCGTCTTGTCTCTTCCCACCACCCCTCTCAGCTCCCGTCCATCATCTCCGGGTGGATCGGGCAGCCCATCTCGGCCATCTCTTCCGCCCATCAACTGCGAGGTGTTCCAATACGTCTGGCTGGGCCTGGCCGGGATCTCGACCACGGGCGACGCCTCTGCTCTATTGCCGCATGTGATGAGGGGCTTGTGCATCCAGGGTGAAAGGGTAAAGATCACCAATGGTGCGTAAATCTCTGGTCCCAGTCACCTGATCCTCTCGATCCCCCTTCCGATGTTGATGTGACTCTGTGGCGGCGGTGATGACGATGATGATGATGGTGGCGGCGAAGGTACTGATGAGGGATTCTTGATGATCAAATGGGGTCGAGCGAGGGAAATTTTGCGATTTTGGCTGATGAGGCAGATGTAAACTTGCTGGCCGCCCCTGCCCTGGACATCGGAGTCAAACACGTCGTCGCGGTCGTGTGCGGTACCGGCACCGTCGGCAGGACTATCCGCGTCAGTCAGCCTGAAAACGGACGAAGGACGCCCGACTCTGACTCGAGTCCGACAAAAGACCAGTCGATCAGGTCGCTTCCGCTAGAGGACGTCGCCGTCAGCCGCGGTTGGGGTTACATGTAAGTCTTTATTGTTCTCAAAGCGGTGCAGCAGTGGGCTGACGCACACAGGCTCTGCGATGAGGGGTCGGCTTTCTGGATCGGACGCTTGGCCATCCGGCTTTTGCTCACCATCACCGACCGAACGTCCTCGAACGCCATCTACGCGACGGCCCCGCCTCCCATGCTCCCGCTGCATGCCGACTTGCTGCGGTATTTCGAAGTACAAGATCCGATGGCGCTGATCGAGTTGACGTCGCTCACCTCGTGGGAGGGCAGTATAGGCGAGGCCGTCGCGCAGCGAAACGCAAAGGTCGCCAATGCCGCACGTGTCGTCTTTCGTTGGGCATTCGACGAGTCGACCGCGCCGCCTTCCCCGTCCGCCTCGCCCATTCAAAACGGCAGGTCCTTGCCGCTCCCTTCGGCCGACGACGACCCCCGCGAGCAGAGCCGACTGCAGGCGCTGTACATTGCTCAGAGGAGTATCAAGCCGATGATAGAGCTGGTGCTCGACCTCCTGGGGGACGGTACGGTCGTCAAGCCCGAGTCGACTGCCTTGGCCCTCGGCGGTGGTCTCTGGCAGTCTGCCGGGTACAGGCAGCTCCTGCTTGACGGTCTGGACAAAGAGAATGTCCACTTTGCAGAAGTCCGAGTCGTCAAGGACGCTGCGAACGAAGGCGCGAGAGGCCTGGCCAGAGTAGAGTTTCACGATCAAGAGTGATCCCCATATATCTTCTTCATACATGTTTTGCTTTCGCATACCAATTCTCCACAATCATCATCGTCAGCTATATAGCCCTAGCCATCATCCGTGTCGTTCTCCCCTCTTCATGCCATCCTGTCTTCATCCTGTCCAATCCGTTTTTGGTGTACTTGCTCGATGACCGACATGCATGGACTGTTCTGTTCTGCACTTGTATCGCCGGGAACACTGAGCTACACAAAGGGGTCCTTTGGTGGTGATGGTCCCTCCTTTGACCTTGTCCAACGCTCAACTCAGAGTCTCTACTCTCGACATTGATAGACGTTTCTCTCCCATCGACATGATGCTCAAAGCCGATACTTCCCCGCCAAGCTGCGCCCCGACAAGCCAGACAGACACATCTGCACGTCCACGTGGTCAATCCTTTGATCCTACTTTCCCGGACTAGGCCGATACCATCCCGTTCATAATCGGCCTTCGCGGCGACCGTCTATCTCGAGATACTCACCTCATGACTTTGACCTATCGGACTTGCTTTGGCAGGGGAAGGCAACTCGGAAAGAACGCCGTTTTCACCCTGCTACGCTGCCCTGAAAGGTCATTACGTTAAGTTACCCTCGACGCCAAGGTTTGCGTCGGTCGGTGAGCTATGCCGGCGTGCGTTCCGAAGTCCCGGCCAAACGTTCGGTAATCTGCCCGCTACCTCCTCTCTGCTCACTGGCTGGCTGGCTGGCTGGCTGGAGGAGGAGCATGGTGCGGAGTGGGGTACATGGCGCTTTCACCAACGACCAGAGGGTTTGGAATTTTCAACTGTGGAACTTTGGTCAAGACAGAGACGTACAAGTACGACCTGCACGTGTGCTGCTCATTGCCAACATCGTGGACCATCAACACAAAGGAGCTCGATACTCCTTCTCTTCCTCTTCGCCCCTCGCCCATCGCTCCACCCCTCGCTCTTGCACCTAGCACTCGACTCGCCTTCGCCGCCATCGAACAGAAATGAGACTCACCATCCGGGATACCAAAGACGAAGTGGGCGAGTACGTGAGTCCTCTCTCGCCTCTATCCTAGAATCGTGCTGAGGGTAGATCGGCGACTATATCGCCAGACGGATCAACACGTTCCAGCCCCGAGATGGGAGACGACACTTTGTGCTCGGGCTGCCGACCGGTTCGTCGCCTCTGCCAATTTACAAGCGGCTCGTAGAGCTGCACAAGGCCGGCAAGGTATCTTTCCGGGATGTCATCACCTGTGAGTTCCTCTCTCCTTTACTGAATGGCCACCCTTCCCAGTCACGCTGCTGGAACGCCAGTGCCGAGACTTGGGAGTCGAGAAAGCTCGCTGCGCTCGCTTACTGACGCCCAGTCAACATGGACGAATACGTCGGGATCCCGCGAGACCACCCCGAATCCTACCACACATTCATGTACAAACACTTCTTCTCCCTCATCGACATTGACCCCTCCAACACCCACATCCTCGACGGCGAGGCCGAAGACCTGTACGCCGAGTGCGAGTCTTACGAGGCGGCCATCAAGGCTGTGGGCGGTATCGACCTGTTCTTGGGTGGGATCGGCGCCGACGGCCATATTGCTTTCAACGAGGTGAGTCCCCCACTCCTCCCTCTTTGCAGCCATGCCGTGGTAGATCGTTGTAGAGCCGCGGCTGACGCCCGCTAGCCCGGCTCGTCCCTCTCCAGCCGAACTCGAATCAAGACACTCGCATACGAGACCATCCTCGACAACTGCCGGTTCTTCAACAACGACCTCTCCGCCGTCCCGCGTATGGCGCTCACCGTC
This sequence comes from Tremella yokohamensis, assembly GCA_024343385.1. Classification (NCBI taxonomy): domain Eukaryota; kingdom Fungi; phylum Basidiomycota; class Tremellomycetes; order Tremellales; family Tremellaceae; genus Tremella; species Tremella yokohamensis. Next base: position 128,625 of record BRDC01000038.1, on the reverse strand, counting down.
GGCGTGCAGACCGTCATGGACGCCCGGGAGGTCGTGGTGGTTGTCACGGGGCAGAACAAGGCGTTGGCCCTCAGTCAGATGATCGAGGGTGGGGTCAACCATATGGTCACTGCCAGTGCTTTGCAGAACCACCCGTGGGCTTTGGTGGTGTGCGAGTGAGTCGCCCGCTTCTCCGCTCCATTTCCCCCACTCCTCTTCCTTCATGTCCTCGCCATGACCGCCTGCTATATCCTTCTTCTACGGAAGCTGCAGCCCGCTGACGCACAGCGAGGACGCCACCAACGAGCTCCGCGTCAAGACCGTCAAATACTTCAAGTCTATCGAAAAGGTCCAAGACGAGGTCGAGGCGAAATACGGGCCCGTCGCAAGCGTGCGACTCGGCCTCGGACGTGCAAGTGCCGCATAGTCCTAACCCACTCCAAAAAGGCGCTCGCGCTACCTCTCATATCCCCATATCTCCCTCGATCAGGTCATCACGAGTACTCGTAGGCTGTATGTACCACGCATCGATGCACCATTTGCGTCTCCACGAGCGGCTCGACACACCTCCATGCGCATATGCTATGAGTGAAATCGTACGATAAATCCGAAACGCGTGGGCATAGTAGCGCTGTACAATGCCAAGAGAGGCGTATAATGCAGGTAAAAGAAGACCAAGGTAAAAGGATACGTTAGCCTCGGCCACACTCATCGTTGAGGTGGCGGATGCTGCTGGGGTTGTGTGTGATCTGCTACACTGGCAATGGCGCTGAAAGGCGGCAGAGTCGGCTTGCCTTGAGGAGCTTGGGTCTGCGCCGGAGGCTGCGGGTCAGTCTCGCCTCTCACAAACCTCCGCTTGAGGTAGACTCACCACACGGAACATGGGGTTGATGTGACCCTGATAGCTCCCGTCACTGCTTGCAGTCTCCCCCAATGTAGGCAGCACGCGTTCGCGACCCAATCCCCCACCCAGAGCGACGGCATTTGCCGACGGATGTCCATATGGACTTGTAGGTGCAGAGCTCTGCATGGCGTTTAGCTCTGCAAGGTTGAAGCTGTCGTGAAGGCCAAGCTGAGAAGACGCGTGACGACCAGAATGCCTGCCGAGGGAGTGAGACGATGCCGAGGGAGCGACGGTAGCCCTGATATTGAAGTCGTGCGCAAGCTGAGATTCCAGGGAAGGGTTGGAAGAGGACATGAGACGCGATTTGGATTGCTGCTTGGACGACGCATATGAGGCTGACGGGGCTCGCTTGGTGTCAGGCGAGTGGAGCTCCCATGCCTCCCGAGTCATGCGGCGAGGTCCAGGACTGGAGGAAATCAGCTGATGCTACTGGTCTGAGGGTCCCCACTCACTCGCTGTCGATAGTGCCTACGGTGAGCACACTTCGACTCTTGGAACCACGATCATAGCCAGAGATAGACGAGTGGTCATCTCCTTCGTCCCTCTTACGCGCCTTGTGTCGACTCCCAGGACCCGGACCATACTCATCCAGCTGATGCGCCTGCAATGCCTCTGCCGAGAGTTGAGGGAAGCCCCGCTGGCCTTCGAGCGAACGAATACTGCTCGCGCTCGCACTGGCAGCTGGATGAATGTTCGCATACTGCCTGTGGAGATTGGCAGAGGAAGCGCTGCCAGCGGGAAGGTTGGCTTGAGATTGCTGAGCTTGCCTAAGGGCGTTATACATGATCGGCTGCTGCAGATTGGCCGTGGACGCTGCAGCTTCCGGTATAACAGAGTACGAGTCTCCAAACTCGATGTCGCCTTTGGCTTTGGTGACTTGCCTGGCACTGACGAGTTGATCGTGCTTTCTGGTGACGGCTCGAGCTCGCTCTCGGTATGCCCGCTCTTGCGCCTCTCGCTTGGCTTTCTCCAGGTCGCGGCGCTGTTGTTCGGCGAGCTTCTTGGCTTTCTTGGGGTCGAGCGCCGCTGCAGCTGCAGCAGCCGCGGCGGCGGCAGCACTGGCCTCGGCCGCCGCCAGAGCAGCGCGGTCCGACGTCTGCGTCCCACTGGGTGTGCGCTTGAGCGAAGAAGTAGACGCGTTGGCGTAATGACTCTCGTGTTGAGCCGCCGGAGGCGGCACCTCGCGCTCGTCCTTGCCAAATACGCTCGACAGACCCCATTTCTTCTTTTTGCCAATCGTCGCAGGTTGAGGTCTTGCCCCTCCAACTGTCGGCTCGATGGGCGGAGGCATCATTGCCGGTGATTGGTAGCGCGGAGTCTCCTCCCCCAGCTGAGCCTGAGACTGTACAAACGCAGCCACGTGTGGCTGAGCACCCATCTGTATAGGCCGTTGTAGGTTGGTGGTGCTCGGCATGGCCTGCAGGTTCGAGAAGGACGGGTTGGACACGTTGAGAGATCCTTCGTAGTTTGAGCCATCGAAGACGGTCGAAGCGTTCTGCCTCTGGGGGTCTTCGAGCCAATTCTGCAGACGTTGAACGGGGAATGACTGCTGCGGAACATCGGGACGCGCCTGAGGCGATGGCGCTGGGCGATGTCCATAGCTGGCAAGATCGTCTGTAGGGAGGTCGAGTTCTCGCAACTGGTGAATGAGAGCAGATGTCCCGTACGCCTGGTCCTCTGGACGCGCTTGTCCAGGGAAGAACATGCGTGGCGGGGCAGCCATCTCGGGCGTAGACACAGGAGGAGGCAGAGTGCGCATATCGCCATTGGCGAAAGCGGGTCGCTGCTGGTCCTGCGAATGCGAGTGGGATGGCGGTACCGGTCGAGGTGGGGCAGACATGTTGCTCTGCAGAATAGGGTGGTGTCGTGCGGCCGGCTGGCCTTGGGAGAAGGGGATGCGCGGGAGTGGCGGGGTGCGTTGAAGATGAGGACGTGTCTCGTGGAAATAAGGATGGTCGACGCATTGTGCCGAGGTGAGGCGATATTTCGGGTTGTATATAAGCAGATCGGCAATACAGTCGACCAAGCTTTGGGGGACATTCTCGTTGAACAAGCCACGGAATTTGACGGGTTTGCGCTGTTGTCAGTCCAGCTGCACCAGATGTGGAAGCGAATGCGCACCTTTGGGAAGGAGAAGCCGACATTCTTGGCCAGCTTGATTCCCGTGTTCCAGGATCCGCCGCCAATGGTCCTTCCCCGCTCATCGACACCGTACTCGGAACTCGGATCACCGAGACAATCGCAAATCCGATAAACCTGGTCAATCTCGCTGACACCAGGGAACAGAGGTTTCAAATTCAGCATCTCCGCCAAGATCGTCCCCAATGCCCACATGTCGACCGGCGCACCATACTCCACCGAGCGGAGCAGGACTTCTGGTGCTCTGTACCAACGGGTCGATACGTATTCGGTGTATGGCGGTTTGCTATCGATCTGCCGAGCGAGGCCAAAGTCCGCAAGTTTGACAATGACGCTGACATCCTTCTCGTATCGCAGTGCTTGAGGGTCGACATCCTGCCCGGCCGCTGTGGCCGTGTTGATGGCGTTCAACGCGTGACTCGTGAGGTAGTCGGTGAGACCGGTGGTGGTGACCAGCAAATTCTCGGGCTTCATGTCCCGATGAAAATAGCCGTGTCGATGGATGTGGTATAGACCGGAGGAGATTTGGTGGAAGCATGATGCGATGAGACCGGCGGCGAGTGGTCTACCTCGACGTGATTTGGTGAGTTGGTAGAGGTTGCCTTCCATGCACTCGAACACAAAGTATAGTTCTTTGGATTTGGGCGAGATGAAGGCGTCGTAGAGGGGGATGATGGCGGGATGCGCAGGTATCTTACGCAGCGACTGGGGTATCAGCGAGGTGCGCGTCGAGATTGGCGCTGGACACGACTCACGACCAGCTCGCCGAGGGTTGAGGCCTGCTTCCATCCTCCCTCCCACACCCTCTTCATCCGCTTGAGAGCCACCAGACGTTTTCCTGACCACTCGTCTCGCGCCCCGGCGCCGCACTGCATTGCGGAGAGGAGGACATTGCTCTTGACGCGACTGTGCCAATCGCATAGCCAGACAGTGCCGAACGAGCCATCGCCCAAGCACTTGAGCTCCGAGTAGGACCGTTCGCCGTCTTCGACGTCAGCCAGTGACCACTGGTGGTGGTGGCCCGAGGGGCGGGCGAACTCACAGGGATCCTCGACGCCGACTCTACCATCTGCAAACTCCTCCTCTACGCTCCTGGCGGGCGACACGGGCGTCATCACGCCCTGACTCGCTTGCCTCCTAGATGGTCCGGGTCCAAGTGTGGGATCATAGATCTTCGCGTCTTGAGACGCGTGATGTTGAGCAGGGTGGGAGGATGGATAGTACTGGGAGTGCTGGTAGATCTGATGGTGGAGCTGTGCAGAAGTGGGAGTGGGGAGGTATCCAGACGACTCGGAAGACTTGTAGCCAGAGCCGGTCCCAGAGTCGTAGTTGAGATGGTCGCGACTGTGACCGTTGGAGTTCTTCAGAGGATGAGGGTGGTGCTGCTGTTGTAGCTGCTGCTGTTGCTGTTGCTGGGAGGGGTGGCCGTTGATGGGATGCGCGTCATAAGGACGATCTGCTGTGGATGGGGAGATGCGATGAGAGGCATACTGTTGGATGAAATGGGGGTCAGACATGACGGAATCGATCGGAATGGGGAGGTGGTGATGATAGTGGTGGTCACCTCCGTTTGCGCCGTGACCGTGTCCGAGATTGCGTTTGCCGAAAGGGGTATGGGTATCGCCAAGTGTCGCAACGATACTCATACTCATCGCCCCGAGGCGAGCATCGACCTTGCTTTCAGAGAGAGTAGTGGCGAGCAGGAGGCGATCCCTGACGAGGGGTCGTCGTCGCTTGAGCTTCCTCCACTGTCGTTGTGGTTGCCGCCGCCGCTGCCGACTCGGTCATATATTCACACCCCACTCCGTTGCCCCTGCCCTCTCGCGCCGCGTCTGCACACGGTCCGACCGACCCGCTTTGGCGCTACTGTACGCGAGGCGAGACGAGGGCGGGCGATGTGCCTCTCTTCTTGTCTTTGTCTTGCCAAAATGTTTCTTTCCCAAGCGAACAAGGTGACCGAAAGGGAGGTCGGGCAGTGGTTCCGCTCCCTCCGGACGACGCTTCGACTCGCGCCTCACTCTCGCTTGCGCCAAGCACTAGTGCAACGGCACGCCGAGGCTCGGGCAGGCAGGCAGGCTGAGTAATGATGATGGCGACGCCTATCGCACCGTGGATGCTGGTGGTGATGATGGATGGCAAAGAGGTGGAATCGCTGCTGCGTCCCGGCGACTAGCAGCTACAGTACCTCGAAGCGGTCAGGTGAGCCTGACGTCGACGTTCTGGCCTTTCGGTAGGTCTTCTGCCTTCTTCGCCCGGGACCTAGAGGGCAGAGGGGGTGAGAGGGGTATGAGGGGATGCTCGTAACGTATGGGGTCGCTGGAAATCCTGTTCCTGACGGGTCGACTGACCCCGGACGTGGTGGGTAGGAGAGGCGTTTCCCGCTGTCTCGAGTAGGTTGGTTGCACAGTATCGACGCTCACACGCTCAAGGATATCCGAGACATGGGCTCGTAGTATGCAAAATGACATCTGCGTGTCTGCGTTCCGCCCCGTCTAGTCGCCTAGTCTGTCTCCACTAGCGCCCTCGCTCCCCTGCTTTGGATTTCAGACCAGACCATGAACGAATGAGTTAGCTTCTGGCTCGTAGCCCTCCTTGCCTGCCTGCCTCGAGGTCTTAGTCTGAAAGCTTAACGGGGCAAGACCTGAGAGAGCACAGAGAGAGGGGGAGAGGGGAGAGAGGGGAAAAGCCTCTTGGGACCTGAAAATTGTCCAAAATCCCCCCTGACGTCTCCACAGCAGCTGCTTTCGATAACTTATTTGCTCTCAACACGTAGATGCATCCTGGTCATGGTGACCGAGGTGATGGATGACCGATAGGTCCAACGGATCTCTCTAGGTCGCCGATGCCAGCGGCTGGGCTTGTCGATGGTGGTGAGAAAGGACCAAAGAGACAGGTCTAGAAGCCAGCTTTGAACCCCGCAGTAGATTCCGCCACCCAGCCGTCCCCCAATCGTTCACATTTTAGATTCAGGTCGGCCGGCTCGCGGGTCAGGTTGTCGTCATGGGCGATCGAGGGTCACGTGGGGGGGGGGGGGGGCTTCGGCAGTGGCTTCGAAGTCGAAAGTCCAGAGTATATATATGCATGGTCGATACATGTTGTTGAACGTCGTATCGCTTCTTGACTCCAGCATGTACTCCTGTTACTTCGGCCGATAAAAGCTACATACTCCCAGCGTTTGATCAAATTTCTCATCACGCACGAGCCCCTCTTCCCCAGATCAGATCAGATCCACTCACCCATCCCCATCATCCCCTAATGAGCTCGGATCGCCCATTCCTTGAATTGACCAAAATCAACAACTCTACCTTGCTTCCTCGCATCCTCAGCAGCAAACACAAGCAAGTGACTGTTCAAGATCTCCTCGGGTGTCACACCAAGCACCGTTTGGTCCTTCTCCGCCACGGCCCGCACGAACGTCCGAGACAAGCCTTGGTCGCCGCCGCCATGACCCGTGCTGCCCTCCAGGTCTGGCTTGTGATGCGTCTTGGTGCGGGTGAGAAAGTCGAACACGCTCTACACCCACTCAGCTCTGCGTAGCAGCACACGTCGAGATGGCTCACAAAGGTCTCCATGTCCCCAACGAGCTCCCCTTTCGTCCCCTGGATCCGAGTGCCGCGGTCACACACCGACTCGGTGACTAATGGATCAGCTTACCCTTCCTCTCTATAAGGTAGAATGATAACTCACAAGCACTCATGGTCATACTTGCAGTCACCCCACCCTCATACTCGATGTTCACGACCTGGTGATCCACCACATCGTTGTCGCACTCGTACACACATCGACCATATGGACTGGTCTTCAAAGCCTCGGTCACATTCTCGATATCCAGCACGTCGGCATCCACCACGTGTCGAGCCCACTGACTCATCAGCCTCGACAACGACAAAATCGAAATAGACACACCCTGTCGTGCTCACGCCCTTCCACATCCAAAGGCTCAACGTAGATCTTCTTGGCGCTCCACACGCACTCGGACTCGTAGGGACATTCCAAGCAGCGAGTCGCCGATCCAGCCTCTTTGGGCTTCCGAGCGCGCTTGAAGTGACCGATGGACCCGAAAGAGTGGACCGAGGTCGGAGGAGAGCCCGACAGGTAGAAGGAGAGGATATCGATGTCACTGGCCCCGTCAGCTTAGGACATCGATGGGCGGGAGACTCACTGGCAACACTTGGCCATAAGTGCAAAAGACGTCTCGGACTCTTTTCGCCAGTTCCCGCGGACATACGAGTGGGCAAAGTGCTGATTTCCTACTGGCTCGATGTGCTGGACGTCAGCCAGTACCGGACCAGGGCAAGATCTGCTGACCTGGATGTTGATGATATCCCCTAGTGCCCCCGAATCGATCACCTCTTTCACGGCAATGTTGTAGGGGCTATATCGGAGCACTGGTGGTCAGCCAAGCCCTGACATCTCACCGACAGGCCTACCGTGTCCCATGCCAAAGACGCCCCCACTGGCCTTGACATCCTTGACCATCTTGGCGCAGTCCGCGATGGTGGTCGCCATCGGCTTCTCGCACAGGATGTGATAGCCTTGTTTCGCGAATACCTCAACAAGAGGCGCATGTAGCGCGTCCTTATCATCAGCATCGTGTCGCTCGACGGCTCCGAAAATGAAACGCACTAGGACACAAATAACCGCCGCATCGGCAATTCGCCCTTTCGCGGCCAGATCCTCCCAGTCCTCGAACTGCATATGTTGAGGAAGGCTACGATGTGAGCTGGCTTGCTGTCAGGGAATAGAGAGCTCACTTGTGCAGCTTCGACATGACCTTTCGCCTATGTGGGCGAGGCTCGGCAACAGCGACGACCTTTGCTAGGTGAGGTGCTTGCAGTGCATAACTGGCATAGATCTGGAGGTGAGAGAGGCTCAGAGGGGTCTATGATGGTCCTCACCTGACCTCGTTGTCCAGCGCCGATGATGACCATAGTCACTGGGCCTCTCTCGCTGGGGGAAGACTGATCATTGCCGTTGCTGCCGTTGGCGAGCTGACGGGCAGTGTCGGGTAAGATCGCCCCGATGCCGTGCTCTGTCGTGGAAGGCAACGTCGTGGACTGATCCGCGATAGGAATGTCGAGCTCTGCCATACTGGAGAAGAGTATCGAGGTACGACAAGACTGAATGCAAAGCAGATACACAAGTCGCCCTCGAAGCACAGAGCTACGCCTCTCGTTGGCTGGCCGATAACACTCAAGCCGGTCGCAGCTGTGCTGACACTACCTCCACCACCAGTTCACGGCAACTCGACCGAACTACTCACTTCGCCTAACGTTCCGACACATGATCGAGGGTACGCCAATCTACAACCAACCGGGCCAAACCCGATACGCATCTCCCATGAGCCACGAACAGGAATGGGAATCGGAAATACCGGTTGAACCCACCCATCGCTGAGATCCGCCAATCGCGCCGCTTTCCCCGACTGCGCCACCATGTTTTTGGCTCTGGCTCTGGCGGAGTCTTTGCACGGCAACTCACCCTGGAGTTACGTTAGTACCCCTCTCTTTCACCCCCCGGGGATGCAGGATGGTCCGCATGGTGCATGCACCCCAGCGAAGACCGGGAAAAGATAACCGTATCTCTTCGCACTTCTCCCTTGCTGCTCATTGGGCTGGAGGACTGGTCTCCCGCTAGCTGCCCACTGGGTGGGTCGTATCGTCGCGAGGAACGAATGAGCAAGGCGAAAGCGCCGTTTTTCACCACAATCCAACGCCTCTCGGGCAAGAGGGCGAACGGGGTGTAGTTGCTACGACTTTCGACTGGAGATCCCCCAGCGCAGCGGCAGTGTTGTCTACGTTGCGACGGCGCGAGATAAGCATCCTTCTCTCCCATCGCGTCACTCGACCCCGCCTATCGTGTATATAATCCGGTCCGAAGCTGCGTTGCCTTCCCGCTCCTCAACAGGACTCGCCCTCCTCACACGACCTACCACCTCACTGAAACTCGACTTTGACTCTTTGCTCAACATGAAGTTTCCCGACCTCGCCAATGCCCGCATCGGCAAGTACCGATGTGAGTCACCTGCCCTATCTCTCTGGTCGTGCACCAGCACACCGGCACACCAGCGAGGCCGCCACTCAGTGCTGAAGCTGACGGAAAGACAACTCGCCATGGACTCAGGTCATCGTCGTCGGCTTTGTCGTCTTCTGCTCTGTCGGCATGTTCTCTGCTGTCGGTGGTCTCGGTGCTGGGTGAGCCACACTTTTACCTCAGCACACACGGGTAGCTGACGTTATAGTGGTACGCAAGACACTCAGCTCAGCGACACGGGTAACGGTGTCCTCTACGGCGTATTCGCAATCTCTGGTCTGTTCGCCGGAAGTATCAACAACATGCTCGGCCCCCGTCTCACCATGTCCATCGGCACCACCGGATACTCGCTCTATATCGGCTCTCTCTGGGCGTACCAGGTCCACGGCACAAGATGGTTCCTCATCCTCGCAGGCGGCATTCTCGGCTTCAGTGAATACCTCCTGCCGCCCCTTGCCGCGTAGCGCTGACGGATAGCCGCTGCTCTGCTATGGTCTGCCCAGGGTGCGATCATGATGTCTTACCCGCTCGAGAAAGACAAGGGACGATCGTTCTCCGTCTTCTGGTCCATCTTCCAGTCCGGTACCCTTGTTGGCGCTGCCATCGCCCTCGGCATCCAGGCTCACTCTACGCTTCCGGGCGTCTCGACTGGTGTCTACCTCGCCTTTATGATCATCATGCTCACCGCGATCGCTACCAGCTGGCTTATCCTTCCTCCACGTGAGCTGCCTCTACCTAGACTCTCCAGAAGTGAATGCTGACAAACAGACGCGGTCATCCGTGGCGACGGCACCATCGTTGAGCTTGACGATGCTATCAGCCCCAAAGAGGAAATCAAGGCCTTCTTCCAACAGTTCAAGGACTGGCGTATGCTCGCCCTCTTCCCCATGTTCTTCTCGTCCAACTACTGTGAGCTCTCCTCTTGTCCAGGCTATCACGAGATTCGACTAACGTGTAGTCTACGCATACCAGGGTGCCCTCACCGCCTTCCTGTTCAACGGCCGCACGCGTGCCCTCGTCTCCCTCTTGACGGGTCTCGGCTCCATCGTCGGCTCCATCTTCATCGGTCTCATCCTCGACCGCCTCCCCTTCAGCCGCCGCAAGCGTGCCTTCTGCGGTGTCTTCGCCGTCTTCTGCCTCAACATCCTCGTCTGGGGCGGCGGTCTCGGCTTCCAGGTCAAATTCACCCGTGCGGACGGTGTCAAGAACTGGGACTGGTCCACTGGCGCCGCCACCGGCCCCATCATCCTTCTCATGGCCTGTGAGTCTCCCTGAATTTGCAGCACGGAGAGACAATGCTGACTCCAAGACTACATCGGTGATGCCGCTTTCCAGGGGATGGCCTACTACACCATGTCGTCCATGTCCAACGACCCCTTCAAGCTCGCCCGTATGGCAGGTTACTACAAGGGTGTCCAGTCCGCCGGCTCGGCCGTCTCATTCGGCATGGATGCTGTCAAGGTCAGTTGTCATTTGATGCTGTGAGAAACCGAACTCACTTGCAGACCGCCTTCCTCACCGAACACCTCGTCTCGTGGCTCATGCTCCTCGCCTCCCTCCCTCTCTGCGCCTTGGTCCTCTACCACACCCGCGAGACCAACTACGGCGTCGAGAAGACCGTGCATGTCGAGGACGTTGACGACTCGAAGCTCCAGCACACCGCTCTGCCCGAGGGTCACCATGTTGGCCAAATCGTCCAGTTGCCCGAGCAGGAGAAGGAGAAGAACGACTTTACCGCTTGAGCGGCGTCGTGAGAGTGTGGCAGTTCAACGATGGGGTGAAAAGCAGAGTGGCATCGACGAGTGGCGTAGTTTGTGAGAGTAGCGTGGGAGCAGCATCTGTCGCTTGGTTAGTTGTTCGTAGCGCGGAGAGGTCTGGGATTGTAAGGCGGCCTGCGATGCATCAGGTCTACGACCTCGACCAACTGCTTTTTTGGGTGGTGCTGCCGCGAATTAGACCTTCGACTCGAGGTGGTCACGATGTCAAACTGCGATCGACATGCTTCAAAGCGGAGTGTTGCGAACGTATTGTACATGTCATTCAAATCGCCTGTCGACAACCAAATCCGTCCATGACGCCAAGAGGTACACTTCCGACTCTCTTTCAATGGCTCTGCCCTGGACCGCGCGTCGTGAGATGACTTACTGTAATAGCTCGGTTTGTTTGCCGGTTCAATATCCGACTATAGTATGCCAGCTCGAGCATCCTTCTCGGGCGAAGATAGGGCTACTTAGAAAGGTCAGTCTGTGGAACTGGACATCATTCGATGCGGCTCGGGATCTGGCGAATACCAGTAAGTGCGGGAGCTGTAGAGAAGATCCGGCTTTCCAGATCTGCGGATAAGGGCCGTTGCGAACTCTCTCCACCATACCGACTGCCAGGAGGCAGTCGAGGACAGCCGCGCTCTATTCAATGAGAGTAAGGGCAAAGCTTATACTGCAAAGCAAACAGCGAAAAATGGAGGAAATTCGCAGGAGCAAATGAGACTGCCTCGTCAGTGCCAAGCTTCTACTTATGAGTGCCCCGGCCGTTGAGAGACAGGGTGGCAGAGCCAAAGGCTACCGTTTGGTCGCGGTCCCTCTCTCCAACATATTAGTGTATCGGGTAATCATGTCATCTACAGTGTAAGCAGAAGATCGAGCAAAAGAGCTGTAAAACGAGTATGAACCTATTAATGACTCGTTAGCCTATCTGAGGAAAGATCCACAAATAATGCAAGCCGCCGGGCGGCCATCATCACCACTGCCCTGTGGCTGTGGGCAGTGACACATGGAGCACTTGGACGTATTGCCCCTCTCGTCCGTGCGGTCACTGGACTGAGGTGCCCTGGTCGTCTGCGAATCATGTACTTCTTGACCTATTGAATATGGACTTGGGCCCCACTGGGTCACTGCATTGCCTGGTCCTGCCGCCGGCACATTCGCTTCCGACAGCCAAGCTAGACGCGAGAGTTGCGGATTCGGCGACATGGACCCTGTCGGCCATGGGGTGAGGGATACGAATGGCTTGGGCGTGCTCGTTTGCGTTGGTGAGTGCGCCGACCCTGACATAGACGGGCTCATGTCACTGCGATCGCAGGGAGATGAGACTTGATTCCCCCAGGCTGGAGACTGAGGAGCTCGACCAGAGGCCGCAACTTGATTTGTAACTTGCATCTGCCCCTGCGGCCGCCGCAGGGGCGGCATCAACCTTGTGGGATCGACGTCTTGGGGAGCGGGAGCGCCAATGTGTTGCGGCTGTGTCGGCTGACCTTGCAAGTCATTCGAACCCGTGAGAGTCTGAGGGACGGAATGCACAGCTGAGAAATTACTGGCGTGCCCACTGGCACCGTCACTCCAGGGGGGGCCCATGGAGTTGCTCCAGCCATCAGTATGGGACGTGACGACTAGCCTCGGAGTAGAAGAGTAATATTGCCCAGGAGTCGTGTGTTGGTATCCCCCATCGCCGTGGGGCCATCGATTCGAGGATGCTTGATGTTGAGTGCTCGAATATGAGTCACCGGGCGAAGATGAGCGAGGATTGCTTGAAGAATTGCGAGACTGCATATTCGGCTGTTCCCCACGATGATAGTAATGGTGAAGAGGTTGCGTCAGTCGAGGCTTCGCTTGCCAAGCCTTTTGAAGCATGTCGAAGAGGAGAAAGATACTACGACCGGGGAAGCAGGGTGGAGTGTGGCAACAAAGGAACAGCAGTGAGTGAGCTTGTCGCTACGAAAGCGTCTTGTCTGAGCTATATGCTACACTATCTTTCATGTATCAGCTCGCCAAATGCCCGACACCCCACTCACAACCCCACTCCCGCTGAGACTGGCATCTTCCATGGACCACATCCATTCGTTCCGATCCAACCTCTAGCCTGATCAGGCGTGGGCAGTCTAGGCTAGGCATAAGCCAACCGGGCGTGGTCGAAAGTCTAGCAATGGCGAAAGCTGGAGAAGGAGCAGGAAGATGCGAGATTCGTCGATCTGCTAAGGTAAAGGGATGCATGGCATGATACAAAGTAAAGTGCTCCCCGGGAAAGGAGGGATCGCGGGTGGGTGGGTGAGTGTGTTGAGGGTGGACGGGGCTTGGACGGGGGTGGACGGGAGTGGGCGAGGGTGGTAGGGGTCCGGGTCGGAAATGGGGGCCGGGGGCGGGCCCTCCGGGGAGGGGGGGGGGCAGGGTGTTCCACATTAAAAGTAATATAGGCAAGATGCACAAAGCGGTGCACTTCTGGCAAGGATCCTCTGCGTCGGGGATCATGGTTGCTCCGTTTGTCCCGGCGGTTGAGTGAATGGGGCCATCCATTGAATCTTCCTAGGGTCCCTCACCTCGATACGGTAGAGTCGTTCACCTTTTTCGGCAGTAAGACCATCCCAGGAGATGGTTGCCAACGAGCCGGGAAGTTGATCAATTGGCGCGCTCGCGTTTGGGTCGTAACGTGGGTTCCCAATGTAGGCCTCCAGCGATTCACCAGGTTTCAGATCACAGGGATACGAGGCGTCAGCAGGCGACGCCGCGGCACGTTGACTGCCTGAGTCTATCTGACTGCTCTCATCCTGCATGAATGCCGGATCAGGCGTCGGCGGAACGGAGGCGTCTGCGGGGAGCGCTGACATGTCATTCAATGACATGCCATCCCCACCAGCAGCTGACTGGAACTGCTCTAAGCCACCACAGCTCGAATAAGACATGGTGAAGCTCGCTGGAGCAGGCGCAGAGGTTGACGACCCCGAAGCCGGGCTCTCGAGTTGTGGCACAGCGTTGGACTTGATCAGGGTCCTCACCTGGCTTTCTAGCATGACCAGTCGCTGTTGGTACACTTGCAGGTGCTCGTTAACTTGATCCTTGTCGGGAGATTCACCTGCAACTGTAGGGAACCTTGGGGGTTCCCACGAGCCGTCGGGATTCTGGGACCAGCCCAAGGGGAGCGCACGTCTCGGCCTTCGCATTTGTTCTGCGGCCCTTTGCGCCCTTCTGGCATTCTCTTCGCGTCGAGAAAATGCAGGTGCCGGGTTGTGCTGAGTGCTCGCCGTCTGGGAGTAGTCGTACTGAAAGCTGCCTCGGGAACTTTGCTGGTAATTCATCAGGCTGCGATGGGTCTGGATTCGAAGTTGGTATAGAGAGATGCGGAAAGCACATTGAGTTGGGCCCAACCTACGCTCTCATAAGGCCAGGGGAAGACCGTGATGGAACGCAGTTGTGCTTCGGGGGAGTGGGGGAGGGGGTTGACACGCAGAAGATCGCTATGCGTATTCACATACGATACATGTCACACGTTGTCCTCCCCTTGTTCATTCTCTTGCGAGCATTTCGAGCTGGAACCTTTAGTGTCAATCGATAGCCTGTCCACCGGGAGGACTCGGGGTATTGGGTGTACTCACGATACAATGCCGCCAGCTACGAGACCTCGAGGGGATACTGCCGAATGCTGAAATCATGAAACAGAGGATGGTGAGCTTCTGCAAAAAAGCCTACTGAAAGGACGGGGCAGTCCCTTGTAGCTTGGAGAGACGAAAGCACTCTCACCATCGCTCAGTGTGGCAGGAAAATTCCAGATGTGAGCAGGATAGGTCTATGCGGATGCGTTGCTTAGCAAGGAAAAGGGCGGCGCTGGCTTTCGCTAACATGCAAACCACGAACCCACCACGGACCCATGGCCACCATAATCGGATCCCACCTCAATGTGCCTTGTATTCCGTATCACGTGTCTATTCGTGATCACCCTCATCATATTTGCGAGTCTGCTCATAACAGAAAGACTTTGCACGCGAGCTTCGACCCTTCTTGGGAGGCAAAGAGGAGCCTGGCTCGCAGGCGTCAGCAGGTGCCACACTGCCACAAATACATGGACATATTGTGGAGCTCCAAACGAGAACGTCACTCTGAACCTATGTGACCTCGGGATTCAGCTGCACTACATTGAGATACATTGAGATGTGCATACTTTGGCACCATGCCCACCGAAATCTTGCACCTGCCGCCCCTCTACACCCTCGTCGGAATCTACAGGCTCGTCACCGATCCACTCATACGCCAGCCCGTGCTTGACAAGATCAAACATGCCTCGATTCGCGGTCTTGTGGTCGGCGTGGTGTACGCGGCAGGATCGTGGAAGATCATGTCGTGGTTTGTGCGCACCTTTCTAGTTGGCGGCCATCGGCTCTTCGGTTTCGGCTTGGGCACTCGTGGCAAAGTTGGTCAGGCTGTTGGCGAGAGTGCGAGTGGCATCGTCAGGGTTGGCGTAGGGAGGTGGAGCATCCCCGTTGATTTCGTGCTCTGTGAGCAGTCAACGCAGGATCGGGTCGTCAGCTGATAGCAGACACTCATCTACTCATCCTCCTACCGCAGCTCTCGAGTATCCTGCGCTTCTTCATCTACAAGAATCTGCGCCTTGCTCGCTCGAGAGCCTACGCACTGACCGTAGCCTCGCGGGGCAAACCGGCAGAGTTCTGGAACCAGGGCTACGTGGAAGAATGGGCACAACCACCCAAACTCGGTCCTGGCGCCTTGGCTAAAGGTGGAAGACGGGCACAGGAGGCTCAATGGATCAAGTGGATTCTGTGGTGGCCGTCGCAACTGGTCATACGACATTGTAAATGCGTCCCAACACCTGGAATGGACTGCGGCTGACAAAGTAGATCTGCTCATTCCGTTGTCGCCTAATCTCCCGCTTCTCGCCCCTGTTCTCACCTCTTTCTTGCGAGCCATCACTACCGCCGAATACCTGCACCAGCCGTACTTTGACATGAAGGGCATGTCGGCTGAGGAGAGGTGGCGATGGATAGAGGAGCGGAAGTGGGCGTACAGGAGTGAGCTGTTGTGCTCCCGACCTTCCGGGCTAGTGTAGCTGACAGACAGCTTTCGGGTTTGCAGCAAGTCTCGTCGAGAGTGTACCTATTGCTGGATTGTTCCTCAGCATCCCAAATCGCATCGGTGCAGCCATGTGGTGTGTTTCTAAAAGAGTGGTGTAATCCGAGTCTGACTTCAAGGGCGTTCGATCTGGAAAAGCGCCAGCACCTCTTCTCTCACGGCGTGCTCAAGCCTTTACCCCCAGATCAAGTCGGCTTTCTGGGATCGGGTATCGTGTCGGATCTCAGCGCGAATCTGCAAGGAGCAGAGGACGAGATCGAGAGGCAGTGGAGCAAAAAGCCACCTCTTGCGGCGGACCATCCAAAATTGGAGTAGCCTTGCAACCTGTACGATCACCCATGATGCATGAAACTACGTCTCTGCCACACCTGCCGTCATGGCGATCAAGTCCATGTCATATAGTCGGTTGTGCTCGCCAGAGAAGTCATGCTCGTCGTTGGCGGAGCCCCAGAATTCAGCTCGGCAACGACCGAGAGCCCGGGATTGACGCACGAGGTGCACCACACCTCTCTGTTGTGTAACACTTTTCGATTTCTGAGCGACAACAGACAAGATGTCGCAGGCAGACAAGAACGTTCCGCCCCCTCCGAGCGTCCCCACGCCCCGCACCATCGCCCGCGCGCGCAAAGCCGCACCACCATCATCATGGTCGAGCTCCCTGCTGTCCAGCCTCCCGTACGCCGTGCTCGCCCTGCTCAATGTAATCTACTTTGCTTGCATGTCGCTCAATGCCGCTGCACCGCCCGCTCTTGGGCGTCTGCTCCCCTTGCCTGATGCGCCGCACTCGGCGTTGATTGTCACTGCGCATCCGGATGACGAGGCTATGTTCTTTGCGCCTACGGTACAGGCTCTGACCAAGGCCGGATGGGATGTCAGCGCTCTATGTCTCTCGACTGGTGAGCTCCACTCCACCTTGGTGTCCTGCAGCAGATATACAGAGGCGGAGGAGTGGGTGCTGATGCTTCAGGCGACGCTGCTGGTCTAGGCGGAATCAGGGAACAAGAGTTGTATGCGGCATATGAGATCCTCGGCGTCCCCAAAGACAAAGTACAAGTCGTGGACACTCCGTCAGTCCCTCTTTCATTGCTGGGAGGGGCAGCTGACTCGCAGTGCTCTGCAAGATGGTATGAACATCGCCTGGGACCTCTCTGCAGCCGGTAAAGTCGTATATGACCGCCTGCAGCACACCCCCGTATCCGTCGTGAGCCCGCCGGATTCCCTGAAGGCCCGCTGGCGCTGACAAACAGGTGATCACCTTTGACGGCCAAGGTATATCTGGCCACGCCAACCATATCGCCGCCTCTGAGGCTTGTTCACCCCTCCACTGGCCGGCCCAGCCGAAATCCACTCCCAAAGTATACACCGTATCCACTCCTTCGCTGTATGCGAAATACCTCGGACCGATCCCCGGATGGGTAGACCTCTTGTTGGCCGATATCGATCGGTACGCCTGGGCCAAAGGTTTCACAGCTTGGATCCGACCGGACGGGCCTCGTGCCGGTTTGAGAGTCAACAGCTCGCCCCCTGCGTGGTTGAAGAGTACCAGGGCGATGCGCGCGCACAAGACGCAGTTGGTTTGGTACAGATGGCTCTGGCTTGGATTTAGCAGTCTGCAATGGACCAACGAGCTCGTCGAGGCGTGATGAACATCTCAGGCAATCAGCCAGACTATCGATGGAGGGTCACAGGTCGGAGAAGCACCAGCAAGCCGCTTTTCGCTTTGGATCGCGGCCAGTCAAGTACAGTAGACGATACATGCAATAAAGAAACAATGTCCTGCAGCATCCAGCGTCCAGCGCCGTGAAGAATTATATACGAAAGATGCGCAAAATGCGTTTGTCCAACACGGGCGAGCTCAACCCGTCTCGTCATATACAGCACCGGTCACCCGATACCACTACGTGACGGTCAGCTCGGGCAGCGTGCCGATACTCTCCACCCAGCTCCAGGTGATATTGGATGTATAACCATCCGCCAACCACCCGACGCCCAAATCGGCAAAGTACTCAAAGACACCTTTGCTCATGTCCAGCGAGCGCATGTCGCATGAAGGGCACTCGTCGGCCACTTCGACGCGCAGCGTCTTGCCGCCCCATGTGATCTCCAGCTGTTGGCCGCAGATACCGTTGTTGTTCGGGTTGGAGGTGGCTCCTGGCCACGACGCGAACAGCTCGGACGAGGCGGCGACGATCTGCTTCTCAGCTGGACACAAACAGGGCAAAAGCTGTACTTACGGCGTCTGCTGGGACGCTCGTCCATCCGCAAGCGCCAAGCCCGACGTCGAACCATGTACCATAGCCCGAGAAAGGGCCGTTTCCATCGGGATCTTCGGACAGCCAAGTGGCGGTGGCCGTAGCTGCGGAAGATGTTGATGTCGACGTGGCGGTTGCGGTGGAGGACGAGTGATGAGTGGAAGTCGAGGTGGAGTGAGGAGTAGACGTTGAAGTAGACTTCGAAGTAGAAATGGGCTTGGTAGTGGAGGTAGACTTTGAAGTCGAGGTCGACTTTGAAGTCGAGGTCGACTTGGAGGTAGAGGTCGACTTGGAGGTAGAGGTTGTTTTGGAGGTGGAAGTCGATTTGGAGGTGGAAGTCGACTTGGAGGTGGAAGTCGACTTGGAGGAAGAGGCGGACTTCGAAGGAGAAGTCGAGGCAGAGTGAGTGCTCGCAATCGAAGTGGAATGCAGAGTCGAAGTCGACGCAACATGCGAAGTAGAAGTCGAAGTGCTGTGCGACGTAGAAGCGGAGGCTTTGGTGGATTTTGAGGTTGAAGTGAAACCACTCTTCTTCGTCGACGAGGATGAAGATGAAGCAGCCGTAGGTTTCGAAGAAGTGGACGATGTCGAAGAAGTCGTCTTCGCCACAGAGGAGATGGACGTGGAGGTCGGCTTGACAGATGCAGAAATCGAAGTTGAAGTGCTTTTTACAACAGACGATGCGCCAGCCGCGGATGAATGACCACTCGAAGAGGCCGAATGAGATGACGCAGCCGAAGCAGAAAGACTATGAGTTGAGGTCGTCGAAGGGGACGTCGAAGAGGATGACTTGGAAGAGACCGAACTGGAAGCAGGTCCGGTGCTTGACGCCGACACTGGCCCAGAGGGCGAGGCGCTCACAGCGGACGAGCCGGCCAGAGATGCGGAAGCGCTGCTTGCGTGAGAAGACAGCGAAGTAGCGGAGCTCTGGGCGCTCGTTGAGCTGCTTGCGGTGTACCGCGAGCTGGCGCTCGTCACTGTGGAGGAGACGGACGCCGAGCTGGATGGCGAAGTCGAGATGACAGTACCGTTCGATGTCACTTGACCGGCAAGAGACGAAGTCGTGTTGCTCGAAGTCAGAGTGGACGTCACCGAAGCAGTCGAAGCAGCCCTCAAGGTGGTCGTCGACGTCACGAACACCTGTGTGGTCGCCGTGCAGACGGTCCCAGACCTCCGCCGGATCTTCCTGATCTTGCCTCGCTTGAGTGGTCCTTTCCCTCTCTGGGCAAGTAGCTGGTTCTCCAAGCTCGGTTTGAAGTTGCCCTGTACGACCGTCTCCCGCTTCCCCAGTGCCTGCCTGCCTGCCGCCTCCATCAGTGCTCGAGAGTGGAGCGTGCCGGGACTGAAGCCATGCGCGGGAGGCGGGAAGGGTTTGTACGCGTCGGGCGCGGCGGATGCCCATGTCGAAGTCGCCAGAAGGGGGACGAGGGAGAAGAGGGCGGCGAGCATGGCGTGGAAGGAGAGGAGTAGGGAGTAAAAGAGTGACAGCGAGCCGGCTAGCGGTCTCGACGGATTAGCAGACCTCACAGAGGTAATACGAAGACGCGAAAGATGAAAGATGAAAAGACAAGTCAAACCGCGAACAGCAGTCCACCTTGATCTTGACTGCGAGTATGATCAGCCAGGAGCGCCCATCCTACGCCATGCGCCCACAATTGCATCGGCCTGCGCTTTGGACGCGGACATGACTGATTCAGGTCATGAGGCTTTCTGCGATCAGGGTGTGATCATCAATGGCTCGTCAGCTGGGATATGTCCACTGCCTCTCGCCGGCCACCGGGATCGCAGGCACACCGCGTCACCCGATGGAGTAGACCATAAAAAGAACGGCCGTAGATTCGTCAGACTGCGAGTGATGATGATGTCGGGGTCAGCATGACCATGTCGAAGCATGCGCACCGAGCCAGCGATGTATGCAGAGCAAAGGGTAGATGAAGGAGATGAAGAGGTGAGTTTGAACAGCCATCTCAAAGACGCGCCGGATTCAGCAACACCCCGGATAGGCGGAAGAAGCGGTGATCGCCGCAACACGGAGTGACGTGGCTCTTTAATGTATGTACACCTCTGTTTTAGATAAGGTTGATTCCGCCGCCTCGTATATTCCAGCACACTCTGGCAAAATGTTGCAGTCTCGGCGTCAAAAGGCGTGTCTCTTTCATTCATCTCCACATCTCTCTCTTTCAAAAACAAGTCGCGATCTCTCGTCAGGTCGGCCCTTAGAACTAGACACAGGCTTACCTCGAGACATTTCTGAGCATCATGGCGGTGAGTTCAGCGGATTCAACTGCCTTTCGGGGAGCGTCCAAAAGGTAACAAGCTGACCTAGCTAGAGCGTTGTCGGTATCGATTTGGGTAACCTCAACTCGAAGATCGGTGTTGCGCGACACAGGGGTATCGACATCATCGTTAACGAGGTGTCGAACCGTGCTACTCCGTGAGTTTCGCTGCTCCTCCCCCTCTCACTCTGTTCACCTGCCTTTCTTTCATTCCTGGGAACAACGCTGACGCGGTAGCTCCCTTATCTCTTTCACTCCCCGTCAGCGACACATTGGCGAAGCTGCAAAGACAGCAGAGACATCAAACTTCAAGAACACCGTCGGATCATTGAAGCGATTGATCGGACGGAGTTTGTCGGACCCGGAGGTTGCAGAGTATGAGAAGAAGTTCATCAACGCGGAGCTCGTCAATGTGGACGGACAGGCTGGCGTCAAGGTGGGTGAAAATGACAGCACGACATGTGGCGGCGCTGACAGCAGGTGAACTACCTTGGCGAGCCCACAACCTTCTCCTTTGTCCAGCTTGTGGCAGGGTACCTGAGCAAGCTCAAGGACACCGCCGCCGCAGAGCTCAAGCAGGCGGTTTCGGACGTTGTTATCGCTGTTCCCGGATGGTACACCGAGACTCAACGACGCGCATTGCAAGATGCCGCCATCATTGCCGGTCTCAACCCCCTTCGTCTCATCAACGACACCACCGCTGTCGCCCTTGGCTACGGTATCACCAAGGCCGACTTGCCCGAAAGCTCCGAGACACCGAGACATGTCTGCTTCGTGGACGTCGGGCACTCGAACTACTCCGTGGCTGTTGTTGCCTTCTCGAAAGGCCAGCTCACCGTCAAGTCGACTGCCTACGACCGCAACTTCGGTGGCCGAGACTTCGACTATGCACTCGTACAGCACTTTGCCGAGGAGTTCAAGACAAAGTACAAGATCGATGTCATGTCCAACCCCAAGGCTGTCTTCCGTCTCACCACCGGCTGCGAGCGATTGAAGAAGATTTTGTCTGCCAACGCTGAGGCACCCCTCAACGTCGAGTCGATCATGAACGATGTGGACGCTAGCTCGTCTCTCACCCGTGAGGCATTTGAGAAGATGTCCGACCACCTCCTTTCCCGATTCTCCGCCCCACTCGAACAGGCCCTCGCCAAAGCTGGCTTGACTGTCGACCAGATTGACGCTGTCGAACTCGTTGGTGGATCTACCCGTATCCCTGCTATCAAGGAACGCATTCAGGCGTTCTTCGGCGGCAAGACTCTTGGTTTCACCCTCAACCAGGACGAAGCCATTGCACGAGGCGCCACTTTCGCCTGCGCCTCCCTCTCCCCGGTCTTCCGTGTTCGCGAGTTCGCCGTTCACGACATCAACCCGTACCCCATCAAGGTCTCATGGGAGAAGGAGCCTGGAAACCCGGACGAGGACACCGAGCTCATCGTGTTCCCCACCGGCAACGCCATACCTTCCACCAAGATCCTCACCTTCTACCGCCAAGGGCCGTTCGAGCTCGAGGCTTCATACGCTCCTTCGTCCGACCTTCCCCGAGGCACCAACCCCTGGATTGGCAAGTACACCGTCAAGGGTGTCGAGAAGCCTACCAGCGGTGACTTGGCCTGTGTCAAGGTCAAGGCCCGTCTCAACCTGCACGGCATCATGAACTTTGAGGGTGCCTACATTGTTGAAGAAGTTGAGAAGGAGGAGACAGTCGAGGTTGGAGAGGGCGAAGAGAAGCGCGAGGAGAAGAAGCTTGTCAAGAAGCTTCAGCGCAAGGGAGACTGCCCGGTTGTTGGCCAGTACACTGCTCTTGCCAAGCCTGTCGTCGATGACTGGACGGAGAAGGAGGGCCAGATGCACTCGAGCGACAAGCTCGTGCTCGAGACCGAGAACTGCAAGAACGCCCTCGAGGAGTACGTCTACGACATGCGCGGCAAGCTCGAGGACCGATACGCCGTTTATGTTACCGAATCGGAGAAGTCCGCTCTTTTGTCCGGCCTGAGCGAGAGCGAGGACTGGCTGTACACCGAGGAGGGAGAGGATGCCACAAAATCTGCCTACGTCGAGCGACTCAACAAGCTCAAGGCCATGGGCGACCCCATTGTTCTGCGATGGAAGGAGAGCGATGAGCGACCTAAGGCTGCCGCTGCTCTGCGCGAGTCCCTCAACCTCTACCTCAGCCAAGCGCAAAGCGGAGACGACAAGTACTCGCACATCGACGAGGCGGACAAGACCAAAGTTGTGAGTTATAGGCGGTATGCAGAAAAGCATAGGCTGACAAGCAGATCGAGAAGTGCGCGACCACCCAACAATGGCTCGACGACCAGCTCGCCCGCCAGGCTGAGAAGCCCAAGAACGTCAACCCGGTGGTCACATCGGCCGAGATGCTCAAGCGCCGAGACGATGTGGTGTACACATGTGCGGCCATCATGAACCGCCCGAAGCCCAAGCCCAAGGTGACCGAGTCCCAGCCGGGCAGCGGGACCCAGACCCCCAAGCCGGAGACCGGCAAGAAGGAGGAGAAGAAGCAGGAGGGTGACTTGGACATGGAGATGGACGGTGGTGAGGGACCCAAGGTGGAGGAGATGGATGTCGACTAGGCGATAGAGAGACACACATGAGCGATAGACGAAGGATGATCATTTGCAGCATGCACCCAGTCCCACTGTCATGACGCAGAGAAAAAGATGTGCCACATTGGTGTAACTCCGCCACGTTCAGTAGGCGCGCGTCAGGTCGAGGCCATTCGGGAGGGGGAGGCGCTACTCCTTTGACCGATGCCACCAAAGCATCGAACACCACCATTGACATACTCACATAGCATACATAGACAGCTCGCTACTCAGACCACAGTGTGAAGGAGAATCCAAACGACCTGTACAGAGACAATTCAAGCAGCGCGCCGGAGAACGACCTCTCATCAACCCCAACACCCGCTCGGGTCGCGCCCACCATGTCTGGCAACGCGGCATACCCATTGCAGATCTTGACGGACGAGCTCAAGTCGGAGGATGTCGTCTTGCGTCTCTCGTCCGTCCGGAGACTGTCCACCATCGCGCTCGCCCTCGGGCCTCAGCGTACCCGGGACGAGCTTATGCCGTTTCTGACTGACCAGCTGGACGATGAGGATGAAGTGGGTCAGGTCCTTCGTGGTTTGGGCGTTAGCTGATATAGTTAGGTCTTGCTTGTTCTTGCTGAGGAGCTTGGAGGGTTTGTAGAGTACGTTGGCGGGAAAGAGTACGCGTGGTGTATCTTGCCCCCGCTGGAGAACTTGGCCGCAGTCGAAGAGACGCTCGTGCGAGACAAGGTATGCACCCTTGCTGACTGTCGCTTGTCAAGGTCTCTTGCTGACGTGTAGGCCGCCGAGTCTGTGTCGAAGATCGCAGCCGTCCTCTCGCCTCAAGCTATCGACCAGCACCTCATTCCCCTCCTGCGTCGCCTATCGGGCGGCGACTGGTTCACCACCCGTACCTCGTCCGCGGCCATGTTCGCGGCGTCGTACACGAACGCATCGCCCGCCGCCCAAGAAGAGATGCGACACATGTTCGCGACGCTCGTACCGGATGACACGCCCATGGTGCGCAGAGCAGCGGCCAAAGCGCTTGGCGTGAGTATTCAGCTTTCGACATTGATGTTCGAGCAAGCTGATACTTCAGCCCTTTGCTAAATCCGTCATTGACACCCCGAACCAACGGCCATTGCTCATCTCCGAGCTCATCCCCTTGTACCGGAGACTCCTTGCAGATGACCAGGACTCTGTGCGACTTTTGACCATTCCCGATCTCATCACCCTCGCCTCGAGCTTGTCGGACGAGGAGACCAAGGAGCATTTGCTAGACTCGATCCGCATCAGTGTGCAGGACAAGTCGTGGAGGGTCCGATATATGGTGGCGAATGAGTTTGTCGCCTTGGCAGAGAGTGTAGGCGAGGCTTTGGTGCGGGAGGAGCTCGTCAATGCCTTTGTCAGCCTGCTCAAGGATACCGAGGCAGAGGTGCGGACTGCGGCAGCGGGACAGATCCCAGGTCAGCTGCATACATGGGGTCCTTCAATCTAGCTGACAAACAGGATTCTGCAAACTTATTGATCGAGAGGTCATCCTCGCACGGATCCTGCCCTGCGTCAAGGAGCGATCAACAGATACGAGTCAGCATGTCCGTGCTGCTCTCGCAACGCAGATTTCTGGCTTGGCGCCCTTGCTCGGCAAAGACGCAACGATCGAACATCTGCTACCGCTCTTCCTTCAGCTCCTCAAGGACGATTTCTCAGAAGTGCGACTCAACCTCATCTCGAAGTTGGAGCTGGTCAACTCAGGTGGGTTCTGTCATTGGGGGAGGCGAGAGTTACCGCTAATGGCAGTGATCGGCATCGACCGCCTGGCCCAAGCACTTCTACCTGCCATCATGGAGCTCGCAGAGGACAAGCAGTGGCGAGTTCGACAAGCCATCATCGAATACATCCCATTGCTTGCGACTCAACTCGGGATGCAGTTCTTTGACGACAAGCTGGCAGCTTTGTGCATGTCATGGTTGGGCGACACGGTGTTCTCGATCCGCGAGTCGGCTACCATCAACTTGAAGAAGTTGACAGACGTGTTCGGTGTGGACTGGGCTCGAGACGCTATCATCCCGAAAGTGCTCGACATGGGGACACATCCAAACTACCTGTACCGCATGACCACCATCTTTGCCATCACGGTGAGTTCCACGCGGTGTTGGCATGATCTTTGCTGACGACTAGACTATGGCCCCATCCCTTACGCCCCAGATCATTCGCGACAATGTGCTCGATGCCGCCATCAACCTCTCGGCCGACCCTATCCCCAACATCCGATTCAACGTGGCCAAGTGCCTCGAAGTCCTCGCTACCCAACTCGCGACAAGCGCAGACGGCCAAGAGTTGATCCAACGGCGCATCGCCCCGGCACTCAAAAAGCTGCAAGAGGACCAGGATGCAGATGTAAGGTACTTTGCGGGTAAGGCGACCGAGCAGATTGGAGGAGGAGCGGAACCGATGGGTGAGTCGTCGTTCGGTCCGCCAAGAAGGAGTCGCCGGCTGACCGTTGCAGTGCTGTCGTAGTGCGGGCTGTGGAGCTTTCATCAAAGGAGAAGGATACCGTCTGTATGATATTTTACCCCTCGGCCGGGCTTTGACGCTGGTCAATGTAGAGAAAGACCCACGATGCAGTCATGATTTCAAACTGGTCTAGTGTCGCACTAGCGGGGTTGAAAGCTGTCCCTTTGATGCTTGACCGAGGCTTTTGTCGGTGCGCGAAACGATGCGGTGCTGGGCTTGGCATGGTGCTCGGTCAGAGGCCGGGAGCGTGCTCGCTTGGAGTATACTGAAAAGGTATAAGAGGGGAGTAGATGAGGTGCTCTCACAGCTCCACACGACTTCATAAACCTATACTTCTACTTCTAAACGTTCATACCTTATTGTAACAGACCGACCGAACTCGCTCAACATCATGCTCTTCACTACAGCCGCTGCCGCCCTCTCCGTCCTCTCCTCGCTCGTGCTCGCCGCGCCGGCCCCAGTGGCCGTCGGAAAGAAAGACTACACCCCCGTGTCATTCACCAACGTCTTCCCGCCCGACTTTGAAGCTGGTTCCAGCGTCGACTTGACCTGGACCGGGGGCAGTGGGCGGTACAGCGTGTATGGGTTCCTCAAGTATCCTTGTGCGGACTGGCACGTGAGTGCAGCCGCCATCCTTCTCCTTATGCGCTCGTGAGATGGAGAGTTGGCGTTTGGGAGCTGACTTGCAGCCTCAGTACTTTCTGATCAACGTTACTGATACGTCGTACTTGTACACGTTTGACACCTTGTCCGCTTACCCGGGCAACTCGACCTAGTGAGTCTGCTTCGCTTCACTTCTGAGAACAGATTGTGTGAGACGGAGAGGGAAGGGCGGCGAGGCTGACTCGTAGCACTTTTGGAGTCCAGGATGCCTTGGCGCCTGGGGACGGAGCGCCCACGGACGAGTCGTATGCTCTCAGCGAAGAGGAGCGCATTGTGGCTCCTGGAACGAGGGACACTTCGTTGCCTGACATGACCGCTGGCTGCTCGGCGTGAGCCCTGCTACTCGCTACTTCGGTAGGAGACGATGCACTCTGATATATGTATGTCATGGACAATCACAATGATGCTATGCAATGTTACTCTATGCTCGTACGCTGTACGCTCTGTCCCGTGAATCCGAGATGACCGAGTGTAAATACACCCCCACTTAAGCCGGACCAACCGTAACTCGTCTCTTTCAGCCCAGCCCAACTACCTCCTCTTCACCTCTATCTACACCTCACACCATGTCCGCCGCCTCGCGCCTGCTCTCGCCCGTCCGACAGGTCCTCGCGAGCCGGACCGGTTTCACCGCCCTCAGCGGACCCAGCATCCGTCGAGGCGTATCGGCCAGCTCGTCCATCCCCGAACCCCCCGCCCCGGTGCCGTCTCTCCAGCCAGACGACAAGTCGCCTCAGGTCTTGCAGCAAAGTCCGAATGTGGCTTCTACGTGGTCTACCTCGCAGAACCCGAAACCGCATGCGTACAAGAACCCCAGGTGAGCTCTCCCTTTCCACACTTGACATGTCTGTCTTGGAGCCGGGGAGAGAAGCAGAGGCAGTGGAGAGACGAGACTTTGTTTTTGGCGGTTTGGCATGCGGGGAGGGTCGAGTCGGAAGCTGACGCGCAGGTTCGAGCAGACGGCTCTTGAACTCCAGCCTAACTCGCCAAGCGCAATGGGCATGGTCGCCCAAGACCCCGTGAGACTGGTAGATGGCCGCAGGGCGACATGCGATGGTGGTACGTCACCTATCTCTCTGTACTCTTGGTGGTGCGGCGTTAACATGAAGGTGGCGGTCCACTTGGTCACCCCAAGATCTACATCAACCTCGTACGTCGATCTCTCTATACTTTAAGAGTGAAGGCTGACAAGCAGGACAAGCCCGGTCCCAAGGTCTGCGGATACTGGTAAGCTTCCGTCTCCATCTCGGTGTGAGGAGCGAAGTCTGACGATTAGTGGGATTCGGTTCGAGCAGGCGCATCATCATCACTAGTTTGTCGACTTGGATAGTTATGCATTTGTCTCGGAACGATCAATCTTTCAGTCGCGCGCACACCAGAGCCGTGCTCTCATCGCAAGACATTCCACACAAGGCCATGCCTGCCTCTTGATTGTGAAGCTTACGCTGTCTCGGCACAAGCCCCTGTGTACACACTTCCCAGTCTCGAGTAGCAGCACTGCTTTTGCATGATGACGCATATGTACACCCTCGCGGACTACCCGTAAATATATACAACCCAGAATCCCGTGCTCCCCCCCACCCCTCCCCCCGTGACTCCCGCAAATGTGTTTACAGTAGAACCCAAAAGAAAACGAAAAAAGGACTGCAGTATCGTAAGACTAAGTGATCCTCTGGTCGTAGCGTTGGATGGCGCTGCCTAGTCACATCTTGGATTAGGCCGTATCGGGCAAGTCAAAAGCCCTTGAAGACGTCTTCGATCAAGGGCGGCACGACTCCTCGAGCGTCTTGGCGTATTGATGCAAGTTGGCGGCGGTAAGTTTGACCACATGCTTGTGATGCAGACTTGAACGGCTCAATCGAACACCCATGTCCCTGATGATAGGCAAGGCTTGTTCTTTCAGCTTGGCTTGAGATATTGGAAGGATAGGCTGACCATCGACCGCGTCGAGTGGTACGGAATCGTCGCCCATGTCGCCCAGCTCTCTCACAGCATCGACAAAGAAGCTCGCGGCCACCGTGATCATCTGCACGTGGTGAGCAAGAAACCGGGCCATCTACAACCCAAACCAAATTACTCACGTAAAGATGGAAAGGCGGAAGATTCCAGAGCTGCGCCTCGTCCCACTCTAGACACTTGTGCAGCAGCTGGAGCGACGCATCCGCTGCCAGGGAATATGAGGTTTTTCGTTTCCCATCTCCGTCGAGCTGCCGAGCACCGTTGGCATGCACCAACACCCTTGCAAACAGGTAAAACACGTCGATCTGGCGTGTCATGACGCCGTCGAGACCGTACTGGTCGAGAGACTCTCTCCAGAGATTCAACGTGGCGCCAGTCGACGAGGCGAGCCGTCGATACTGAGCAGCTTGCTCTTTTTGGCCCGCGGCCGACATGTGAATCGTCAACCGGCGCGAATGCCAGTCACGTAGGCACTTGACGAGTTGCGCATGATGCACCAAGAGAACGTCGCTGGGTTCATATTTGTCCCTCCCATCGTAGTGAAGTGGAACCAAATCGTTGCAATACTTGAGAGGATCCCTGCTGGGTGGTGGCGGCGCGCTTCGCTGGATGGCCTCTGTGCCGTCCACAATCTGATGTCAGCGGCTACAAGGAGCAACGATGCTGACGTACAAAGCACAACAACCAGATCCGCGCCATGTCTTGAGCTGTCGCGTGGCGCTCCTCGGGCACAAACCCAGCGGCGGCGGCCAAGGTGAATCTCGGCTGAACAGTCTGAGTCAAGATTTTGATCCATCCTCGAGCCCAATTGAATGCGGACGTCGCGATCGTCGATGCCTCCGGACGCTCGCTCATCCAAATGGACAACACACAAGCCGCGACAATCTCCTCTGGCCCGATCCCCAACTCAGGATCGAGCTTGTCATCACCCTGGTTGTCGGTATCTTGAGCCGCGTATTTGAGCTCTTGCCAGCTCTCTGCCGGAGACTTCATCAACAGCTCCTTGACCTCGTCTGCGAGTTGGGAATGATACGTCGATAGGTGCGGTACACGCTCGGACGCGAGAAGGCACTCGACACCGAGAATGAAAGGCGTCATGACTTTCGGTCCTTCGGGCAAGTAAGGGAATCGGCCCAGCTGCAATTGGTAGCCGAATAGGAGGGGGCTCATGTGACGGTGGAAGCTGATGCCATCAGCGTCGTTCTTGACAAAAGGGAGTTTGACTGACTACGAGACCAGCGTGGTCGCATCATGCTTGTCTATCATGCCTTTCTTGATGATATCCATCCGCGGGTCCGCTGATCCCAACACCGTCTGCGGATCATCGTTTCCTTGAAGCACCATCATGCCTTCATCAGGCGCCGAGAAGGACCCGTTCAGTCCTGCACTGAGTAGACCTGGGGCTTCGACCACAGGTGACGACGAGACCATGCTGTTCGGAGTGACGTTTGGCGGACCGTTCGGAGAGATGCTCGTGGATGCGATGGCTTGTTCGGGGCCAAAGACGGGCGCTGAGGGCGGAGGAGGAGGAGGAGGAGGGGGCAGCGCTGTCATAGGAGGGGCTGCTTGGACCGGGACATAGCCCGAAAAGCTTGGTGCGGCAATACCAAGTTCGGATGTGGGAGTGAGTTGGATGGTGCCGGGGTGACCTTGAGGACGGAAAGGCGGCAGCTGTGTTTGCGACGACCTGCTGGATGATGATGCGGACATGCCATTTGGGTCCCAACCGGTGGGGGGCAGGCGGTCGACCGACATGCTTGAAGGGCGAGGTTGAGAGATGACAGACTGATAAGAGGGCATCGGGGGAGGTTCGTTGTGACCGTCGACGGATGGTTGCTCCCTCTCAGGTTCGGCGCGGAAATCGGCCTCCTCCCAGCTCTCTAGAGCTTGCTGATTATCACTGGCTCTGCGCTTGCCGCGCTTCTTGGGCTCATCTCCCAGATCTCTGTTCTTTTCCGCTCCCCAACCTTGCAAAAGAGCCATATCCCGTTCAGGAGCTTCGAAGAGCTCTAGACCTTGTCCCGTCTCGTTGAGCCGAAGTGGGGGTATGACGTTCCTCGAGGTCAGGTGGAAGAGGATATGGTGTACAGCCGCGGACAGGTGTGATAGGTGGTTGATCGCGCTGTACACGTCATTCGTCATTGTCTGTTGCCAGTCCTCATCCTGTGATGTCAGCGCATGCCGTGCGACTATCTTCGGGCTGAGACTCACATGGGTTCGCGGGTAGAAGACGCATCGCTCTTGTCTCGCTCGACACCTGACGCAATCCGCTTCACCATGTTCGACGATACATTTCAGTTTCGCCCTGCGACAATTGGCACAGGCTTTTTGTTTCTTCTCTCGCGTCAGCACGGCGGGGAGGTTGGAGCTTGGCGAGTCTGCCGAAGCCGGTCCGTTCCCGCCAGAGCCCGTCGCGGTAGGTGGGGCGGCGCCATTGACACTGTGCCCATTCTTACTACGGCCGGTACTGCCCGCGCGCGGGCGATTTGGCGACAAGGGCGATCTCTTGGTCGAATTCTGCGGCGGCAGGGACTCGAGCTCATCCCTTGACCTCTTCTTCGGGTTTGAAAGTGGGTTGCCGTGTGCATCCATCGGCAAAGGCGCCGAGCGTCTAAGATCGGCATACATGGCGGGATCGTCGATGTAGTACCTCCTGGTATCGGACATCAGCGGTGGGGGCGCGGACGGCAGGTAGTGCTGCTGCTGCTGCTGATATCCTGGCGGCGGCGGCAGCGGCCCACCACGCACCTCGCCCATGGGGGCCGGATACGAGGTCGCGCGGTGCATCTCGGCCCGCGGGTAGGGTGGGTACTGCGGGACGTCGGGCTGCGAGGCGCCATGTCGTGACATGGAGGGCGGCTGGATGAAGGGCACGGACATGGCCCGGGTGAGGTTGGTCGTCAGACGAGAATGTGGGGCTCAGGCTCCAGTGCGTCTTTCAAGCCATATTGGTCCGGGGGTCCGAGTTGGGTGGGCCGACGAGGGAGTCGGCGGTGAGAAGGGGTGAGGGGGATGACGATGTGCAGAGATCGGAGTGGTACGGAGCGCGTCGAAGGTGCAGGTGTAGAGGTTGAAAGGAAGTTGACCGGCTGGAAGGCGTGTCGCGGTTCGCGGGTCGGGCGGGGGCGGCAGGGCGCTGCGTCTCGCTCTCGCTCGGCCGGATAGCCTGCAGGGGAAAAGGTCGTTGAGAGTAGGTTCGCGAACCAGCTTGGGAGCTCGTCGATAGGTGTGAACCTGCCCGCCCTGTTCCTGCTGTCCAGGTCGTGCTTCTTCCGACTTGAAGCTACCCGGTGTACGGTAGTGATCTCGTGTTCTGTTGAAAAGTACCGGTCTACCGTTCCGAGGCCGAACGGCTCGGCGCCGAGTGAGGGGAAGCCGCGGCAGTTGGAGGGACAGGTGAAGGGGCTGTGACCCGAGAGTCTGGGGACAATAGCGAGACAGAGAGAGTACAAGAGAACTGTTTGAAGAGGGAGAGTACGGAGGGGAGGTCGAAAGAATGTCCGAGCGGCAATCTGAAGAGGAAAGGGCTCCTCCCTAACTGGGGGAGGTCCAATCGTTCAGGGTCTCCCATCTCACACACTCGACGCCGCCCCCCGGCCCTCCCGGGTAAGCGGGAGCAATGTGGCACCAGATAACCCGTGTGGCACCTTGTCGAGAGATGGTCAATCTGCGAATGCACTGCTCAAGGGAAGAGATTCCAACAGGACTGGGAGCAAGGAACGAAGGAGCTTTCATGCAAGTGCTCTATGTACAACATATCTCTTCGCTAGCTCCTTGCAGCAACCATCTAGAACTTCCATTTCTCGCTCTGGCTCTTCACCAAGTCAAATATGACAGTGTTGTCCAAGGGCGCGTACTGCGAAGTGATGAGCTTGATGGTCTCCTGCGCCACAACGCCGCCCAACAAAGCAGCAGTAGTCGGAAGCGTGCCAAATCCACCTCGAACACTGGACGTCAGCTAGATCTGAACGAGCAAGACTCGGTCGACTGACACCTCTGCTATCGACTCCACGACCTCGTCTGGGAGAGTTTGGATCTTCGGCACGGACGCCTTGGCGAGCGCAAGCACCAGGTCCTCCACCTGACGCGTATCTTTCGCTACGTCCTCGCCTGCCGAGCCTCCCGGCCATCTTCCATGCGTCGAGAAGAAGCGCTCGCTGCCTAGAAGAGCGAAGTGCATCCCCAGAGGTGCGGTGATGTATCCATCAGGTCCGAGGCTTTCGGCTAAACGTCAGCTGCGAATCCAATACGGGCGCTTAATGAGCTCACTGATGGTCTCTACGATGGCGCCCTTGCCTTCCTTGCAATCGCGGAGAGGAGACCCCTTGATGATGCCCACTCCTCCGACGTTTTTCACAAATCCCTCCACTTCTTCTATCGGGACAGCATCTTCCGGCAAGTCGCTTTCGTCCAAGACGACGGCAAGGATGCGCTTGAATTTGTCCAAGTCCTCCTTGTGCTGCTTCTTGAAGAGGTTTTGCAATTCGATGTAAGAAGCGGTGGACGAATGCATGTCGGGAAGAGTGGGCGATATGGGCGGAAGATGTGGTGGCTGAGTGAGATATCGAGATAGAGTGTGGAGGAGGATGTGAAGGTTCTTGGACTGCATCATCAGCGCGAGTCTGATCCCAGACACTGCGCGTACATTGCTGCTGACTTTCTTCACTGAATCGTCCTGAAGCAGTTGCTGGACCTCCCATGGGACCTGATGATCGTCAGGTCGGTTGACATGCCAGCAACAGCTCGCTCACCTCCGACTTGCTCCAAGATCGGTATGCTTGACTCATAGCTTCATCATAGTTCTCCTCGTCCCCCTTTCGTCTCTGAGCGTTGATCGACGCCTTGTACTCTGCCCGCTCTTCGTCTGATTCCGGCAGCTTGCCGCCATGCTATTTCTCTCAGCTCCCAGTTCATACTCCAATCGAAGCACTTGCCGTCTCCTTCCACAGACTGGCAGCTCGAACCAGCAAAACGACCCAGGGAACATGCGAATAATCCATCGAGTCCATAGCCTCCAGGTCAAGAGACCGCGCGTATTGCTCCAGAGCAGGGAAAGGCTGGTCTATGCGAAGGGTATGGGTGGACTCTGGGTGCGTGTCGACGACTGGGCGTCAGAATTGCCGGGAGAAGGCTTAGACGACTCACTGCAATGTTCTCTTAGCTGTATTTCTACTCGGCCGACAAAGCCAGAGTTGCGGATGGCGATGAGGGGGATGTCCGGACCCCCGACGCTGGAAGAGGCTGCTCGTCAACCAGAGTGGAGTAAAGCAAGAGGGAGGTAGCTCACCTTCCCATAGCAGATCGGCCAGTTGTAGCTCTAGCGCTGGAGGAAGATTGGAAGCGATGATCAGAGTGTACGAGAGGAAGAAGTCGGGATTGGACTGGAGCAGTTCCGTGGCAGTCTGCCGTCAACATCATAAGACAACACAAAGGAAACTCACCTCTGTGCACGCTTCACCCTCCACCGATGGGTTGAGCTCTTTCAGATACCTATCGACTCAGCTCGGTTCTCAGGAAAGGAGAAGCTGCCCACTTGACAGCTTCGCTTGCGATGCTGCTCCCAATAGATGTTGGATGGAGGAAGAAATTGGTGGCGACGTCTTGCGGCGTCGTTGAGTCAGGCGAAAGGATAGTAAAGTGCGATATTCCTAATCATCAGCTCGCCGATCCTAGAGTCGTGAGAGAGCTGACCAGGAAGAACGAGGTTCTTCAAAGCCTGACAGCCCGTAGCATCACACCCCACCAGCAGCACCCGGGCCTGCTCGAGCGACCTCTGACCCGCCGAAGCCCAGAGTCTCAATTGTCTATCGTATCGTCTGGTCTTCGCATCCGGCCGATACCTCTTACATCAGCGCGCGTTGCACATGCTGGCATGGGTGAGAGAGCTGACGATGGGATTGGCTCAGTGGCCGTTGTAGCCTGTACCACATCAACCGAGTCGTCCATCTTTGCCAACTTGTGTGGTCTGCTCGGTGACGAGGGCGGCGAACGGTTCATCGAGCCCGAAGGGGCGATGAGCGAAGGGGGACGAGGGTCAGGGATTTTGACCCGCCCAACTTCAACGTGTTGAAGCAATGAAAGGAATGGCGAGCTTCGCAGCCTGTGGCTGCCTTCGATGCGAGTGTCAGGCGGTCTTTGTCAGAGAAGGGTACAGGCGAACGAGATTAGGAAGCCGAAGGCGAAAAGGACAAGAAGTAGTCACAGTCAAACTGGAATGACCTCCACTTATGCCTTCGTCACCACGCGAATCTCTCGTGGCGAGCTTGGGAATCTAGATCATGCATATAACAGACACTACCAGGTCAAGAAGCCGTGCTTGCCGCGGTCCTCAACTCCGACGGCGTTTCTCAAGAGCCCGGGTACAACTTTGCCTTGCAGAATGGTCTCCTCTACCACTCTCGGGATGTCTTTTGGCATGACGCGGCCATAGGACAGATACGCGCCAGATGGGAAAAGGATCTGCGCGTCAGAGAGGCACAGACCGAGGAGATTGGCGAAGACATACGATCATCACTCCGGCATAGCGATGCCCTCCCAAATGATTGATGTTGAAGATGCCTACCTCGCCTCCTTCGCCTCCCTGAGCGCCCTCAATCTTGTTCATCCGCCTCGCTACCTCGGCTTCTCGCTGCTCGTCGGATCCTGCCACTTCCTCCAGAGGCGGTCCGTCCAGATGAGTCAAAGACGCGCCGGTGTCGTCTACGTTGATATCGTGCTTGGCAAGTACAGTGTGAAGCGCCGATCGGAGCAGGGGTGCGGCGATGTGGCACCGCTTGTCCCGTCGTTTGTGAGAGCCTGTAGTCAGCTTTGCCTCCCCTTTGGTGCAAGATGAGGCGCACAGAGCAGGACGACAGCTCGGTAAGGCAGAACCCAGCTCCTCCGACGATCCACGTCGCTCGAACCTTCCGATACGCGTGCTCCAGCTCTGCCCAATTTGCCGTCAAGTGCCCCTTGCCACAGTCCCTTGGCGCCCGCTGGCGAGTTCTCGACCTCGTGAACGACTTTCCAGTCGGGGAAGACAAGCACCGACTGGTCCTCCGGGTCGTCGGATTGGCTGATCAGAGATGAAGAGTACATGCTCGTGCTAGGCGGCGGACGCGCTGGGACCTGAGAAGGCGGTGGAAAGGCCGAAGGAGTAACGTATGCCAGATCAGATTTTGGCCCCTTATGTTCTGTTTGTTGCTCGAGTACATGGCCCAGATGATACGCAAGGAGCTTCTTGTCGTCCTACTGGTCAATTTGACACGATGAGTGAGAGATAAGACACACGGCATGGTTGCGCTCCCAGTCGCTCTTCCCTGTTGAAATCACCGCAATGCGCCCAGTGCCTCCCTTGGACGAGCCAGCGAGGTCTGATTCCCAGTCCATGTCAAAGCCATTCGGCAGATTCCCGAGGTCGCCATACGTCTCCTCGACATACTCGAGGTAGGGCTTCCCTCCCCATGGCTTCTCGCCGGTGGAACCGTCCACAATGGTCGCTCCACCTTCGTGGCCGTTTGCGGTGCCAGGCGGGCATGGCACATCGCACGTTGCGCAGTCGTCAAAAGACGTCGCTATCCCGTGGTCTGCGAGGTTCTTGGCCAACTTGACGTATGTCTGTGCTCGTGCCGGCGCATAGTGGTCGGTCGGCAAAGTCGCAGGCGTGCCGGCTAACGAAGTGACAGCCGAGGAGATTTTGCGAAACATATTCACAAGTGATGGTTGGGGGGAGAAGAATACGAAGGAGAAGAGGCGGGCCTCGTCACGAGACTGTGGGAATATATATGCTCGGTGTCGCGGTGTACCACACGGTGATTTTATCTGATAACCCTATTCCAACACCGGGGCCAGACCGAGGTTGCCATGAAGCTTCGTCAGCGACTGCTCCCTCCGATGCCGTCGAGCAGGCAACCGAGGTCGATTGCAACGCCGTCGATTGGTCAAATGAGCACTCCGCCACCCCCTGAAGCGGCGAGGAGACTTATTATGGAGAAGGCCTCGGTCTGCGAGGGAAAGAAAAGCTGCGCAGAAGGGGAAGACTGCAGGATCAAAGCCGAGCTCGCCTACTCGCCTGGTCAACGTCACTGGCAGGCGCCTGTTCACCAGTTTCCGTCGGATTTGACCGGACAAACGGGGCGGGAGATGATTGTGACCATCTATGCCATCCTCCCACTTTTTGTGTCACGTGTCG
This sequence comes from Tremella yokohamensis, assembly GCA_024343385.1. Lineage (NCBI taxonomy): Eukaryota > Fungi > Basidiomycota > Tremellomycetes > Tremellales > Tremellaceae > Tremella > Tremella yokohamensis. The sequence continues at coordinate 92,334 of BRDC01000038.1, read as the reverse complement.
GCGGGTGATGGTGCCGGTGGAGGCGCGTCTCGTTGCCTCCCAAAGGTGAGCGAGCTTTTCAAAGTCAAGCATCTACGCGACCGCCGCAACATATTGGATCTCCTGTGTCTCCTGCCCCTCATGCCCCCTTGCAAGGCCGAGTCGGACTCGCCGTCATAGCTCATGGTAAGTTTATACGATGACAGCGACGCTTCGATATGTCTTCCGACCCCTTCGACGATGATCTCTTCGACAACCTCAAGACGGACGAATTGGCCGCCCTCGATGCAGTCGTCGTCCAGTCCACCCAAGCTCAGCCAAAGAGACAGACGACAAAGTACCATCACACGGTCGCGGCCCCTCGGAACCCTCCCAACCCTCCCTCACAGGCGTCTACGCGGTCTGTCCCTCCCGGTCCCGTACCTAGACCCCTCAATACCGAGCCGAGGGCGGGCAATTCTGGCTTTGGTTGGGAATATGGGGGAAAACGAAGTATCGAGGGGAACGTGGAGCGACACATACAGGCCATCAAAGATCGGCAGGCGTACTGGAGTCACGGCAATGCTGCCGAAGAATCCTACCCGGACATCGTTGTGAACGAGTCGGGACAATACGGGCTTGGTTCAGGCAGCGAAGAAGCAGAAGTTGTCGACCGACATGCGCGTCCGACGGTCGAAAGCCTCGTGGTGGAGAGGAAAGGCGAGGTCAAAGGTGCCGCAGCAAGACGGGCCGCCATAGAAGCGTCGGCATCGCAGGTGCAACGAGCTCAATCCGAAGAGCGGTCCGTGCCCAGTCGCCCACCCTCCGTACCGCCAGTCTCACACACCTCTGCCGCCGCCCCCAAATTCAACAATAATCGTTCACTGTCCCGCTCCATCTCTGCTGGCGTCCAGGTCTTCCAGCGACCGCAGCAAGGCATCCTACCCCATAGAACGCTTGCGCCTATACCCTCTCAATCGTCGCAGAGCAGCGGTTCTCAACCGCCTTCTGCTTCTCAGGCCGGCGCAACAGCGAGAAGAACCGCGATGGAGCTAGAGCAAGAGCGAAAGAGGCGGGAGCAGCTGGAGGAAGAGGTCAAGGTTCTACGGGAAGCAGCGGAAAGGCGCCTTCGCGAGGCCAGCCAACCTGTCAAAGTGGAACCGCGGCAGCAAGATCAAGCCGAGAGCTCAGCAGACGGGCGATACAGGGCATTACAAGAAGAGTTGTGGAAGACCAAGGGGGAAGCCAGTATCATGCGACGGGCCAAGGATGAGGTACGTGCTTGGTACCCCTCCTTACAACTCATCCTGACAATGCCAGGCAGATGCGCGTCATGCTGCCGCAATGGAAAAGGCCCGCCAGCAGACAGCAGAAGTGGAAGCCAGGCTTCAAGAGGAACGAAAGGAGCATGCTCGGCAGCTTGAGAACACGCGCACGCAAGCAGTTCTCAATGTATGTCTCGTCATTCCAGAGCGGTGGTTTCGGGCACTCATCGTACAGATTCATGCGGCACACAACTCGGCTGTCAAGGTCCGACAAGCGTCTCAAAGACGGATGGAACCTCCGCTTTCTCCCCAGGCCAACAGGATCGCGTCTCAGACGCCGTTCCGCGGCTCACCTACAAAGCGAGAGAGCTTCGGGGATATCACGCCTTTTGTCAAAAGTCTCAAGGGGAAAGGTCAGTTCTAACAAGATTGCCCGGTCAAGGCGACTGACAGCAAGGCAAAATGGCACCTCCTCCACCGCCTCGCTTTGATCATTTCAACAACGCTTTTACTGCTGTCACGCCAGGCATTGGGCGAGTAAAGCGGTCGCACACGGAAGCGTTGTCACCTGGTCCATCACCGACTAACTCGCCAAGTCGACCGAAGACTCCTGCCGGTCCGCCTGCAGGCTCGCCTCAACCCTCGCCGACCAGAAGCCGTCCATTTGGTCCGTCGCAAACGCCTTTTGTCGAGGATGGAGGGATGCAGATCGATGTCGCCGATGCTGCTTGGCCAGAACAGGGAGACGAGGTTGCCGATGAGCTATTCATTCTCGAGCATCCGAACAACCAGCGATCCGAGGTGAGCATTCTAGGTGGTAAAATAAGGGATGACTCACAGTCAGCTTTTACATCACTTATTCTCTCACATTCCCACCTCGAGCCTCCAGTTCGACCTTGGCTTCACAAACGAGACGACTATCTCTCGAATCCTTGGCTTTCAACCGCCTTCATCTCAGAGCTTACCCAAATGGCATCACCTCTGTTCCGACTTGTTGCGCGCGTGCGGAGATCCGGAGCTGCCTTTCGAGACCGCCTGTACCGCTATTGCGGATGCGATACAAGCTATGATCAGCGAGGTTCTTGCACTGTTGCATGAGGGCGCAGTTGATACTGCCACGGTAAGCTACCACATCCACGTGAGTGTTCATTGATCAAGGGCAGCTGGGAGTGCTCTGTAATCTATTCGACTTGCTGGCCTCTTCCTCCTACCTGTTTTCGGCTTTTGCTCGAGCTACAGATGTCACAAATCTCATTCGCAACACTGTCGTGGGGCTTCTACACGATTCCGGCAAGTCGGCGGAAGTCGACAAGATTCTGCAGGACGAGCTACATCATGCGGATAGTCGCGTCCGCCCCAAACTGCCGATCAAAGGCCCGAAAGTCGACTGGCGATGTGAAGTGGCGGAGGCAGCTGCATCTGCCGCAGAAGCGGTTTGCCTCTGGCCCGATGCTCGAGCAACTTGGTCAGCTGATCCTTTTCGTCCCGCGTCTTGTACTATGCTTATTACCAGGCAGCAAGCTGAACTCGCCGATACGCTGCTAGCGCTCTTGGCGCCGCAGCAATCGCCTGCAGTGCATCGAGTAGCAATTAATCTCTTCCACATGGCTGCTCTGTGTGAGTTGCAGGATCTCGCAACTGATCCAAATGCTAATCGTCAAGGTCCTGGCAACCTTCGTCCCTTAGTGTCCTCATCGGAACTGGCTCCGGACGTTGAACAACCAGTGATCGATCGCCTTGCCCGGTGGCTCATGTCACCCAGCTTGACGGACGCAATACAACGGCACCGTGCGACCGTCAAAATAATCCGCGGTCTCATGATGATGTCCACTTCCGACCCGGACGCGGTCTTGCTGTTGGTGGAACGCACGGTTCTCCTTGCTGCCCTAATACAGCTATTGAATCGAGAAGGTCGCAAAGTATGGGGGGTGACACTTGAGCACGTCAAGCCCACGACGTGAGCTACTTCATCATGGATGGAACAACTGCTTAATGTAGCGCACTCGCTGTATTGGTCCCGACACTTGTTCTCTTTCACCAACTCGTCTTCCCCTCGCCATTGAAGCCTATCGGCAAAGTCCAACGGCGTGCATCGACACAGCAGCTCGGCTCGCAGTCACAGCATTCAGAGACATTGCACGATGGTATGAGAATTGATGATGAGTCGACCCAGACCGGCGACCTGCGTACCGGTATCAACCTCGCCGCAAGATTACATGCCCTGAGCCTGATCAAGGAGTTCAACGGGCTGCAGCATGTCTTTGTCACTGCTTTGGGTGTGCTGGCATATGGGGAAGTAGACGAGGTGGACGAAGAAGACCTGCGGTGGATACAGTGTGAGTTTGCGCCAATTTGGGTATTGTAATGAGTAAGGGCTGATAGGTAGATCTCAGCCAAGACTTGCTGGAGAGGGTCATCGAAGGACCGGAGGGCGACGCGATCTACGAAATGTACGTCGAGGACGAAGTGGAGGCACAACCTGGGGTTTCTGGGGCAGGAGCGGCAGGGCCGCAAGTGGTGGATGATGATGATGAGTTTGAGGATGATGGCGAGCTGGAGGCGCTCAAAGATATGCCGAGGGAGATCATCGACCTGACTTAATATGCTCTGGTTAGGTAGCTGTTAGTGCACTATGCGACACTGCCAATGAAGGTGATCCGGAAAACTATCGTGTCACATCTGTCCGAGGTGTTGTACATACGGTCAATAGAAAATCGGATGAAAAGGAATCTGGTCTCCACAACACGCGCCGCGTCGTCGACCCGCAAGTTCGCAAGGTGACTGAGTCCTGGTGAACAAGTCCCCCTTGGCTTCTCGCTGCTCCGCCCTACGCCAACCACCGCAAAGACCAAAAGAGCAACTAGCAACACCCGCCCTTGGCCTTTTGCTGTTCGTTCAAGTTGACACCGCCGTCTGCGGGCGTCGTAGCCTTCTTCGCCGCTCCGGCCGCAGGCTTAGGGGCAATTGTGTCTAGCGGAATGGTCTTGGCTAGACCTATCAGCTCGCTCCTTCCATCGAACGGACTCAAAGGACGCACCAATCTCAGTGAAGACCTCGTTGACGTTTGTGCCGACCTTTGCCGACGCTTCAAAGAACAACAAGCCGCACTCTTTCGCATATGCCTCCGCCTCGGCCGTCGAGACTTGCCGCACGTTATCTTCGCTGCTCTCTTCCTCTGCATCTGGCTTTGTGGGCGATTCCTCATCCGACTCATCGAGTTCTCGCTCGTCTTCTGTTTCCTCGGCAGAGGGTGCCTCTGCAGGTGCGGCTGGTGTAGCGGAAGAGTCCGACACCAAGTCGAGCTGTACGTCAGCACTCGTGTGTGTGCATCTGATAAGGGACCCACTTTGTTTCCTACAAGCGCAATGATGATGTTTGGGTTGGCCTGCCTCTGCAGCTCCTTGACCCACGACTTGGCCTTCTCCAACGACGCAGCCTTGGTGATATCATATACCACCACCGCTGCCGCAGCGTTCCTGTAATACATCGGGGCGAGCGAGTGGAACTATTCATCAGCTGCCCTGCCCATTCCCTCTCAGATCCGGCTAGCTGACCCGTTCTTGTCCCGCTGTGTCCCAGATCTCAAACTTGACGACCCGGTTTTCCAAACGGCATTCTATACATCAGCTCTGTCCAGATCTAGATGCAGAAAGCTGACTCTGTGTCAAGAACGCCGCGCCGATCGTGGGGCTCGTGTTCTCGTTGAAATCGTTCTGTACGAACCGAAGTACCAAAGACGACTTGCCGACCGCCGCCTCGCCTGCGGGTCAGCGGACACTCTGGACACGTATGCACATGTCTCTCGGACTGGGCTGGAATGAGACGCGTGGGCGAGGACGCACCGAGGAGCACGAGCTTGACTTGGACCGCCTTGGCTGGGGCGTCTTCGGCCATGCTGCTGTGTTCGAGATGTGGACTGCGAGTGGAGAGAGGTGAAAGGGTGAGACGATTGTCCGAGCGGCGACACTTGTCTCGCGTCTACGCTCCTCTAGATGATCGATCGTTAGATAGAGGGCTTGTGGCTGTTCGTGATGTCGCTGAAGGCTCGTGGGAGCGTGCGAGGGAACGTCTATAGGGATTGACAAAAGGTGACGAGTACAAAGGTGAGATGCAATGTCGAAAAGAGAGAACAGAGATAGGATCTTGTGCCGACGACGGCAAGAGTGGAGAGAGAGGAGGCGACACAGTGCTGTGCCACCTTTTTAAATGGGTCGCACATTTACAATTCCCACTGCACACGCTCAGAAATCAGAAAGCAAATGGCAAATGCACATGTCATGCAGGAGGAGGAGAGATCAGACTGGCCCAAGACGGATACTACGTCTGTTTTTGCTGGGACTTGACTACGAGTGTACGTAGATCCAACCTATGCGCCCAAAGCAGGGAACGCAGACGAGTCGTTGGCGTCAATGCCGGCAGCGCGGCCGCCTCGAGGGGCACCACGGCCTCGACCTCCACGGTCACCACCACGGAAAGCACCACGTCCCTCACCACGTCCACGACCGCCACGTCCTCGCTCGCCACCGCGGCCTCGGCTGGCACCACCGCCGGGGGGAGTCGCGAACTGGCCGTCGACCTCGATGTAGACCTTCTCTTTCTTGGTCGCCTTGTTCTTGGCAGAGGTCTTCTCCTGAAAACGTGGTCAGCGTCTGGTAGCAACGAGTACGGAATAGGCTCACCTTGCCGGAGAAGAAGTCGTCAACAGCCTCACGGACAAAGGCGGTCCCCTCAAGGGTGGCCTCGCCAACTTGACGAGCCTCCTTCTTGCCAAATTCAAAGGCCGCTGCAGCGCGCTCGGCAAGGTATTGGTCGTACGACTTGGTCACCTCTTCGGGCTCCTCCTCAGCCTCAGGGGCAGCAGCAGGCGCCTCAGTGGCTTCGGCGGCACCCCAGCCACCGTCATCGCCCTCGGGAGCGGGGGTCTCGGGAGCGTTCTCCTCGACCTCGGCGTCCTTCTCGCCCTGCACTTCGGCTAGCAATCAGCAAAACTCTCGCGCCTAATGTCAGGCGGTACGACTCACCAGTGAGCTCAGCAGAGCCCTCGTTGGCACCCCATCCGTGGTCAATCTTCTTCTGCGAGTCGGGAAGGGTGCCGCTCTTCCTCTCGAATTGTCTCCGCTCACCACCGCCTGCGGGCACACGGGGTCGGCGTGAGGTCTGGTTCTCGGTACGGGCAGAGTGGCCGCCGGAGGTGGGGTTGCGGATGGGTCGGTTGCCTCGGGGGCCCTTGGTGTGAGCGTCGGGGCCGTGATGATGTCTCTTGGAAGGGGCTATGGGTCAGTGCTTCATCCCACTTCTTGCGACCGTTCCACGCACCGACACGCTCGCCGTCAAATCCGCCAGCAGTCTCGTTACCTTCAGCTACACCTTCGCCAGAAGTGGGGCCGGTGTTCCTCGGCTCTCCGTCCCTAGCGACGTTACGGGGTCCACCACGGCTCGGATAGTTGCCTCGTCCCCGACCACCTGCTCCGCCTCGCGGTCCAGATCCGGGAACAGCCTTGGGGGCAGCAGCGGGCTCGGCCTTCTTCGCCGCGGCGGGAGCCTTGGGGGCGGACTTGGGGGCGGGAGACTCGTCTCCGTCGTCTGATCCTTAGCACCCTCCCAAATACTCATAACTGTGTTGTGATAACGACTCACCCCCGAGAAGGTCGAAGGGGTTTCTAGAGACCACGGACATGATGGTCTTGCCTGCTAGGCAGGTCTTGTCTGTTGATGTGACGAATAGAGCGAGAGAAAGAGACGAAAGTGCGGAAGGGTTGTAAAGAAGCGCGAAAGAGCAAATGTCAGCGCTGTTCCGCTTTTTCCTCTCCACTCGATCCCGCTGTCCTTGTTCCTCCGTCGCTCCTGACTTCACCACACACCTTTTTGATGCTCTGGGGAGCACGAAAGTCGGTGTTGACGATGGAGCTCGTAAGCTTTACAACGACAAAGCAGCCAGCACTCTCTGAATTCGGGGTCAGGTGGTCCCCTCCCCCTCTCTGCTCGACTGCCTCCAACCCCGGCCCATCGGAGTTTCGGCGAGAGAGAATCCCCGCTGACGTAGATGGATGTGGCACCCATGAACAGGTGGGCGTTGCATATCAGGAGCTAGAGAAGCTATGTACATGTATGAACATTGCTATCAGACGTCAGGACAGTCCTGCATCTTCACATCGACCTGACTGGTGTCCGATTGCGGCAGCGAAGTCGGCCTACAAAGTGTCAGCTCACAATCCGAGGTCTCAATCATTCTGAAAAAGACCCACACGGGGCCGTACTTGTCGCACAGGTAACTGGCAATGTCCTCAAGCGAAGTGCCCTTCACGAATTGGCTCTTGACCTCATTGCAAAGCGTCTTTTCCTGGGGACTTATAGTCTGAAGAGCGTGTGGGCAGTCGGAAATGCGGGTTTCTGAGTTGGTCTTGCTGGCGAGAAGGTCATACAGCTGCATCTGCTGACCTTTCCTCCTGTCTGCTTCAGCCTCGTTGATGCTTTGAAACTTGGCGAATATCCACTCGGTCCATGACTCGTCACGGGCCGTACGCGTGGCTGTACGCGCAGAACTTGAACTGTAAGTACGTTTGCTCACGCCAGACGGCCGGGACAACATCTCAATCTTGAGTAGTGCGAAGAAGTGTGGCAATCGAGTAAAGGCTTCTAACGGAAGACCGGATGGGAGTGCAGATGAGAAGCAGAGCGCGGGGTCGCCGCCGGCTGCGTGAAGCTTTTATACGCACGGAGGTGGAGCAAGACATACATAGGAAAGCAAAATACAAAGGATGAACACTCCGCTGCTAGAAGATGCTAGGGTCTCGCTTGGGCGGGCAGGACGCGAGACTCTTGATCAGAAAGACGGCTACAGCGGCGTTGCTTGGCTCGTTCTGCTCCTCTGGGACTTTTGCAAACTCCTCCCTAACTTTTGCAAACTCCTCCCTGACTTTTGCAAACTCCTCCAGCCATCCCTGCTCACTGGGCTGATCGGCAATTGTGGACAAGTCGACCTTGCAGCCCTCGCAGTGTAAACAAACGCCGGTTCGTGGGGATTCAAGGTGACGTTCCAATCGCGACCCATCTCGAGGCATAGTCAATACCTCGCAAATGTGAGCTCGAAGGTCCAACTGGGTTATTGAGAGAGATCCACGCTGCGTATCCCAGGAGTCGATATGAGCGGGATATATGTACTCTGCTTGTCCCGTCGTCTCTGAGGAAGGTACTTCGCTGCTCTCACTGCCTTGCAGTGACTGGCCGTGATCTGCCGTTGACTATGAGCGTCAGTCCGGCTGAACGCTGGTCAGAGCTGGCACTTACAGGAGGTTCAAACCTGAAAATGTATACATCTTTGTCTTCGTCAAATATCACCGTGACATGGTCCTCTGCCATCGTGCCAACACGAGGGTTTGTCGATTCAGCAATGAGACGTCCGGTGGCAAATGAGTTCCGAGAGGATATATCGAAGTTCGGTGGTGGGAAGAATCGAGGGATGCGACCCTTATATAAGCGTTTCCATCCCTACCCACAGCAAGCTCGTTTCGGTCAGGAGGTGTGGGGTTTTTCTTCGGAAAGAGAAAGGACACAAGAACATTGGACAGACGAGCTCCACATCGTTCACCGAGTCATCACGACCCGCGTGAATGCCAAGACCGAGCCTGACGCCGATGTCAGGCTTCATCTCGGTGGATCCAGTACGATGACATCGGTGCGATGATCGCGCGGCGGCGCGGCGATCGACCCAGTGTGCCCCCGCGTGCACGGGCAAGAACGCGATTTTCCTTCCATGCGGCGCTCGGGAAGGCGCCGTGTGCTGGAATGATCGAACGAAGACGCAAGGATGACCGATGTGCGGACCACTCTTCATTTGACCGAGTCAAGCCCGCGATAGTGTGCTACTTCTCAGCGGTGGTGAGTAGAGTGGGGCCGACTATGTGTGGGAACAGAGTCCCATCTCGGGACCCCTCGAGCTATCACGACATTTCCCGAGCAGCATGAGTACAGTCAGCATCAAGCAAGCGCCGCAAGCACCAATCTGACGGACGTTGCAGATCTTGGCGTTATTCCCAGGAGCGTCGGATGACGAAGGGTGTGAAACTTCCTGGCCATCTGTCCTCGAGTACCGGGCAGACAGGTCAGAACATTGGTCAGACGACACGGTACAGAAGCGCTCCTCTTGTTTCGCGAATAGCTGCGAGTGAGCTTGCATCGAGTTTTACCCCACGGGAGCTGTCCCCGTCGAAGCATGTTTCTGATGTTCGATGAATGCCATCTAGTCGCCGTTCCGCGTCTGTGAGGATACTCGGCGATTTGGGCCATCAAGGTAAGCCGGGCATCCGGGCAGCGCCAAGTGGATGAAAGGGTTTGATCGTGGTGATACGCTGCGACGTAGAGAGAGACAAAAGCGAGAACTGGACAGCTACAGTGCATCTCATACATACGCTGTAAAGCAAGTACATGTACTGCGCTTCAGGGTTTGCTCCCGGGCTCATACTCCGTCGCCGCTCGACAGGGTCATTCACCCGCAGTCTAAATCCGTTCTTATTCATATCATTTCAACTCGCCAGCGTTTCGCCCACCGACAGAGGCAGTAGGAGCACTCAGACCTACAGAAGGGACCTGTAGGCTGCATCGGGCCCCATCGCGCTTGCCACCTCGGTCGCCGCCCAAGGTCAGGTGCTCGCCGCCATGGCCTCCACCAATGCCGAAGAGCCGAGGAAGAAACGTCGTGAGTACCGCTCGTAGCAAATGTTACGCATGCGCGTTCGAGATGCTCAGGGCTAAATCCCGTCAAGGCCAGAACGTCGCGTGCGACTCGTGCAAGCTCAGGCGCATCAAGTGCGACCTCTTGGAGCTGCTCACGCCCAACGAGACCGACCCATCATCCAGCACTGCCCCACCCCTCCATGTCCTCGTGAGGGAGAATCCCGATGTCGCTTGTACCAACTGCCGGAGTAAGGGCTTGAAATGCACAACGCAGCAGATTATCAACCCGACGAGGCCGAACAAGGGAGGCAAACGGATAGAAGAGGCTCGCAAGGCGTTCGGGACGGATGACCCGCACATCAATGGCGATGGTCAGCAAAGGGACGTGCCGGATTTTGGCCAGAATGGTCTGCTCAGCCAGTTCAATCTGACTGGTGGTGCAGGACCTTCGGGCCAGCTCGACCCCTCGGGCCAGAATGCCAATACATCTTCAACTCCCTTCCCGAATCCTTTCCTCTGGATGCCGTCTCAGACGCCTGTTCCACCATCGAATACAGCGGTCCCATTACCCGCTCAACCTCCATCTGGTCCCATACCGGGTCAACTCGATCCCATGGCGGACTTCTGGTCTCGCTGGACGGGACAAGAGCCTGTCTCCTCCCAAGACAGCTCGCCCGCGGAGGCGCACCTCGATCCGCACCTCGATTCACATACATCGTCCCTTACAGATCCCGCCTTGCCAACATTCTTCGGCAAATACAACCCCTTCAAGGATCGTTTTGAGCCTGAAGGGTTCAGCGGACAAAACGACCCGCCCGATCCCTCGCCACGCTCTACTCAAAGCGCGCAACCTCCCAGGCCGCACCTTTCTAATGGCTTGTCTCGGCCTGCGCAGAACAGGAGTCCATTGCATTCCGAGCAGATCAACCTCGAAAGCATAGATAACGACTTCGAGCCAATCATAGCCCGGAAAAGGGCGAGAACAACGATGGGATCCGTTTCGCCCATGAACGAAACGGACGACGAAGATCCATGGCACTTCTACGCTCAGAATCGTCAGGTGGTCAGGTGGGGTAGGAAGGAGTTGGTGCAAGAGACATTGGCAGACAGAGCCTTGGGGATCGAGTTGAGCCGACATCTTGTTCGAACTTTCTTCCAATCTATACATCTCTCAATGCCGGTATGTCCGGTGTCCATGCGTTGAGGTTCTAGCTCATGATTAGGTCGTCAGTCCGGAGTCATTTTACCTAGAATGGGATAGGGCGGGTCAGCGGTCTGACTACATGACGCCAGCACAGGAGGTGTTGTGTGCGGTCATCGAAGCGTGGGGAGCGAGATATTCAGATTCGCCCGTCGTGCTGGGCTTGCGGCGCCACGAAGCAACCTCTGCTCCGAAGGGTATGTGGCAGATCGACCTGAGAGATTGACACTTACAGCCAGTCATCACTGCCGACGGACGAGTGAGACGGACCTTAGAACCTACGGGCAGTACTGACGACTAGTTTCTGCCTGGCACGCAGGCTCGACTACACTGGGGACGCTCACGAGAGACCGTCTGCAGTGCGCTCGTCGACCGCGTGTATCACTTGCTGGATATCCATGGCATATACCGAAAGCCGAGCGTCACTGGCGTGCAAGCGCTTACGCTGTTCAGTCAGCTCATGCACATGTCAGAGGTCAAAGGCAAGGAGGAGGATCATTTCTTGCAGAGTTTGTGTCGGCCCTGGGTTATGAAGGAGGAGCTGACTAGAAGATATGCTTATCCAGGGCACAATCATGGAGCAGATGAAAGTCTTGGGGCTCATGTGGAACTCGCAGGAGCCCATCATCTCCAACTCGGACGAATTACCAGTCAGCCTGCCTCACATGAAAATGAAGCAAAGGCGACTGTTCTGGACAACTGTGGTGTCGGATGCTTTCTGGGCGGGCGCGTCTGGTATAGCCCCTCGCATGTGGGTATACTTTGTTCTTCGTTGAGCGAGACTTACGTCAAGCGCGCAGAGCGAGGTCGACTCGGCTGGCAAGTGGCTTCAAGCCATCGCGGACGATCTGCCAACGGCAACTTTCCGAGTCTTGGTGGTGAGTACCGGCTTGACAGCGTGCAACCGCTGACATGACAGTTCTTCATGAAGTTGGCTCACTCCGCACATTGAGGTCTGAGCAATCTGACGTTCAGGCAATGGTTCACTCTGGCAGAAGTTGGCCGTCGCATGCAGGCGGAAATTAGCGGCGTCACCAATAAAAAGGGGACGGTCGACGTGCCTGCGTTTTGCAGATCTGTCCGCGAACTCATGGAGAAGATTGTGAGCTATTGACCAGGGAACGGTCACAGCTAACGGATTAGCAAGGTGTGGCCTCCGCCATGCTTGGGGCAGCCGATTTGTTGGACAGCTGTGATCATGACTTGCTAGGTTTCTCGCCTATCAACGTGAGTGATCCTGTGCCAACGAGCGGTGCTGATATGTAGTACATTGCCAACATCAGGCTGTCATGTCCTTTTCTATTGCTCATCTTGCGCGAGCAATCCCGAGACATGGTACGCTTTCACAAATCGCTCTTCTCGCAGACGAGTCGTCCGCTCGACGGTGCTTTCATATACGACGAGACGAGGCATAGCGACAATGTGGCTATGCTGGAGAAGGTACATATGCAGGCCGTCGACGTCTTGCTCCATTCATGCCGTTCGCAAATGGGGATGTTCAAAGCCCTCATGCCCACGGGCTTGATTCAGAGTGAGCTAGGATAGACCACCATCGTACTCAACTGACGGGCCAGCTGCAGCAGTCATGATTCGGGTCCTGGTTGCCACTGCTCAGTTCCTGGCGGAAGTCCCTACCAACGAGCAAGGGTATCCGAGCGATACTCTTGGGGGATATGGTTGGACGTGGGAGGCGAAGCAACATGAAGTGGGACAGTGTGTCGAGGCCCTTTACCAGATCGGATGGGGTGAGCGTACTGTTCTTGGATTGTCGGCTTGACTGACAGTCTCTAAGCATGGAGTGACGTCGGTGATGTGCTCGGCGCTATCATGCTCGCAATGGAGCGATTAGAGCCCCCTCCGTCTGTTCTGCAGGCATACCAGCGCAACCTTCCGGAGATCAACCCAGTTATCTCAGCGCAGAAAGCCCTGGAGGTCGCGCAAGAGGCCGCCATCATGCGTTCTGCTCTCCAGTACTGGCCACCGAAGTCCATCCCCACCCTATTGGAAGCGGCACTTTCGCGAAAGAAGCTCGAGAACGATCCGGCTATCGCGGCGGACGTTGTCTTGATGCACACGGGCGGCACTGAGCGAGATATGGACGACAGCGATATTGTCCTACGCATCCTAAATGAGCAAAGCTGGGTCAGCGTCAGCGGCAGCGAGGCATGGGACTACAACACCATTCCTCGCAAACCTGAGGGCCAGCAAGCTTATGCGCCGCCACAGATGCTCAATCCACCTCTCTCCACTGCGGCGGGCCAACGCGGATCTGCATCAAGCTCTACGAGTCGTATGTCCACACCTGAGAGGAACGGCGAGGCCAACATCTTCCGCCACCCATTGCGGCCAGGCGGGGTCATGCCTGGCGTGCAGAACGGTCCGACGGCGGGCACCGGCATTGATCCATTTGACGCCCTAAATCGTCCGCGAGCGGGTACAGCTGCACCCCGCACGGACGCGGGCCGGGATCCAGCCCACCGGCACCAGGTGGGACACCATGACCTTCAAGGCTGGATGACGGGATACGTCGTTAACATGCCCGAGGCGTCCGAGCGGCCCGCCCATTGGCCGCAGCACAAACATCTCCCTCCGCCAAGCCAGACCCTCCCGAAAGGTTCTATGAAACCGACGATGTCCGGCGACCAAGGCGGCGATATCCTCGGCGCGAGCATATTCACAGTGGATGACCCGGTCCTTGGCTCAAAGTCCGGGATGAGCGTGCCGTCGTCCAATGGCTTTTCGGCGGGAACAGGAAGCACGGGTCTCAGTCCGTTCTTTGTCCCCGGACCAACGTTCCCTGATGAGGCGGGAAACCAGAATCCCGTGGGAGGCGCTACGACATCGAGCGGGATGAACGTGGACTTTACGCCGACGGCTTTTGGCCAGGAAGAGCTTCAGAATTTTGAGACGCTCTTGGCGAGTCTGCAGCAGGACTTGTCGTCTCAAGTGGCCCAGGCTCAAGCGCAGGCGGGGGAGCAGTGACCGTGATGAGTCTAGAATAGAATATACTGGCATCGGTTGTAATCGGGAAAGGTGTGCATTGGCGACATCTCTAGCAGTCATCTAGAACGGTGCGCGGCGTATGGGTAGTAGTACAAGTACAGCCAAATCTCGAGGGAGAGTACTCGTACATATATGTTTGTCACAACAGATATATAAACGTCGATCGCGTGTCGTGCCTCAACCAAACTTCGGAAACACAAGGTGTCGTCGCCCCCACGCTGGGGAGGAATCTAGACCTGACGGGAGCTCTCTAGGGGTTGTCCATTCGCCCAAAGATTGAACTTGGCGAGCTCGGTGATCTGCGCCTGACCCTGGGTCCCATCCGGACTCGTCTTGCTTGAAGAGCCCTTATGCCACTCCCCCAGAACGTTCATGCCCCCGTTGTCCGCAGCGACCTCCCATCCTACATCAGGGGGCATCGGCGCGCCAAGGAGGTCGAACATGCCGATTCCCGTCCCTGGCGCCACATCATTGTTATTGCCATTACCGCTCTGCTGCAGACCGTGGGTTTGATTCTGGTTCTGCACGCCGGTCGGAGAATGCTGCTGAGATCCGACAGGGACGGTCGGCGCACTGAACATGGGGAAAGCCATGTCCGAGTGCCGCTGCAGGGCGTACGTCTCGAATTGGGGCATCTCGCCGGTGGATCCGTGATTCGGGAGGATGTAGCCTGTGACAGTACGTGATCCTAGGTTCGGCACTATCGGCGTTTTCTCCTCGCCAGAGCCTTTTAGCCAGCTGAGAGTGCCGTCGGCGAATGCCCCGGCAGAGTCGGGGGTCGTCACGCTGGACGGACCGCTTTCCGAGTTGGACGACAAGAAAGGCGGTGATCGGCCGGTGCTGGATGATCCACTCTGAGTAGGGACGTTGGACCGGCCATTGCTGTTATGGTTGGCGTTGCTATTGCTACCTGTGCTAAAGCTGTTCTGCCTGGGGACCGAAGACACCGAGCTCATAGGTTGCGGTGAGACAGAAGGTGGGTCGGTCGTAATGGAAGCAGCACCGGAAGATGGATTGCCAAAGTCTGCACGGGAGTCTGCACGAGCATGACTGCCGCTAGCCATGGCGTTAAAGTCGAGGGCAAACCCATCGGGGCTAAGTCCGAAAGGCTTTCTCTGGGATCGGGCCGTGTCGAAAGTCGTGGGTCGCGGCGAGACGGATGGCGGTCCAGCCGATGTCGAGGCGGCACCGGACGATTCGCTGCCAAGATCAGCACGCGCGTGGCTGCCGCTTGCCATCGCGGCAAAGTCCATCATGAAATCGTCCTGCGTGGTTTCGACGGTAGAAGGCTTGTTCTTAAGCCGGCTCGCATCGGAGCACACGAGCTTCAGGTCGTAGTCCTTGAACGTGGCAGCGTTGAGCTCGAGGAAATGAGCGAGGTAATCGGCCAAAGCGAGACCCAGAGCGTGGCTTCTTATCAGCTGCTGACAAGGGTACCGAGACTGCTCTCGACTCACTGCTGGCCATATCTGCCCAACACACATTGCAAAGCCGCCATATCGCTTCGGTATTTGCCAATCTTGTCGAATTGGGACAACTCTAAAGCACGTTGGTAGAAACACGCAATGATGCGTCCAGTCGTGTACAGAGAGCTGGACGTCAGCGCCGGCATGAGCCAAGCCGAGAGATGCGCACAAAGCGATGACCGGGGTGATGACGGTCGCCAAGTCAAAGTTCGACGGAATGACATGCAATAAGCCAATGATGGATTCGTAAGCCTTCTGGATCTTGTTCAGCGCCTCGGTCTGCCCGCTCTTCTTGTAGTCGACGAAAGGCTCGTGGACGATGGCAAGTGCAACATTGGGAATGGCATGAATGGTCTGGATTATGAGTCGACGCCTCGTGTCACGCCAAATCACTCACCAGAAGATTGGCATCGACAGCCAGACTGCCGAACGAGTCCAAGCTTCGAGGAACATTCTTGACGGCTTCGGGTACAGTGCGCCTGAAGCGTCAGGCCCTGCTCAAATCGCTCAAACGGCGAGCTCACTTGTACTCATGAATGTCATGCAGGAGGGTAAGCAGTTCAGGACTCCTCAGCCCTACAAAGTCATCCCCAGGTCTGACTTCGCGTTGGTGCCAGCTCTGCAACCACCTGTTCATGAGCCACTGCGACGCTCCAAGGTCGCCGGACCCACCTGGCCGCTCTGCTTCCTAGAATTGTTGCTTTGATAGCAAGAACAGCAGTATCGGGCACGGGATGGCTTATCATTAGTATATGGACAATTTCGGATGGGGGCGACATACTTGCTGTACAAGTCCGGGCTCGAGGCATTTTGCGGATTCTCCTTGATGTAGATCCCGGAATTGAACTCTTGGGTCGAAGCTGGCAAAGGCACTCGGACATCCTCGATTTGAATGGATTGACCCCAGCCACCGTTCAAGTTGAACCCAGCATCGGTCATGAACGCCCCCCAGACCACACCGAGACGTTCTTCTCTGATCGCGTCGTTGGTTGCGGGCGGTAAGAGCGGTTCCTTGACACGACCCTTGGGCGAATTGCGGTTTCCCAGTTCCAGGGACTTGACCATCCGACCAGGTATTCCTGCAGCCTCCCATCCAAGCATCGGCAGGCCTTTGGCGAAGTAGACGTCGGTGATCAATTGCTTGGGATCAGACTGGAGTACGACTGCGTGGGAAAAGAGACGACTTACGCCCGCTATGCACTGCTCAAACATGACTTGGCCATCTGCCATTGCGCAGGAAGTAAAGGTGAGATGGATGACACGCCTAGCCGCTTCTGCTTGGCTGAGGGCAAAATCGTCCACGCCCTCGAGATCATTGTTGAATTGCTTATGCCGCTCGACGACAGACTCGATGTGCTCTGGCGGGACCGAGTTGACCCAGGCTGTATGCAGCGCAGCCATGGCGCTTATTCCGTGTAGCAGCGCAGCGTTGGGGAAATTGGGATGCGTAGGGGGAAGGTGTATGCGGGGGAGGAAAGTTGCTCGGTGGATCATGCGGGGAGTCTGGGGTACAGAGGCGAAGAAGGTCTCGACAAGATGTTCGAGCAGGACTGCGGATCAGTTGAGCCATGAATGCGCAGGGGTTTGCTAACACGGTGAGGGAAGGTTGCGAGGCCAGCCGGTGGGAACCATGAACATGTTCTCGAATCCCGTCTCTTCGTTGGATGTCAGTGCCAGCAGAGGCTGGGCCGGCTGGCTGAACGTATTGTTGTCCCAGGAGTTGGCGGGAAGGGGCTCGAAGAGCGTCTGCTGCCCTGTAGCCCAAGAATCGCCATTGGAATACGCCGTGGTGGTATTACCAGTGAGTTGGGATTGCGGTGCAAAGGCGGCGCGGTCGGGGCTGATGCTCTTGAGCGGACGGAGTTCTGCCAGCTGCGACTCTAGCTCGGCTGGACGTCAGCTTGACCTTTCACAAAGTTATCTTTGTGGTGACGCACCAATCTTGGCCAGAAGGATGGCCTTTTCCTCGCTGGTCGATTCGGTGGGTACGGGCCTCTTGGGCGCCTTGCGCTTCTTGATGATCTCAGCATCCCCTTCCGGGCGCCTGATCGGCTCGTCCAGCGAAGAGTCCTCATTTCCATCGGCGTCCGCTTCGGTGTACGTGCAAATGAGGGTAGGAGGGGCAGTACCGTTCCTCTGGGCTGAACGCAGTGCGTGAGCATGACTACGGAGACATGGTGCGCATGTCGGGCGGACCTGCCAGTCAGTTCTCCACTTCCACGTCGATGATCTGCCTGGGTGCGAGATGAATGGGAAGAGCTTACACCGTCGCATTTGACTTTACGTTTCTTGCATTGGAGACAGGCGTGGTTGCGTTTCAGCGGGGCGAGGGCTTCGTCTTCCAGCAAATCGTCGTATGGTTGGATCGAGGCTGACATGTCGGGCTGGCGGCAGGCAAGCCGGCCTAGTGGGAAGAGGACGCGCAGACGTGGGTTAGGTGAAAAGAGGCGAATGAGTAAGCGGAGGAGAATGGAAGGTCTCGAGTGCCGATGCGGATTGGATGGCCGAGAACTGGAAAAGAGGGATTGTAGCCCGTCGCCGAGGTGAGTGCCGTGATCCGGTGGCCGTCTCTACAACAGCAAGACGCGACTTTACAATATGAACATGGACAACAGCAAAAGTTTGCTGAATTCCTTCAGAAACGAAGACTCGTCAGCGCGCGGCAATCACCCGCTCAAGGCCAAGCCCCAGAGTCGAGAATCCAGGTAAGCAGAGTCGGCGGCGATGGGAATGCATAGCGTGTAAATGTTCGCCACGCCGAGCACCGGGGTTGCTAGAAAACTACGCCTCCGATGCCCGTCGGCCATGCCAAAGAGGTCGAAAGGATCGAGACAGTGGCCATTACCGCTTCAGGTAGAAATACCACGTGTGAGGTATTCTGATCCGCCGGACTATCCTTTGAAGCGCAATGGATCCACCTTCTTCCTTCCTCCTCCTCGTCCACGGCCCCCGGATCCACGTCCACGGCCGCCGTTACTACCTCGGAATGGAACATGAGCTCCATCTGACACATCTCCTTTGAACGGCTGAGCGATCTTGGGCATCAAATATCCCGGCACGTGCTTGAGATGGGTTTGCACTCGAGCAGGGTGAAGTGGCGCGTCGTGACGCAGATAGCTCAGGTCAAGCGGGTTGGCAGCAAAGTGGGCCTGCACGTCAGCTCATATCACACTGATAAGAGACGAGTTTTCTCACCTTGAGCTTCTCGCTGTTGAGCAGCTCGCGTCGGGCCTCTTCTCTTCTTGCATCCGCCACTCGCTTGACAGTCACAGCCCTCAACCCGTCCTCCATCCGGTATCGGAACCCCTCAATCTCGCTCTTCCTGCCACCCCAATCCCATTCTTTCATCTCGCCTCCGCCTTCTTTCCTCACCCTGTCCACTATCTTCTCCCAGACCTGCTCATCTGCTGCAGCAGTAGGTAGCGAGACCTGCTTGTCTTTGCCCCACTTCGACTTTGGCACGACAAAAGACAACGACATGCCAGAATGACCTGCTCGGGCCGTTCGGCCGACGCGGTGCATGTACGCTGTCGAAGTCGTGGGCAAGTCAAAGTTGATAACGCTCGAGGCAGAGGTGAAGTCGATACCTCGCGCGAGGGAAGAAGCCGAGTCTTTCTGATTCTTCCGCTTCTTCCGGCTGGTTGCGGGTAGTGATGGAGGTGCTTTGCGCTTTGAAGGTCCTGCTTCAGGCTGCTCCTCCTCGGCGTCCCCATTCGCTGCGTCCGCGACGTCTTCCTCTTCCACTGGACCTTCCTCCACATCGCCCGTAGCCTCGTCTGTGGCCACCACGACATCGTAAACTCCCCTGTTGAACTCTTCAACGACATGATACCGACTGCCCAAGGGCAACTCGGCGTTCACCACGCAGCTCTTGACTCCAAATTGCTCGAGGAAGAGCTTGACGCGGTAGCCGCGGTCGACAGTGTTGACAAAGACGATCGACTTGCCCCGGATGAGCTTGAGCTTGAGGAGGACGTATAGGAGGAGGAATTTGTCTCTTTCGGATGTGTGGGTGTAGTATTGACTGAGCAGAGATCCAGTCGGCTCGGACAGGGTGAGAATTGCCTAGGGAGATGAGCACAACACGCTTTAAGGGATAAAGGAAACGGACCGGATTGCGTAGCACCAAGCCTTTGATAGACTGTATCTCCTCTCCAAGAGTAGCAGACATAAGACATCCCTGCACGCCGAGCCTCGGAATATGGCCACTGCTGGAGTCGCACAACCTGGCAATGTCCTCTTTGTGGCCGTAAGACAGGACGAGATCCGCCTCGTCAATGATGAGCATGGTGATGTGCTTCAAGTTGACCGAGCCAGCATCGAGTAGGGTCAATAGTCGAGATGGAGTCGAGACGATGATGTCGGGCGATTCTGCACGCAGGGTGGAAGTCGAAGATGCGTTGAAGGTAGTGATGTTCTCGTCTAGGTAGGTCGAGAGGGACACCAAGAATTTGGTGACTTGCATCGCCAGCTCGCGAGTGGGCACGAGGATGAGACACCGGGTCACCTGGTACTCGGTCGAGGATACGGAAGCGCTCTTCTCCCTCAGCTTCCTTTTTTGTACATACTTCATCGGCTCAACTCACAGCTTTGGCATCAAGCAGTCGTTGCAGTGCAGGAATGGCATACGCGCCAGTCTTGCCGCTCCCCGTTCTCGCCCTCGCCAGCACATCCTTGCCCTCCAGCAGAAGTGGGATAGCGGTAGCTTGCACCAAAGTAGGATGGGCAAAAGACAGGTCGGCCAAAGCGCGAAGGATACGGGGGTCGAGCAGGGTGGAGAACGGGGGTTGGGAGAAAAGCTGCTCGGACCTGCCAGTCAGCTATAGGTCAAAGGTCACAACTCATACCGCCTCACTCGAGCAGCGTGCTTGTCGGTGCCATCTTGCAACCTGATCAAGCTGTTCGTTGTCTACACGAAGCAGTATGATGTCCCAAAAATCCTGCTTGCACCTTTGACGCAACCCGGAGTTGGTGGCGATCTCCGCTGGGATTGCACGTGAGATTTGGAGCCCCGCTAGCCCACTGAGTTTTGCCACCCGCAGCTACTCTTGGCTGTCTTGGCCAATTACAGCTGCATAGCATCTCTCTTCGTACCATAAGACAGGCCTTACCGCCTGTACATGTCCCGAGCGCCAGTCTAGATCACCTGCTTTATCCATCTGTGGCAAAGTCAAGGCGAAAAGCGTCAACAGTGAGTGGTATGGATCTCGAGACCTGATACTCCGCCCCACTCTACCGACCACGATCTGTGCAGATGCTGACAAGAACAGTGTGCATTCCTATCATCTGTGAGCGACTGTTGGTGACTTCTTGCTGTCAGATGCTGATCCTCAGTCGGATGTCCGATCAAGGTAAGCTCATATGAGGGCGGCAAGCGGCGAAGCTCATCCTTGATCAGGTCACCCAAGATGCTCCAGAGCAAGGCCGGATGTGCCCGCGGTGTAACAACGGTATGCCCCGCCCCTTCCAGCTGGGGCTTATTCAGGCTCGCCAG
Source organism: Tremella yokohamensis (assembly GCA_024343385.1). Taxonomy (NCBI): domain Eukaryota; kingdom Fungi; phylum Basidiomycota; class Tremellomycetes; order Tremellales; family Tremellaceae; genus Tremella; species Tremella yokohamensis. The sequence goes on along the minus strand of BRDC01000038.1, from coordinate 71,274 downwards.
CTGACTCCCAGCCTCGGTGGTTGGGGCGCACTCCCGAATGTGGTTCGAATTCTTCTGGATACCGCTGATCCCATTTCCCAAGAGCCGTATATGGGTCTGCGGGATTTGTCGTGAGTCTCTCTTTATCTCTTTCCATTGTGAGGACCCGAGGCTGACTGGCAGAATGGCAGATGGACCAAGGGAAAGGTCCGGATCCACAGCCACCCTCGGCGTACGGATTTCAGAACAGACCGCCTCCGCCAAATCAGCCACGGCCGCAATCTTGATGCGGCAGGCGGGCGGTCAAGGCCGCGAGGATGATTTGAGTTTGTCCACAGTTTGTTGTCATTGCTCATGCAGCTGTTGCTCTTCGTTATGTGCTAACTGATGAGTGTGTATCATGCACCTGGTCCCAGTCGGTGCGCTATGGAACACCCGGGATGTGCGGGTAAGATTGTGGAGAGGGAGAGAGGGGAGGGTCCTTTGACCTTGATGAGCGATATTGGTCGTCACTCAACCCTCTCCTTGTGGGCGGCAAAAGTCTTTCTTCTGACTGCATCAGCACTCATCATCTCCTCTTTACACCACTCACGCTCATTACCTCTTGTCAAGCCATCCGTCTTCCTCGCCTCTATAATCTCCCTGACCTCTCGCAACAGTTGGGCGGTGACTGGACCATTCGTTCGCCCGGAATCGGCTCTCAAAGGCATCCCCTCGACCCTGCGAGGTGCACTGAAGAGATCCGGAATTGTGTCAGTTGCGAGCGCAAGGATAGAGTGAGACCACCAGGACCGCAAGCGGCCGATTGAGACCTAGGGCATGCCGTTCTAGTTCATGGTCTGATCTGTGAGTCCTCCACGGGGGTCGCCATTGTAGCTGAAAGTCCAGGAGTGTCATGTCTTTGTATACGACTTGTCTTCTCCTTCACTGATACCTTCCCCCACCTATTCTTCCTCATCCGCTCACGCAAATCCCCAGACGTGACCTTGTCTCAATGCGTCAATGGGCCCTCTGCCTCTGGGTGCTACCGAGTCTACTCCGAGTGACATGGGCAGACTCGAAGACCGATTCGTCCCGCCTGGGGACCGAGTACACCCTAATGCCTCTCTATCGAGGAGAAGGCGGCACCAATGTTCTCACGCTGGGCATCGGCACTCCAGCTCAGGATTTCAACCTCACTTTATGTCAGTCCAGCTTGATGCTTCGACCGAGCTAATTGGGAACAGCCACCAATGTTGAGTTCATGATCGTCGGGGGCGATGTGTGTACGGCGTGCGTAATAGATTCGGACCTGTGAGTTCTGACGAGCATTTCTTTGACATGGCGGTGCTGACACCCAGCTACGACGCAGGCGATTCCAGTTCATACACTGTCAGCTATTTTCTACCGAGTGCGACGCCAGCTGACCAGGCAGGGCTCTGCTCAGGCGCTCACCTATACTACGATCTACCCAGGAGGAAATAGCGACTTGCTTCGTGTTTCTGGCGCGATCTTCCGGGACACTCTCACGGATGAGCGAGGTACCGACAATGGGCGAGTGATAGCACTCGCATCCAGTGTCGAGGACGTCAGTCAGAACCTAGCAGGAAGCAATCCGACGAGTTTCAGTGCTGGCACTTCCGGCTTCTGGGGAATGGGCATCTATGAGGTGAGGTTTTCCTCAATTTGACTTCGGGCTGATGTTGACTGCCAGCCTCACCCTAGCTATTCTCTCATCGGAGCTATGCTCTATTCGCAAGGTAATGGCGCCCCGTCTCAGGCGACTAGCTTCACGGTCGGGTTCGACATTGCCAACCGGTCCACCGATTTGTCGGTCGACGCGGGCAGTATCCACTGGGGAGGAGTACCTCAGGTCAGCTACAGCGGCGACTTGTAAGTTCTTTCCTGTTTGCGCGTCCGCATACTGATCCAGTAGTAACTGGGCTGACGTGGATACGACCAAAGCAGCAGGCTGGGCGTTCGACTTGGACAGCATTCAGCTCAACAGCGCGGTCGAGAGCAACTCGAGCCTATATGCGACTGTCGATCCGGGCTTCGACGGGATCTACATGCCTTCCCACCTAGCGGAAAAGCTCATGTCTGCCGTCACGGATTCTCGTCGTGACTCGCAAGATGCGACGCGATGGATTGTACCGTGCGACACGAACCTCTCCATGATTGTCGATATCAGCGGGTATCAATACAAAGTCGGGTCGACCGAGCTTGTGCAACCGCGCACGGATGGCGGTGCAGGATGCTGGTCCTCTGTGATCGCATGGCAGAACGGCAGTACGGCCGAGCAGGTGGGTGAAGTCCGCCTCGGCACGCCCTTCCTCGCGGGAGTGTATGTGGCGCTGTACTACTCGACCGACGAGCGATACGTCGGTATTGCCGGCAAGCCCAACTCGGTCAACGCGCTCAAGGTGCCCCACAAGAGCGACGGGCATCGCAATTCCAAGCTCGCTGGCATCCTCATCGGTTCCCTGCTCGCGGCGCTCGTCCTACTTTTCTTGATATGCTATTCGCGGAACCGCAACTCGTTCCAGTCAATATGGTACCGGGCCATCCGTCGCCAACAACGCGCCCAGATGAACGCCATCGTGCGTGCGGCTACGCTCCCTCCTCCCTTCGCCACACCTCCATCAGTCTTTCCAATACCGCAAGGCTACGCACCTGTACCCGTTGGTCCAATGGGTCCCATGGGACCTATGGCTCCCGGTCCGATGGGCTTTGCGGGTCCTCTGGGTCCTATGGGGCCGATGCCCTACCCTCATCCACAATCCATGAATCAAGCATATCGTCCAGGCTTCGGATACCCCGGATATGGGTACCAGCCGCCGCCGTACCAGGCTCCGTTCTTCTCTCAAGGCGCCCAGCTAGGACCCCTGGCTGGTGCATCCTACTCACGCGGACTACCGCTTCCGCGTACCAGCACAGACGGTACCGAGAGCGTCGCGGGGCAAGCTTACCAAGGGGCGCTTGGAGTGCGTGCTGGGAATGAACAGGATCAGAGCAGGAGACACTCGATGCCTGTATTGTCGGACCCCCAAGCTGGAGAAGGAGGCAAGAGAGGCAGACGGCAGACGGCAGATCCAGTCATGCCTGCTCTTGCTGAGAACGGCGTCTCACCTCCGGCGCCGATTGCGAAAGATCCGATCGCCTCGCAGACTCGCCGACCATCCGCATCTGCCGATCCTATCGGGGTACCTCGTCGCGCATCGCGAGCCCACACAAGGCAGGACAGCGCGAGCGATGCCAAGGCGTACAATGAATGGGCTCAGCATCACCCTCAAAGCCCACCGAAGCAGTCGCCACCTCGAATGAACCCTCACTCCCAGGGGAACATGCAGTACGCAGAGACAGCCCCGCATGCACCGGGATGGGTGCAGACCCCGCGTGCGGAACGAAAATGGTATCGTCCCACCTCTAAATCGTCAGGACAGCCGACATACTCGGCCGTGCAGCAAGCTCGACCGCATGACTCGTCGACGCTCATCTCCGGTGCCGATACGCAGATGGTAGGAGAGGGATGGATGAACATGCCTCAGAACGGGAGCGAGGAGGGCCGAAGAGGGTTTCTAAAGGGTCTGTTGACGGGTGACACGCGCGGGCGGTTCCCGCGTTGGAGCGGTAGGAGCAATAATCGACGTGCAGAAGCGCAGGGCCTGGTGGAAGGTCCACAGGGGTGGCAGCAGGGGGAGTGGTATCGGAGATGATATGCATGTTGTGACAGACTAGACTACTCGAGGTAAAAGCTGGCTCGGAAAACCCCCGATGTCGGAGGATGAGAGGCTTATCAGATTGCGCGAGTCGACGGGTGGAGCACATGCTCCCATTTTTTCATGACGCCTCTTTCTCCTGACGCCTGGAGGGGGATCGCATGACTACGTCTCGACATGAGGCGACGAGCAGACTCTTATATACTCTCACTCTACACCCCAGAGTTCATCCCACTCTGACGAAAACACCATGTCTTCAGCCAGCATCGCTTCCAAGACCTCTCACCCGCCCACGCCGACCGGTGGTGAATCCGAGGTGGTAACGGACACGCCCACGGCCCCTCGTCCCGACGCGTCGGATGACCCGCTCGAATGGCCCACCTCGCGCAAATGGATCGTCACAGCCGCCCTGTCAGCGACAGGTTTCAACAGAATAATGGTCTCAACCATCATGGCGCCCGCCCTCCCCGTCATCTCATCCGAGCTCAACCTCTCCAACGTCGGCGCCACAGCCGCGCTGAGCGCCTTCGTGCTCGCCACTGCATTCTCGCCTCTGCTCTTCGGACCCCTGAGCGAAGTATACGGCCGCGCACCCATCATACACCTGACCAACCTCTGGTTTCTCGTGTTCAACTTTGCCTGCGGCTTCGTCAATACCGGTCCGGGGCTGATCGCATGTCGCCTACTCGCCGGATTCGGGGCCGGCTCGATCTATGCGTTGGCGTCGGGTGTGCTGGGGGACCTGTGGCCGCCTGAGAAGCGCGGCAAGACGAATGCGCTGTACGTCCTTGTGCCGCTTTGCGGCGCGGCGGTGGGGCCGATTGTAGGAGGCTTTGTGGAGCAGTACACTACGTGGCGGTGGATCTTCTGGTCGACCTCGGCGTTGCAGGGGGTGTTGGTGCTCTTGTGCTTTATGTGTTACAAGGAGACACACCTGCCCACGCTGCTGCGACGCCGCGCGGAGCGCGAGCAGCGCGCTCGAGTAGCCACTGCTACAGCTACAGCTACCGCTGCAGGCCCAGCTACTACTGCTGTGCAGCGCCGCTGCACACGCTTCACCTCGGTCTACCTCCCGCCCATCCCCAAGAGCCTTCTGTGGAAGAGCGTGTCCCTCCCTCCTCGCCAACTCGCCACGCACCGCTCGGTACAGCTACAAGCCGCCCTATCAGCCATGGGCTACGGTATCCTCTACCTGGTCCTGTCGACCTTCTCGTCCCTCTACACATCGCAGTACAACGAATCCATCGCCATCAGCGGCCTGCACTACATCTCCCTCTGCCTGGGCGAAATCATCGGCTCGCAGATCGGCGGCCGGCTCATGGACTACCTCGCGCGCAAAGCAAAGAAGCTCCGCGGGAGCGACAAATTCGAGCCAGAGTTCCACCTCCCCATCATCGTCCCGGGCGCTCTGCTCTCGGGGGTGGGTTTCCTGCTCTACGGCTGGGCGGCGGACAAACGTCTGCCGTGGATCGTCGTCGATATCGGTGGTCTCGTCTTGTCTGTCGGACTGCAGATGACGGGCATGGGTCTTCAGGCGTACAATATGGACTCGTACCCCGACTCGAGGGCCTCTACTTCGGCTGCGGTCCAGCTCTTCCGGAGTCTGGGGGCGTTTGCGCTGCCTCTTGCGGGATCCAAGATGTACGCCTCGCTGGGGTACGGATGGGCTAATACCCTCATGGCGGGCTTGTATGTCGGTGGGAACGTCTCGGCCGCGGGGTACCTCTGGGAGAAGGGTGCAAAGATGCGCCCCATCGAGCTGCAGCCGATGCATTCGTAGTTGTCTACTTTACAACATGTCAACAGTAGCTGGCTATGCACAAGTTATTCTGCTGGGATTGTGGATGGGTGAGATAAGGTATGATGACGTCGTCGGCCTGGCGGGCAGACTTTTCTTTGCAACCCTCCCTTTGTTCTCACAGGCGCAAAGAGTACGATGCATGATATCACTCTCATATCTCTACACTCAGTTCGAGTGCGAGGGGGCCATGCTCGTTCAGTCTGACCGTCGGCGGACGCTCGCATTCATCATCGGCGGCCTCGTCCTCCTGTCCACCTCGGTCCTGTACTTTGCCCTCTCGCCACACTACTCCCTCCTCGACCTCCCGCCCTACTGGACCTCCCGGCTATCTGCTGGCCAGGCTGGTCCTATCACCTACATCCCCTACACCTTCGGATGGCCCATGCTACTGCAGACCTTGAAGGGGTACCAACGGGCAGGCTGGCGGGACATTGTGATAGTCGACAATAGCTGGAGTGGCAGCGCCGTCAAAGCGCGCGATACCCTACGAACAAAGTACGGGGTACGAGATGTCATCGCCCCTCCTGTCCGACTACGTTTCAGCCAGCTGCAAGCGTTTCTCGACCACCTGTTGCGTGTAGACGGAGGACGATTTTACTTCTGGAGCCACACGGACGTGCTGCTCGTCCCCACTTCCAACAAAGGGACCTACGAGCTCGCGAGACAGCAAGTGGAAGCTGCCGATGCCGAGGGCAGACTCGGCGTCATGTTCTTCAGCTACGACCTCTTGTCGGCCGTCACGGCCTCTGCGGGCGATGCGGCCCCTTGGGATCCCGCCATGCCGCAGTACGGCTCCGACTGCGATCGGTATCGCCGTCTACGGCTCGCCGGCTTGGACGCGATCGACAAGCGCATCCCGCTGGGGGAGGTCGTCCATCTGCATTCGATGCTCAGCGACGAAGAGTTTGACGAGCTGTACGACGGGGAGGGGACGGTGCAGGAGCGTGCGGAGAGGGTGCGGGAAATGGATGCGGGTAGAGAGAAGTATGCGTGGCGCCATGCTGCTGGTGCGCTGGATGTGGAGGATGAGATGGATAGAAAGGCGGCGCAGGCGGAAGGAGAAGGTGGGAGGGTGTATCATTATGCCAAGTGGGGCGAGGATCCGACGTGCGAGTTGGAAGATAGGACACCGGCATTTGATCTCCCACATCAGTAACATCACGACCTTTCATGACATGCATACGAGCAGTGACGACCCCACAGGCATCTGTGTCCTGTCAGCAGAGCGTCCCACAGTAGTCTCGGGGCACCTCGGGTGAGATGACGATGAGAGGATTGGACCACCTCCACTTTGCACGTCCACCCCTTCGATCTCCCCTCTCACACTGTTGCTTCCCTCACTTGACATGCTCCGGCGCCCCATCGCCTCTGTCCCCTTCCTCGCCTCTGCCATCCTCGCCACACGCACCATGTCCAGCTCCACATCCATCCCCAAGCCAGCGCGCGCATTCCCCACCGAGACATACGTGCCGCGACACACCAGCTGGCCATACACAGCAGCAGATTTCGAGCGACTAGACTCTACGCCCGACGACGCATTCTACGTCCCCACGCGGTTCGTCACGCATATCGACCACCACGCCATCTCCACCTTGCGGGAATACTACGCAAGCTGTCTACCGCGCACGGCACGCATACTCGACCTGTGCTCCAGCTGGATCTCACACCTTCCCCCCGACCTTGAAAAAGCAGCGATGAGCGGCGAGCTGAAGGTCGTCGGACTCGGGATGAACCGGGCCGAGCTGGACGCCAACGAAGTGTTGCGTGAGCGGGTGGTACATGATCTCAATGCCGACCCGGCCATTCCCGCATCAGTGACGAACGGCGAGAAGCTAGACAGCGCCATGTGTGTCGTATCGATCGATTACCTCACCCAGCCAGTGGAGGTGCTGCGGTCTTTGAAGGACAGTATGAAAGAGGGTTCGACGGTCCATCTGGTCGTTTCGAATCGGTGTTTCCCGACAAAGGCCATGGCGCGCTGGCTGGGCGTGAGGGAAGACGAAAGGCTGCAGATGGTCGGTGATTATCTGTGGTTTGCGGGATACAGAGAGGTGGAGATTGTCACGCTGAGCGAGGGGTTCTTGCGGCCTGAAGAGACGGCTGGTGCTACGATGCTGGAACGGACGTTCGGGCGGAGGGTAGATCCATTATGGGTTGTACGAGGCAGAAACACGGGGGAATGACAGAAATCAAGCAGAGTGATGGGAGCCACGCATGTCATGATATTCATACTGCGTGCCCCTAAACCCAATTATGTCCCAAGCCCAAAATTCAATTGCGGGGTACTGAAGAGCGTAGCCCTAGCACGGGTCAGCGAGAAACTCGTCCAGGCAGAACACCTACCAATACTGATCGTCCAACCCGGTAACTATATGACTGCTATCATTCGGATTGAACTCGGTCTGCAGGAACCGATCCTGCGTCGTCAGCTCACTTCTTACGCTGGAAAATCACGTACAATGTCGAACGTCACCTCATCTATATGCTGTCGTTCCAGCTCCACGTTCCTCCCGTTGACATCGCCCGCTGGCGGCGATGGCATCCGACTTGGAGCGCGAGACTCGTGTGCGATATTCTTGAGCGTGCGCTGGAGAAATCGCGTGACGATAGCCATGATCGTGCCGAGCTCGCTCTTGGCAACTTCGTTACATCGACGGTAGACTCGCTTGATCATGGTGATGATCGTCTTCTGCTCGGCCGAACCTAATCGCCAGAACAGCTGAGGGTCAGTCAGGTAGACGGTCATATCAGGGGACCGCCCACTTTGTAGAGAATGATTCCAAAGGTAGACAAGTGCGAGGCCGAAGTGTCCTGGAGATACAGAAGACTTCCCGAGTCCGCCACAAGATCGAGCTGATCAACCACCGAGTGCGCCAGAGCTAAGCAATCATGCAGCAGCTCCGCTCTCTCGTCCAGCGGGGCGACCAACATGATCTCGAATTTCTGTTGTAGCATAAGGTTGAGGTCGTACCACTTCAGGAAACGATGTTCGACAATACTGAGAGACGTGTTGTCTGTGATCAGGAGAGCTGATCGAGCAAAGCACGTATTTGCTCACTCTCGTCCGAGAACCAAGTATGCAAGTGTTGTTCGTGTTGAGCAAAGATCTCCTTGAGGAAACCTTTCTGCCATTCCGCATTACCTGCTTGAGGCTGTTGCTTGAACTTGATCCACATGGCGTGAGCCGGTTGTAGTCTGCCCATCAGCTTGTCAACCTTCTTTTCATCATACATACGCCATAGAGCAAGCCAAGTGAGCGTCGGCGCTCAAAGCATGTTGTGTTCCAGTATAAGCGCCTGTGAGATCTTCGAGTGAGATAGTGATCGGAAGCCTGAACATATCCGAATATCGCTTGTCAAGGACTAGTATCATAAGTGAAGAGCATGATATCAGCCGCCACACTCACACGTCAAGCAGTACCACGTCCTCTTTGCGTCCCTCCCTTGCGAAGTGGCGCTTGCCTCTGGCGCCAAGGGAAGATGCAGACGAAGCTGATATCCAAGACGGATACCGATACCGATCTTGACCCAGGCACTACGGTCGACCGGATCTTTCCAGAAGACCTGGATCATGAGAGCCTGTATGATAGCGACATCGCATGCTCCCGCATGGATAGCCCGATTGAGCAGCATCTGGGCGTGGGCATATAGTGCGCGCTGTAATGTTGGACGGAAGAATTTGGCGGAAGCGGAGAGAATGGACGATAGTAATATTGGCGACAGGCGGACGTAGCTGAAGGTGTGGACTGGGGGTGAGCTCTGCCTCTGTCCAAGTAGCAAATGACATACATGCGGGGTCGAACAGGGCGATCATGGGGTTCAGGTATTCATGAAATCTACAGTGAGCATCCCTGCTCGTTGACTCTACCGCTCCAACTCACAAGCTGAATAGCCGCTGAGCTTCTTGAGGATTGAGAAGCTGTAGCAGAACTGCGTGTCAGAGAGAGCTTCGTTAAATTGTCAGACCCACCTGGGTCGTCCGTCGTCCAATCCGTTGAAGATTGCGGCTGATGTTCATGATGGGTGAAACCATCTTGACCATTCACAATCCCTATTGGATCTGGTATCTCTGGGTCAAGGTGCTCCGACACGTCTACGCTTTGAGGATGACGGAAATCGGCCGCATGGCTGGAGGTCGCAGATGCGTCAGTCGACGTAGTAGGTGGGTTGACGGGATCCAAACGGTCGAACATATCCGGCGGGCGCATGGTAGGGAAGACCGTATCATGACGGACGGAGGATATGGGTGGGGGTAAGGGAGGGGGATGAAGGGGATGTGAGGGAGCTGGGAGAGCGAGCTGAGCTGGTGTGACGAATGGGCTCAAGCCCAGGGTCGCCTGCATCGACGGACCCGCATCGATCGATAATCTAGGCGTGACGCGACGAGTACCGTCGTCCGACGCTGACGGGCGGCGTTTTGCCGCACTGCTCCTTAGTCTCCTATCCTCCAAATGCATCATGGGCGTACCCGTACTTCCTCTGTTCAAAGATGCAGGTCAACCCCACCTGTTCTGACCGTCAGCTGCTTTCCACCGCGACAAACTCAGCTCACTACACCGCTGACACGTCTCGTACGGAGACTGTGGGTCTGACGGCAAACAACGGCCCTGCCAAGTCAGCCGGAGGAGTTCTGTACATGCACGGGGGAAGGCCAACCTTGACAGACCGGCATGCCGTGCAGCTACAGGGTATGTTAGCGGCCACGCGACGCGGCAACGAGAACACCCACGCTAGACGCCTGATCTTCGGCTTGTCCTGCTCGTTCTCTGTCTCCTGGTCCATGAGCACCTCGCGACCCCGGCGAACAGAACAGGATGTTGAGTGAAAGATGCGATTACGGGCCAGCCGGACTCGGGGGACCGCGGGGAAAAGTCAGAATTCGGTTGCGGGGGCCGGCTGAGCTCTCGGCGAAATGGCATTTATTGGCCGCTGGTGGCAAGGTGCGCAGCTAGGGGAGGGGCGATGGCTTTTTCTATTTGTTTGTGACGATTTGAGAGAGAAGGATGCCAAGCAGAGAGACTTGAAAGAGTGGCGGGACGAAGCAGGTGTTATGGTGACTCGCGACTAGCAATTTTGATCGCAACATCTTGGGTGGCGGGTGACAGGACTGCCAAAGGAAAGGTACCATCACCATTCACCATCACACAAATCAGCGTCCGTGCACATGCACAGGACACCTCGCCCTGACCTTTACAAGCATGCTGCATGTGTGATCTCATACACGCCGGTCTGACACAGACGAGGCTTCCCTAAAGATACGAGATTGCTGCTACTAGATATGTCGACTTCCTACTCATCTCCCCTCCTCACTTCTTTGCACACAGGAATAACGCTCACACGCTGTCGTGAGCCGAGGCAGAAGCGCGCTTCTCGTTGTGCGCGTACTCGTTCTTGTCGGCGGCAGCCGCGGTCTCCAGCTCGGGCGCTCGCTCGCCATGTGCAAGCTGCCGCGTGCGGGTCTTCTGGCCGACCTGCTCCACCTTGGCGAGGGGGACGATCCATCCGGTCTCGCGGAAATATGCGTCCATCTCCTCGAGCGTCCTTCCCTTCGTCTCTGGTCTCCGTCAGCACGGCTCCCGTGTGTTGACGTGTAGATGATTGCTCACCTGGGAAGAAGGTGTAGAAGAAGATGGCGTTGGTGAACGAGCAGACTGTGAAGACGATGTAGTACTTCCAGCCAATGCTGCTGAAGGCGTGTGGCGACACTTGGCCGATCATGAAGTTGGCAAGCCACGAGAACATGGTGGTGATTGAGCTAGCTTTGGCGCGGATGGCGGTGTTGAATGTCTCGACGGGGCTGATATTCAGTAAAATGCCTCGAGCAAGGATTCGAGTCACTCACTAGATCCAAGAGAGAGGACCGATGCAGGTGGAGAATGTGAGGTTGTAGATGTAAATCATGGCCACGAAAGTGATGCCGTTGCTGCGCGTGCCAGTAGGGACGGTCCCGGCAAACTTGCGGGCCATAGCACTGCCTGTCAGCAGGCATCAAAGAGGTCTGATGGTGGATAGGCTTACGTCGCAACTGCAAAGCAGATACCCGCGATGGTGTTGCCGACGATGAGAGGGGGACGACGCCCAACCATGTCGACGAACAAGATACAGAGCGCCTCGCCAATCAAAGCAACGACGTTGTTGATACTGTTGATGAGGAGGGCGTTCTTCTCAAACCCGACAGCCGAGTAGACCTGGCCCGCGTAGTACTGGATGGCGGAGACACCGGTCATCTGCACTGAGAACTGGAGGGCAATGCCGTATAGAACCTTCCTGAGGTTGACCTTGTCGTGAAAGATGAGGCTCCAAGACTGGTCGAGCGAGGCCTCCTGGTCCACCTTGAGCATCATCTCGTCATACTCGCCACGGACGAAAGGGTCGTTGGTGTCACCGCGAGCGTGAAGTCTGGCAAGTGTCGCGAGAGCATCCTCGTGCCGGCCTTTGAGCATGAGCCAACGGGGAGACTCGGGCAGAAGGAAGGTGAGGAAGACAAGTGGAACAGCGGGGAACATCTGAAGACCAAGGGGGAGTCGCCACTCCATGGGCTTGCCCGACTGTGTCTTGGAGGTGCCGTATGCGATCCAGCCAGCAACGAGCGCTCCGATACCCTCAATGGGTCAGCTGGCCCTACATCACATATAAGGGCTTGGCTCACGAGGAAGAATTGGAAGGTGGCTGTCAGACGACCTCGGTATGCCGGGTGGCCGATTTCGGACTGGTAAAGGGGCACGAGGACACCCAAAGACCCGATGCCCATGCCGGCGAAGAACCGGCCGGCTAGCATGGTCTCCTTGTTCTGACATGCTGTCTGCATGATGCCGCCCATGATGAAGATGAGAGCGGCACCGGTGATGGCGGCTCGTCGGCTGAAACGGTCGGCAAACAAGCCTGCGGGCATCGATGCGACGGCCGCACCGAGAAGCATGGACGAGGTGATGAATCCGATGTAATTGTCATTGTACGTCTCGGGTGTAGCCATGCCAATAGTCGTAAGGAAGTTGGGTGCCACAAGGACATAGGCGATGACACCGAGGTCATATCCGAAGATCGCGGCTCCGTTTCTGAAGCGTCAGTCCCAGTCGTCACCATGAGTGGGAGGCCTTACGCTACGAAGCAAGCACAGAGGAAGGTATACAGGTGCGGTGGGATAGCCATCTTGGCGTGTGCTCAATCGAGCTATCGGCGGTGGTCAAGGGTCGGTAGTTGGGATGGATGACGAACTCCCGTCCATGGCCCGGGAACGGCCTGTTATATGTCACTGTGACTGAGAAGAAAGAGGGAAGAGGTGAACGGGAGAAACACATGAGCAGACCCCATGGCGAACTTCGGCGAAAATCAATCGCCTGGGGTTAAAGAGCCGAAAATGACGCCACGCCCGGGAGCGTGAGCATTTTCTCTCTCGTTAGCCTGTAACTTTGTCGTTCTTATTCTCCGACCTTATCACTTTTCCATCTCTGCTTATCACTCACCCTCTTGCGCTAACACTTATCCTCGTTAGCCCGAATCTCCCTCTACAGCCTTCACTTTTGTCTTTTTGGCTTCCTCATCCCCAGTCCTCCATATTTCGGGCATGCTCAAGTCTCATGCGGGCTCCCGAACACTGGAAGCGCTTGAACCATGTTCTGCACATCCTTCCACTTTTCAGATCACGGGATCTTCAACATGAAACACTTACCCCGGGATCACAGAGGTAAACATCGCGCTCGGGCCAGACGCTCATCATTTCGATTCATGTCTTTGCTCTCTATTCATCTATTCGTTCAGTATGGTCAAGGACAAGAGCAGTAGTGCACCTCGCAAGTCGACACCGGGGCGACGAGGCGCTGCCAGTAAGCGCAGTCCAAGTCGCGCTACAGAGGCACGCTCGGTGCGATCCACCCGGGCGTCGAGCCTTGCGTCCAGTCTGGCCCGCCGGCGCTCACCTTCCCATTCTCCCCCTCCATTGCCAAACATTGACCAGGCATCTCGCCTCGACAACGAAGCATTGGCTCAGCACTGGATTGACGAAGAGAAGGCTACCGATCCTGTCTTCGCCACTCCCACAATCACCCGTCGCGCAGAGCAACTAATTGGTTGTGCGATCCAGCCATCTGAACACTGTCAATTGCCTTTCTTCCCAACCGTCGCACGAAAATTCGGCTTGCAGCGATGGCTCCCACAAGCTCTCCCGAAAAAAGGCAGTCGAGGACCGACTTGTACGAATGACGGAGCCACGAACAAAATCTGCCATAAAGGCGCCATACCCGCTTTTTTGTATACGTCAGTATCTCCTTTTGCATTGGGCTAGGGCTAACATGTATCCAGCCATCCCGATGCAATATGCTCGAGAGCTGAGTATCGAGGCTATCCTGCACTCATTTGCCGTTGGGACGTCACACCAGCAGGCTCTCTTGTCCCCCAAGCATGTTGGTCTTGTTGCACACATGGCGATAGCGCTTGTGGTCTCTATGCGCTCGAGCTATTCCGAATCGACATCGCCTCTCCTGTGGACCAACCCATAGACGTAGAAAGAGGACGAGCTGTGTTACCGCCTTCACAACATCATGCTCCCGACAATTCCAAATCTCTGTCCCGTACCGCGGACCAGGCCAATTTCGATCCGCCGGGGGCACCTGCCAAGCGTCGTCAACCTATGCCACGCCTCGCGACCGATCCAGTTGACATTTTTTCTACAGGTTCTGCCAGCACCGAATTACGCCTGAATTTCTCCCGTGCAGCCTCGGCCGATCGCGGTTGGCTCCACTCGAACTCAGCCCCTGCTGATCTCCGCCTAGCTCCGTCCGCTCGACCTCAATCAGAGGGACCGCATGTGCCATCCAACGTGCACCCACCTCCCCCTCATATTCCGCCTACGGCAAGTGCTCCCACTTCGAGGATCACCGAGCCTTCATCTTTACGGCAGTGGGAATCGTACCTGACGACCTTCATGCCCGCAAGCATGTACCAAACGTCTTCGCATCCGCCTCAGCCTCAGACACTGCCCACCCGCCCCGCTCAACCTGAGACCGAATTGCGGTCAGAGGTTTCTCCGTTGATCGGTTCGCCCTCACGTCCTGCACCGGACACACGCGATCACGAGCGCAAGACAGCCGCACATGGGACCAGGACTCCAGCTGCGACAGAAAAGTCCTCCGGTTCCGTTACCGTCAAATTAGCGGAACTGCGCGCCAGCATTGATCAATCAAGATCCTCCGCGGTCTCAGCCGCCCAGCAATACGTGGACTCTTGTCGCGCTTTGCAGATGGAAACCAATCGAGTCATCGATCAAGCCTTCCATTTATTCCAGGAGATGTGCGAGGAGGCCGAGCGCGATCGCGAGTCCCTTCTGGCAGAGCGACTCGAGCACGAGAAGAATATCGTCACCCTCCGTGATTACGATTCAGTGCTGGTGGCATCCACCACTCAGATGGCCGAAAAAGACCAAATTATCCAGAAGCTCAACGGGCAGGTTGATTTCTTGGAAAAACATCTGGAGCAGTCCCGTCGAGGTCAAGGTGCAGTGGAGAAAAGGATGGCCCAGGCCTACACGGAGAAAGCCCAGGCAGAGTCCGAACGCGACGCAGCCCTACGTGAACGCGACGAAATGCGTGATACCGCTCGCCGTGCCCTAAATCAAATGGAGGAAGCAGTCGGCATCCGAAAACAAGCCGAAGCAGCGATCACCGATGCTCAGGTCAATATCAGCGAGCTTCGCCTCGTAATAAGTGATCAGAGCAAAACGATAGAGGCCTTACGCATTCAGCTGCCGCAGCAGTCCGACAGTAACTTCGCTGGGCGACTTAATGCTAGCTCCGAAGCGAACAAGGGCGAGAAGACCGACTTTGAGGGTACGCTATCGGCACCGGGGCCCGACATTCCAGGGGATACTTCTCAGGTCAATGTGGCTGCCGGAGAACCTCATTCGGCAGAAGTCCTTGGTGCGACGACGGCGAAGGGCTCGACGAGATCTGCAATTGATGACGGCATTGAGGTCCATCCGGCCGAGCAAGAGCTCATCAATCAGCTGTCGATCGAGCAGCTAAATGAACTGTTGCAAGGCTCGGGGGAGATGACATCTCCAAAACCACCAGCTATCCAAGTCGTCCCGCCTACTGGAGGCCGCGCGACCAGTCCAGCAATCGTCGCCGACTACGCTTCACAGAGGAGTCACTCTTCACGGACGACTCCAACCGCTGAAGCCCTCAGTGACAAGTCTCCCCTCAGCCAGACCGCTTCCTTGCCCGGAGCGTATGAATAGGTCAGCGTTGTCAACGATTGGCGATTTACATCTGTAATTTTGTGCAACACCGCTATGTATATATGCTATGTCCGTGTCTTTGCTATTAGGGGTCGTAGCTCGAGCCTGTCTTGGCGGGCTACATACGAAGATGCCCTTGTAACAGGAGTTCTGCCTCTTTCTCATGCGAGTCCACCAGAAGGTCGAGTTGGTTGCCAAGATTGAGAGCTTGCGCGTACATGCGTCTGAAAAAGCGCTTCCACGTCAAGAAATGCTGCAGCATAGCCCTGTCGTTGACCCAGAACGCCTCCCTCTGCGATCTGGACATATACCGTAGAGCACCATTGGCCACTTTATGTGATGCAAAGTGGATGGACTCCCCTATCAACAGCATTGCCAATGATTGACGAAGAAGTCGCCATGAGGGGCCCAGAGGGCTCGGTGTGCGAAGGCCCAAGTTCGCAGCGGTTGGCTTGATGCCCTGAAGAATCATGATGACGGCCGCGGCCGCGAATGGTCCGCAATTATGGCTGTCGACCTGTTGGACCCATCCAAGTCCGTCTCTCATTGCCTTTGCATCAGAACAGCACAAGAGCGCATGACGAATACTTGCCTTATTGTTCGGGGCAAATATCCATCCGTCGTTCTCTTCGGCGCTCACCCAGCCTTGCTGATACTCCCACTGGAGTCGATTCCTCAAAAGGCTTGTCCATCGCTGCACTGAGTTAGCCTAGGGAAATCGAGCAAGCCCGTATGGCAACTCACCAGCGCCAGAGGCTTGCAGTCATACATTCCGGCGGTCCCATCGAATGGAACGACAAGACGGGCAGGCCCGAATATCGCCACTGCCGCGAAATGTGTCTGATTCGCCGTGGATACGACTGCCAGCGAAACGATATCCCGCCATGAGCGATCTATACCAAGGGCAATCCAAGGTGGCTTGTTCGGACCCCACGAATGATGCCCCAGAGAGGGTTGCATCACGCCGTCCATATCCGCTCTGTACGGTAGAAGAAACTCAATGAATCGAAAACCATTGACAGAAGTCGGGGACTCTCTTTTGAGTCGATCGCGGGCGCAGAAGACTAAGGCGTTAATGAGGCGATCGTTCCACCACTGTGCTGGCGTGATCAACTCTTTGAAGTCTTCGACCGGCAATTCGGTATCATCGTTCCCTGTAGACAATGGACTGGTTTGGCTTGAAGTTGGATCGTCCCTGACCATCACATGATACAGCCATGCACGATCCTTCAAGCGAGTGAACAACGGCTCCGGCACCGGCGGTAATTGGACGAGGTAGGAGCCTTCCATTGCAGAGATCATGTTCGATGTCGCCAATGTGCTGTCCGGGGCTGGACCGGACCCGTTCGAACGCCATATGATCTGCGCGTACCTCTCCAAAGCCAGTTTCGCGGCGTCCGTGCGCGTCTCGAAACTCTTCCAAGACACGTTGAAGTCTAAGCCGGCGGTGTTGTACTGAGGATATGAAGGGCGAACAGGAGGAACCTGTTTGTCTCTGGCTTTTCGTTTTCGCTCTTGACTTTTAGAAGTCGCCCCGAGCACAGAGGCGCGATTTCGAGAACCGAACTCGGACACCGAACTCGTTCTTCCTTGACCATATTGAGCTGTCCACTCCGACTGCGATACGGAGTCCAGCTCGACCGGCGATACCGGACTCGGTTCATAGGAGCCTGAGCTGTCATTGTCTCCAAACGAAATTGACTCGACGTCTCCGATGAGGTCAGACAAGATAGGTTCCTGTTCGGGGGTAATTGCGTCAACAATGGCAATAAGGGATGGCTTAGCCACTGCTGGCTCGGCTTGTGTAGACTGGACCGCCTGATTGAGTGGGGCGCGAGGCTCAAGGAGATTGATGTATTCGGGCTGTTCGGGAGCGGAGGGCAAGGTTTGTCCCTTCAATGGCGCAGTTTCAAGAGGGGATGAAGATAGAGGCTTTAGGAGACCGGCGTGAAGATTGGCGTATGTGTATGAGGGGGCAGAGTCATGCGCTCCTCTCCACCTTTTCCCCGTGACCACGAAATAGGGGTCAAGATCGTCGTCCTCAATGCCCTCGAACTCGTTCTCATGTTTGGACTGAGGTGACTCATAGGACGCCCGGCTACCTGCCGATCTGTGGCTCGTGGCATTAGGGACTCGTTCCATTTGTCGATCTTGAGAGCTTTGGTGGCTCCTGAGAGAAAGTGAGGGACTTTGCTGTCTGAGTACCAAAGACGGAATGGGGCCTTCCTCCTCCCGCCCACGAGTCGAGGTGATAGGCCAGTTCGGAGCGGGTGAAAACAAGTTCTGAGCCCGAGAGTCGGTCTTCCTAGAGTCTTGTCGAACCGCTGCCCAGGCTGTCGTTCGACCGGGCGTGCCGGTTAGCAGAAAGTCCAAAATATTAACGTTTGTACTGCCATAGGAAACACCTGAGTGTGTGTTCGGTGGGACCGAAGTCGAATTGCGTGTCTCGAGAGTTCGCAGTTCGTGCTGGGCAAAAACGGCTGGCTTAAATTCTGGCTTTGGCTCGGCCACATCAGCCTTGGTCGGAGGCAGTGGCGACAACCTGGCTTTCGAAGGATTCGCAGATGTTGGCGGGGCACTTGGCTGGAGATTCGTTGGTCTCGAGGACTCTATGCGAGACACTACCGATGATGCCCTGCTATGAGAGTTCAGGAGCGAACTAGCACCACCAAATGCCTCCTCATCGGGTAGGAAAGGTCCTGCAGAGTTGACTGCAGCCTCATTTCCCGTCTTGGTGGTGGTGACGGCTGTAGAGTGCGTGGCCCGCTGTCTGAGATTCGAAGCATCGAACGCTGATGACGCGCCAGATTTCGCCGGTCTGTTGACTTGAGCTTGAGAGATTTCGTATATCAGGTGTACAGGATAGCGACCATCTTGAAACGCTTCTGTCGCGGGATTGGATGTATGGCGAACTCTATCGTCATCGATGATCCACCAATCTCTGTCACTTCCGACGATTGCAATGTAATGGCCCTGAGATACCATGGAACCTTGTCGACAGATGAGACCTCTGAGAACATATCGAATAGGAGGCGGTGGTCCTGCCCTGAAGGTGGCTATCAGCTGCAAGTGCAAGGGGATATCGAAGGGTCCCCGAATATTGTGGTCGACTTGCAGAAGCGAGGCGTTGGACGGGGCATGCGTTTGGTTGTCTTTGGTGGGCCAAGCAAGGTGGATGTGAAGGATCGGTGGGCCGTTTTGGAGAAACGATTCGGCTTTTGCTTTGTATGGGGGAATGCCGCGACATTGATGTGAATCGCAAACGTGCTCCCGTGTGTTGCCAACCTGCAGACTATTTGCTATCATCTGTCCGAAAGATTCTCTTAGGTTGCTAGCAGCGCCAACAGGGACCAACAGGGAACGATGAACCCCACATTCATCTCGAACCACCCTCCTGGTTTGGCAACGCGGGCAAACGACTGCGCTTATGATGGTGAACTGGAATGCGCGTCCGAAGCCCCCTGTGGGCGCAGTCCGATCAAGATAGCGATTCAAGCCCTCCAAGAGCTCGTCCGGGTCGACCTGGGCATGTTCGGATTCCACTACTCCCCCGGCTGATTGGTGAGTCTGAATTCTCTGTTAGGACGACGGTTCAGACTCACTGGCCAGTGTTCTGCGCAACAGCGGGAAGCTTGGGGTTTCGGCGCCATCAAGCGCCGATCGCAGACTCCTCAGGAGGGCCACAACGGGATCGGAAGGGATTTCGGGACCTGAAATAACTAAAGCCGCGAACGATTGGCTCCAAAGATCGGTCCTCCAAAGGATTTGCAGCAGGGAAAGCGCGTAACAATCCACACCTGTATTCCTGATCCCGACAGGGCGGCGGAGGCGGACTGTCTGATCGACAGGACGACCCCGAGTGTTATTCAGAGAGCTAGGTCTCACTTTAGGCAGGGACAGAGTCGAGGGCTCGAAGATCGGCTGTGAAGCGCCAGAGCTTTCCAAAATCACGTCTCGGCTGCTGCGAAGACTTGATGACTGTTGCAGAGGGGGTGGTTCTTGCACGACCAGTTTCGGACTGTCGCTGACCGGATGTTCGAGCGTTTTTGCTTGAGAGCGAGTCTGAGGCACGGGCTCGGCGTTGGCCCTGCGTTTCGATGCGGTTCTACGAGGATCGAGAGGTCGAATGAGTGATGGTCGGCCTGGAAGCGCTTGGGACCAACCTCGAGGATCCGACTCTGTATCCGGTTCCCTTCTGATACCCTCTTGCCGCACCTCATTGCGTCGCCCGATGACAGGGAGGTCCCGAATGACCTCTAAATCGCTGGGCGCGGCTTTATCGATGCCCTCATGCAGGTCCGAAGGGGTCACCTGTTGAGGCGTATTGGAGCCTTTTGCCGCCTGTTTGTCCACTTGCGCTGTGGTATACGCGTCTCGAACACCCACCGGTATGCCCGAATTCAAGTCGATCGACGCCAACTTGGGAAGCTTATCAATATTTTTACCCCAATACTCTCGAAAATCCCGCCTATCGTCGAACTTCATTCGACTGTGCTTATGCTGGCGGACTGCCGGCGATCGGGCAACTTTTTTCAGGAACTCGTCGATGATTGCAGCGTGCTCCTCGAAGGTGGAAACGGAGCCGCAGAGATCGTAAGTGACCATAGCCCAGAGATGCAAGCAGCGTTTGCCTGTCGCGCTCATATATTGGCAAGTGCAAAACTCCCTGTCACTGCCCGCTCGTCTACCGCAGAAGTGAGGCTGATAGGCGGTCTTGTCGCGCCGTGCTGGGTTGACACAGTAAACAACGTCCCCGAAATTGGCTCGTTGGGCATCCGGGACGGCGGACCGGGCACAAGGTCGAACACAGTCGGTTTCCCAGCGATGTAGACCCCGGAAGAGCTGGCGCTGTAGCATCGGGTCCGCGCGGGATTCCGTCAGAGGAATGTTTTCGTAGAACGGGAAATAATTGACGATGAGGAGAGCAAGGAGGCGATCAAGACTGCCCTTAGCAAGTACGGGCGGTGTGATTAATTGCGCTCACCGCTTATTGGCACGGCAGCCCAAAAAGACGCGATCAAATGTACGAAAGCTCGCTTCGACGTAGTTATTAGTTGACCATGGGCCGTCCCTTGTGACAGCAGCATAAGGTAGGCCGTAATCTATGATCATGCCTCTCCACTCGTCGCTGAACCACTCTCTGTCGAGATACGCCTTGAGCTGTGTCCAGACGGTGCCGTCATCCTGCCGAATTCGCGTGACCTCTTCGCCAAGGACGGCGTAGTAGCTGTCCCATTCTTCGACAGATGGACATCGCTGACAGCGTCTGATAGCCTCGAGCACGTTCGAGGTAAGGTTCTCGATGTCCGACATCCCGGCAAAAAAACGTTTGATGCGAGCCCGAATAGCGTGCATGAAGTGGAATTGGCAGAGACGGATGGGGACATCAAAGACTCGCTTGATGGCGATCCGCTCGGCATCAGAAGCGTCGATCATCATGAAAGCCGGAGACAGTCCGGTCTCAACAATGCTAGCACATTGCTCTCTGATCTCTTCCTGGGAGACACCCTCAACTTGGTACTCGAATTTGCCATCAAGGAAATCTTGGGCTGTCCGTACGACTGCTTTGGCAAACTCGCGTAGCATGAATGTGTACGCTTCGGCATCTGCGTGATTCGAGACCATCGCGGCCACTGTCATAAGTTCAGTTTGGTCGCGTGACTTGATTCGAACTCACAAGGAATCATGCGATGATACTGATTGATCGTGACAAGGAACGATAGGGGGCACCTGAAAGCGTTTTTATTCCGCCACGACGAGTCGAGAAACATGCCCATCCGTTCCACTTGCAATATTGCTGCCATGAGAGCCCAACGAGGCGCTATGACGCACTGCAGTCTTGTGTTTGTGTCGATCTGTTTCGTCTTGATATCGCCACCAAGGACAGACGGGTACTCTGCGCTGATGAAAATCAGAGACATGCTACCCACAAGCGCGGTCACACGTACGCAACGAAACTCTCCGGATGCCTGGCCGCTAAAATCTCAATTGCGACCAGAGGGCTTCGATGTATACGGTTCGATTTGAGCGCAGCTACAACCGCCGCTCTGTAATCTTTCGGGGACGGGAGTCGATGGGTAGCCAACCATTTCGCATGCGAATCGTGGTTCAGAATATGCTGACTGTACCCTGAGAATCAATAAAGGCTTTCGCC
Organism: Tremella yokohamensis; assembly: GCA_024343385.1. Lineage (NCBI taxonomy): Eukaryota > Fungi > Basidiomycota > Tremellomycetes > Tremellales > Tremellaceae > Tremella > Tremella yokohamensis. The sequence goes on along the minus strand of BRDC01000038.1, from coordinate 49,412 downwards.
CGAACAGGTTCAGGAGGAGACTCACAAGCCGTGAGTCGCCCAACGGTCATACCGAAACCCATAGCTGCCTCGTGCAGAAGTAGGTGAAGATGACGTGAATACCTCAGGCTCGATTTCGGAGCGCGTGGATGCCATTCGGGCCTCTGCAATATCACCGTACATCTTCCTCGACGACACTGTTTGGCAGTCATCTCGATCTGCACCCCGTCAGCTTCTTCCCGGAAGCGATAGTAAACTGACCACAACCATGCTTTCACAAGCGTTGCGCTCCTTCCTCGGAACAGGAGACTCCTCCTCATCCTCATCCTCATTCTCATGTGATGAGTCATCAGCAGCGTCGGTATCATCAATGTCTGGGTTCGAAAGTTCTTCTGCGGTGTCCATCTTGGTGGGAGTGGCATCGTAATCGATGTCAGTCTCGCTGTCTTGCGAATCGTAGACGTCATCTTGAGCTACCGTCATCCGCACATCGGTTGACTTGCGATTTGGTTTGGTAATGAGAGGGAGGGCTTTGCGTCGAGAATGGGGAGTCGGCGTGGAGGGAAGATCGTCATCGTTGTCAGGGCTCCCTCCCTCATCGTTATCCGCAGATGTTTCGGAACCAACGACCTTGGCCCTCACAGCCTTGCTGCGCAACAAATTCTTCTTTCGCTGCCTCTGTGTTCGCGAGACGCGTGAATACCGGGTACTCTCGGAAGCTTCTGACTCATCGCTAGATTCGGATCGATTGCGAGCACGGCGTTGCCGGTCCGCCCAGTGCTTATGCGCCCGACTCGCAAATCCAGCGAGAGCGTGGTTTATATTGTCTTTGGTGGAAAGTGCTGGAGGTTTATCGTGATCATGGCGATGGGAAGTGTGACAAGCCCCGTTGCAACGATACTTGACCCGCCATACACGTTGATTGGGATTGTTTCGAGCTAGGCCATTGGGAACTCGAACTTCGAAGCGCCTAGCTCGTATGTCTGCTGGGCGCAACCCGGGTCCATCGATGAAGCGGAAACGGAGTTGATCATTGGCAACATGAGACACAAGATTGAGATCAAGATCCTGAGCAGTCAACAACCATCGGGGCATCGACGAGGAAGACAGACCAGTTCCTCGAAAAATCGCATCAACTTATGGATACGTATCTCCTTCCGCTCGTATCCATCGTCTGTAGAGAGAGGAGTCTGCATGGGACGCAAGGCATCGTTGACCAAACGGACACCAGGAACACGACACGGCCGGAACTCGTCATCCGATTCGGCGTCTGCGAAGTTGCTTTCTTCCTCATCGTCCGTATCACGGATCATATCCCCGACCAGGCGACCATCAGGTGTATGGTGGTAGTTCTCCATCCAGTCATCGAATGAATGATCGATCGTCAATGGCCTACCATCGAAAACAACTTTGTCGGAAGCCAGATCGGCGGCGACTGGAGCATCAGTTCGGGTTCGTTTCGCGGTGCGAGCAGGCAGCGTTCCAGTGGCATCAGAGTTGTTGGATCCAGCGTCTTGGGCTTTGGAACCCGGCTTGTGTTTTCGGCCGGACGAGGATGATCGCTTTGTCACTTTTAAGGATGACTTTCGAGGCGATGATGCGGTGGACGTCTGGGTCGGCATGATGGGCGGCCTGCCACGTTTGCGGCGATGTTCGGGATAGTTCTTGATGATGAGATCAGCGGGTACGACGCCAATGGGTGCCGAGACAGGGCGAAAGCTGTCCAAAGACTGCTGAAAGTCGTCCATGCCTGCACGACCAGGACGGAAAGAGGAGAGTTGCGAATTGATGCAACATTGGCTGCGAAGTGGGGCACTGCGAGCTCAGAGAGTCTCTGAGTCTGGGCAGAGCTCCCGTGAGGGGGGAGAACGCCATTGTAGATGAGACTATAGGGCATCGTGATGGGACCTGAAACGATGAAACGTCCGTGCACACACATACACAGACGTGCCCAAAGGAGGCATTCTCTGAGATGAGCACGCTCTGCCAAACCTGTTGTCAAGCCCAGAACTCTGATGGTGAGCATGTCTGGGTCAGAAGAACGCCCGAAGTCATCTCCCTAGGCTGTGAGACGACACTGTGCGCTTGTTCGACGACGATTGGAAGCATTTCGGGCTCGTCGAAAGATAGTGACTAGCTAACGAGACACCGTGACGTGTTAATTACAGTCACTGACGTGTTATTGAGGGTCGAAAGGATGTTCGGAGATTTAGTTCGGATTAGTGTCGTGCCGAGTTGTGGAAAAATCATTTTGCCGCCCGGGAGCGCCATGGGGTGACGGGGCCACGCGCGATCTCTCGCTCTCCTGGGATCGCGGAAGGCTTGGCTCTGAGCGGAGACTGGCACCTCGTTGCTCACGGCCGACAGAGCTTAGTCGACTGTGCACGGCGAACTGTACGATGAATCGCTCGCGATGAGTGGCAAGATGCGGACTGAACGTGCGGTGACTACCTGCCCATCGGCTCTTTTCCGGCCAGTTGCTGATACCGTCCTTGGAAATTGATACACGTGGGATGTGGAGGTAGCACCTGAAGCGGCGGTCGCCGTTGCAGACGTCATCCCCCGTCGCGGGCACTGTCGTCGCCATGGGAAACGGGGTTGAATGGATTCTCTCTCATCGCTGTACTCTTCTTGTTCCAAAAAGGTATCAGAGTCAGTTGCCCAAAATGGCGTCCAACGTGGGTCAACGGTCACTGACTGGGGGGAGGTTTCACTGACGCCAGCAGAAAGTGCAAGACTACGACTTTGAAAAGTTCCCCATCGACCTCAAGCAGTACAAGCCCATCCCGCTCGACCCCTTCAAGGACAAGACGCTCTCCAGCGAGCAGAAGGAGGCTCTCGTGAGTCGATACTGACAGCACACGAATGCACGGCTGACAGAAGATCCACAACATCTCCCTGTTGCGTGATGTGATCGTTTTCTTCACGGCGACGGGTGCTGCCCGTGGCCTGGCGGGCCACACCGGGTGAGCTGTTGATGCGCAGGAAGCTTGCACTCAACGCTGATGTTGTAGAGGTGCCTTTGACACCATTCCCGAAGTCGTCATCCTCCTCTCGTTCATCCTTGGGGACAAGTCGGGCAAGTTCATTGACATCTTGTTCGACGAGGCCGGTCACCGTGTTGCGACACAGTACCTCCTGGCCGTTCTCGATGGTCACATCTCCGCCGACCATCTGCTCCATTACCGCGAAGCCAACTCCAAGCTTCCCGGTCACCCCGAGCTTGGTCTTACCCCTGGTGTTCGCTTCTCGTCAGGTCGCTTGGGCCACATGTGGCCTTTGGTCAACGGTGTCGCCCTCGCCAACAAGGACAAGACCCTTTTCATGCTCGGCTCCGACGGGTCGCAACAGGAGGGTGACGATGCCGAGGCCGCCCGACTTGCCGTTGCTCAGGGCTTGAACGTCAAGCTCTTCATCGATGACAACGATGTCACCATTGCGTCAGTCTATATCTCGTGTGCAGACAGTGCTGACCATGCAGTGGTCACCCATCGGAGTACCTGAAGGGGTACACCGTCGAGAACACCCTCAAGGGGCATGGCCTCCACGTCGTTCACGCCAACGGAGAGGACCTTGAGTCGCTCTATGGCGCCATCGTTGAGGTCATCAACACCCCCGGCCCCGCCGCTGTTATTTCCAAGCGACCTATGGCTCCTAAAATCAAGGGTCTGGAGGGCAGCTCCCATGCTCACGACGCCATCAAAGTGTATGTTCTTGCAGCTCTCCTGTTCTCGAAACACGCTAAGCTGCAGCGAGCCCGCTATTGCATACCTCGACGAGCGTCACCCAAAGTGCGCCAACATTCTCCGGGCCATCCAGCCTTCGGTCGACTCGACCATCCTTCGAGGCAGCACGAAGGAGCGCGGCGCCAACCGTGTCCAGTTCGGTGAGGCCGTTGCCGCCGTGCTCGACAAGACCAGCAAGGAGGAGAACAAGTCTCGAGTCCTCGTTGTCGATTCTGACTTGGAGGGCTCGACTGGCTTGAACGTCATTCACAAGAAGCACCCAGAGTACGGCATCTCCGGCTCATTTTGCAATCGTACTAAGCCACAGGGTCTTCCTCTCCAGCGGTATCATGGAGCGAGGCAACTTCTCTGCTGCCGCTGGCTTCGGTGCCTTCAAGGCCGACCGCGTCGGTGTCTTCTCCACCTTTTCGGCTTTCTCGGAGATGATCATCTCTGAGCTCACAATGGCCCGTCTCAACTTCTGCAACGTGCTCTCCCACTTCTCGCACTCTGGTGTCGATGAGATGGCCGACAACACCTGCCACTTTGGTATCAACTCGTTCTTCCTCGACAACGGACTTGAAGACGGATACGAGACCAAGCTTTACTTCCCGGCGGACAACGCTCAGATGGACGCCGTCATCGACAAGGTATTCTACGACAAGGGTATCCGATTCGTGTTCTCGACCCGAGCCAAGGTCCCTTGGATCTTGAAGGAGGACGGCTCGCGCTTCTTCGACGGCGACTACAAGTTTGTGCCCGGGAAGGACGAGTACATCCGCAAGGGCACCAAGGGCTACATCGTTGCCTACGGTGACACCCTGTACCGCGCCCTTGACGCTGTTGAGCGCTTCCGCGAGGAGGGCGTCGATGTCGGATTGATCAACAAGGCCACCCTGAACGTGGTGGACGAGCAGGTCATCAAGGACATCGGCTCTACCGAGTTTGTGCTTGTTGTTGAGAGCTTGAACCAGCGCACCGGCCTTGGAAGCAAGGTGAGTCAGCTTCGATGCAGTGAGCCAGAGCTGACCCATAGTTCGGCACATGGCTCCTCGAGCGCGACCTCCACCCCCGCTTTGCATACATGTAAGTACATTGTTCACTTCGGCGACTGAGTTGACACGTTAGGGGAACCAACAAGGAGGGTTGCGGTGGTCTCGGCGAGCAGATCCCGTACCAGGGCTTGGACCCGGGGTCGATCTTCATGCGCGCCAAGCAGCTCATCAAGTAGATCCAGTGGCCAGTGGGCGAGAAATGTATAGAAAGACAAATGATCACATGCAGCGACTTGATTTGATACATTTCCCCACTTTACCCCCACTCTTGTCGTAGATCGACGTCCACCATGACGCAGCACCCATATTCAGCTGACATCATCTGTCAAATCGAAAGCGTGCATGTATATAGGTAGGGATGCAAATCGCGGGGGTCTGTCCACTTTGACATTCACCTATCTGACACAATGCAATCAGTTCTACACTCGATCATTGGGCCGGCAGGGCCGGAGAAGGCAGACCTGACAGGTCGAGTGGCGATAGTGACGGGTGGTGCTGAGGGAATCGGTGCGTACTTTTCATGAAGCTTCAAGAGGATGAGCTGATCGTAGGCGAGGAGATATCCCGCTTCTTCGCTCTCATGGGAGCTCGAGTGATCATGGTCAACCGGAAAGAGGACCAAGGGGCCGAGGCCATCGAGCGTATCACCGCTGAGGGCAAGAAGGAGGGTAAAGAGGTGCAGATCGAATGGGAGCAGTGCGATCTTGGCTCGTTGAAGATGGTCCAGGAAGTATTTAGCAAGCTGGCAGACAAGCTCGATCGGCTGGACTTGGTGAGAGGCCCTGTCCCTCAATCAGTATTCCTTCTCAGGCTCACCACAGCTCATCCTGTCTTCCGGGATCAACTCGAACCAGTTCGGACTCGATGCAGACGGTATGGATCGACACTTTGGCGTCAACGCGCTCGGTCACTACTACGTCATCAACCTTCTCTACCCGCTCATGGCGCGCACCGCGAGGTCGACGAGCCTGCCAAACAAGCCCAAAGGCAGTACGCGGATCGTCTTCGAGTCGAGCGAGATGCACCGCTTCGCGCCCGGCAGCGAGGACTCGCCGAGTAACCGCGAGAGCGGCGGGGCTCGCGGGCTGCATTTCGGAAGTGAGGACGAGATCACGGAAGGGGGAAGGGAGCTGGGTCCAGTCGAGCTGTATGGACGGACGAAGCTCGCTATGATCTTGTATGGCAAGGCGTTGCGCGACAAGGTCATCAAGAAGAACGGCGATGATATTTACGTGTGAGCTCACCCTAGCATCGACTTGGCTTTTGGGTAGAAGCTGACAGATAGGACGTCGGTGCATCCCGGAGCGGTCAATACCAAGATGCAGGAACAGTGGGAGGCCGCGTATCCTGGTATCATGGGGAAGATCATGAAGACCTTGACGTACGCCACTGGCCGGAGTCCTGAGCAGGGTGCCTACTCCGCGCTCTATGCGGGATTGAGCGACGAGGTGGTCGAGAAAGACTGGAATGGATATTACTTCAGCGACCCAGTCAGTCTTTCCATCCAACCGGGCACATGGCGCTAACGAGAAGGGCAAGCCGGGCAAGGAGACATCCCAGGCGTGTGACACCAATCTCGCCACGGCTCTATGGGAACTGAGCGAACGCATGGTTAGCTCTCGCCTCGGTAAAGACGCCCTGCAGCAGTGGCATGCTTAGTCTTTTTGTGGCTATAATGCGGATGGAATGCATGTTTGTACAGCAGATCTACAGTACTTACATCCCTTGGAAGCCACACTCTAGTGGTACCCGTTCAAACGGGAGTGGCCGTTGGTAGTCCCGTTCGTCAAGGCCAGCTCGCCGTCGAATATGAAGAACGCCCAAGAGTGTTTTCTGACTGTCCAGCCTGACCACTCTTTGCCTGATATTGTCTTTGTTGAAGGTAGAACGGTATCGGGTTTCTCGAACGTGTTCTACCTGTCAGCGTGTGGTCTTACATGATTGAAAGGGAAGCGCACGATGGCGTCCAAGTCGTCCGAGTAGATCTCGTGAACCTCAACTTCACTCAATTCTGCCGGTCAAATTCAAGAACAGGAGCAGTAGGTGAGTGGCTCACTGAGTCCGTCCAGCTGACATTCCAACTCCCAGTCGGCTTCGGGATGCCGATTCAAGACACTGAGTCGGATACTCGCACGACCACCCTCTTTGACCAAGACCGCGACCATGTCGATATACGAAGGGCGGTACGAACTCTGCTGTATGTACATGGGGTACGTCGGACCCTCACTAGAACATCAGCTGTGAGCACGAGCGCCTGGGGAAGGACTACGTACTATGCGTCCGGCATGTTGGGCACCTGAAGCAGATGGCCGTTCTTCATGTACCTGCTAAAGAGTCGCAGAGGGTAATAGGTGGTCTGCTTGAGGATGCCGTCGGGAGTGGTCATGAGGGGCGATATCTGCGATGAGCAGGTGCAGGCCCATATGAGCACTCGACTCACTACGTTGACACTTTGTGCTAGACATGCCATGCCCAAGTCCTTGTGCTTGCGCACCAGGACATTCAACCAGGCGCAGAATCCCAGCATGTCCGTGTAGTCGTAGTGCTGTTCCAGGCCGCTCGCGCCAGTGGCTTTGAGCTCGTCCCATCTGTCATTAGTCACTGTAATACTCGTGACCGCAGGTCTAGAGACTCACACGTTCCACTCATCGAATGCAATCTTCATATCCCGTGCGGGAATCTGCTGCAAGCTGCGATCGATGTTGGCCATGTCGATAAGGGCCTTGCAGACTTCGATGTGCTTTTCCGCCGCGGCGGCGCCAAAAACGTTCTTCTCGTATGCCAAACCAGGTACCGAGCTGTGCTGATCGTAGTTGAGCATGGTGCTGGCGTTGTCAGTGGCTGGTCCGGGATACTGGGTCTGACTCACTAGAAGTGGATCGAGTGCATGTCTGCCCATGGAAGCAGGGCCTGGATCACCTCTCGATCCCAATCGCTCGCCCCCTGTCATGAGCCCAGTCTAGGCGATCGAAGTGGTCAACTTACAGTGTTGCCGCAGGAAATGAGGCAGATTGAGGGGTCAACCAAGCGTAGCCCGTGTGCCCAGCGTTTGGCTACTGTCGCATATTCGGTCTGAGTCATGTTGCCCACTTGCCACGGACCCCACACTGACTGTCAGACCCGCAAGATATCCATACGCCGCCAGACGTACTTTCGTTTCCCAATCCCCAGTACTTGACATTGTGCGGCTCATCTCGGCCCGTATGTTTCCGCCTCAGATTCGCCCAGCTAGAGAAGTCAGTGGGGGAATGCAGTCCAGTGCAGGGTGACTCACTGAGTATCTCCCGTGCCGTTACAATACTCGAGCCAAGCCAAGGCCTCCTCGTATGTCCCTGTGCCCACTGAAGAGTCAGTCTCAGTCAGCGGTATACAGGCCATACTGACTGTTCAAGCAGATATATGGCTCGCAACCTGTTGCACGGCAGTAATCGATGAACTCGTCTGTCCCAAACCTGCCGATGAGCTTCACAGTCTGCTACCGTAAGGAACCGCTCACATGTTTGACTCGTCGCTCAACCATGCCAATTCTATCCGTTTCCGCCTTTGTGATACCGGGCCAATGCCGTCCTGCCAGTGGTAGTTGGAGACAAAGTTCCCTCCTGGCCACCTCAAGAGCGGTACCTCGAGATCCCCATCACGTCCAATGCACGCTGCGACATCTTTCCTGTGTCCTAGGCGGCCCTGTGTATGTCCACCCTTATCTTGCTTGTCGAGCAGCTTTGCCGGACTGGGATGTTTCGGGTCGTCCACGATCCCACCGTAGATGCACCGCCCGAGGTGTTCCAAAAACCCAGAGTATATCTTGTCTGATATGGGGGGCTCGTTGGGGTGCACCAAGCGTTCTGGGTCTAGTCGGAAGCGCGTATGTGCTAGGTAGGCAGGATGATTGGGCTTGTCGCTGAACTGGGCACCGGCTCGTCGGTGTGCCCATGTTTGGAGCATCGACTCATGTGGGGTAGGAAGAGACATTGTGTCAACGACGTCTGCGACGAGTCGAGTCGAGTGTTTGAGGATGGGTCTACTCTATCACTCTACCTTGGAGGTATGACACCGAGCAGACTTGGTCGTGAGAGGCATGCGTGCGCTTGCATAGCATAGGTCCGTCAATGAATGGCATTGCGATCTTTTGCCTTCGCCCAGCCTCGGCGAAGGGAGCGCCGAAGAATAACGTACGGCGAACATTTCCCCGACCCTGTCCGCTTTTAGCCGGGTGGATGAGGCCAAGAAGTGGAAGAAGTGGCGTGGCAGGATGCATCCTCTCCCACGAGAGGTGAGTGCAAAGCATGCATGTCGGTAAACAGTGCGTGCGTGTGCCGTGCCCGAAAGGGACGGAGTTGCATCATATCAACGAGGTCCCATCATTGATGATCCGTGCAGAAACCGTGCCCGCCCGCGTTTCGCCTGTGCTGCTACTCCTGGCCCGGAGCCACCAGTGGACCAGGCTCCTCCAACTCACACCTCCGTTGTGACTGCCTGGGAGAAGCGGTCTTGGCTTCTCGAAAACGACTGCGCAGATATGAAACCTGCTGGCGAGGTCATGCAATCAGCTGCCTCAAAGCATCCCAACTCGTTTGCGCGCCTTTCCTTTCGACCTTAGCGACGTCTTATCTGTCTCTTTTCAATGCCTCGCTAAGAGCTCCGCCGTCAAGAGCGCGAGACGTTGCAGGAGGCTTCTTGATGACGAGCTGAAATTGTGTCGCCCTTTCTCCTACGATGTATGCCAGACCATGCGTCATTTCTCTCCTTTGTCTGCATGCTTCTTCTGCAAAATGCCATTGCTATACTATAAAGCAGCGGCGAACCGCTTGGCCCCGTCAAGCCGTCTTAGAACACTCAATTCGCCAGAAATCATGCAAAGCCTCAAGCCGCCCACTTCGGACTGTCCCAGCCAGTCATCACAGCCATCAGCCTCCGGGTTCGGTGAGTGTTGTTGTCATTTGACTCTTCCATGAACGGTGGCTGAGATACGAAGGCGGGACTGTCCTTTCTATTCGGGACCGTAGCTTGTATTACATCTGCATTGTGAAGGAAAGACCGCGAGACAAATTACCAGACACGTTTACCACCCACTACCTAGACCAGACAGCCTTCGATCCTTGCCCCTCGGCTGCCTGGGTTGTCCGCGAGGAGCACGCTATGGGTTCCCCTGGGCAACTAGACTTTGACAACAAGTTGATCTCGGTGTTCGGCAAAGAGTACACCAAAGGCCGGTTCCTTTACTGTGATCCTCTTCCCGAAGAAGACCATGGCCCCTCTGCAACGGCGGAGAAGCCTTCCATGGACGACAACGAGCAATTTTCAAGTGACGAGGGCTCACCCGCCGATGTCGAGGACATCATGACAGACCAACCCGAGTCTCCCTTGGAGGAGGACCGGAACGAAGGGTCTTCAAGCGACGGAGACTACCATCTCTCAGATGATGAGAGCTCTGGTAGTGACGACAATGACACTGCTGGGAACACCTGCGAGCCGGTTGGATTGTGGATAGGTTTAAAGTCTGGCGAAGTTGGACATTGGAATTCTATTTTGCGGAAGGGAAACTTCAAGAGCACACGGAGCTCCGGTCTTTTCGAGATTTGGACTCTTCTGCCGAAGGACAACCAGACAAGGGAAAAGCCCAAGACCCCTGACAGCAGCAGTGAGCATTGCGCCCATAAGCAGCCGACAGACAATCAGCAGGCTGATCAGCCACGATAGAGAATGGAGCTGGCAGCACCCAAGATCCTGTAGTGGGTGCGCCCAGGTAGCTGCATGTTTGGCGCTATTTACTGACGGTCCAGTCTCTGGTTCCATCCGACTCTCTTTCTCAAATGTACATAGCTGAATTGCTAGTTCTTAGACTGTTAACACCATCGCACCCCGTCGCCTCGCTTGTGCATGTTCCACTCACATTCATCCCTTTTCTTAACCTGCCCTAGCATCATTCTGTACATCACGCTATCACAAGCGTTATGCATGTCTATATTTACCCACGAGGTTGACGATGTTCACGGCTGAAGTGAAAGATCCCCGCTCGCTGGAAACCGTGCGGGCAAGTCAAGCCATCGCCACAAGGTGCTGCACAAAAGCTCCGTCATGACCGCTTGTTGCTTTCCGAAAGCTGTAGGGAGCCTCTCAGAAGCTCGGTGTTGTGGCAGAGGTACTCAATGACCGCTGGTTAACCAGTTCGGAAAGCGCGGAGAGCAGGGCAACTCCTTGAGCTGACTTGTTCTAAGTCCGTACTTGCCTTCGATAGGGCCATTCATGATTTACCGGGAGCATATTCAGCATTGGGATGCACCGTGCGAAGGTTTTTGCGCAGTTACTGCAAGGTATCCAAATGCTCGCCAATCTTTCCTTGGAAGCTGATCCTTGCGCGAATGGGGGAAGTGCAGCAGCGCAGGGTGCTCGCGGGACAGTCTCAGACCGTTCCATTGCATATCCCTGCGTCAGACTGCCGGCTGCAACGTTGACATGATTACAACACCATTAACGGCTCAATATGGCTTGAGTTCCTGCCGCTCTCGTAGAAACGCCAACTCGTCATCCTCCAGCTCCTCGTCGTCCGGCAATATCAAGCCCGCACCATCCTCATCGGGCTCCCAGAAATCTTCAAACGCCACGCGCACACGTAAACCTCGCTCTACCATCAGATCCGCCCAGCCCTTCAACTCTTGCGATGAGAAGCTTGATCGCAGTAGAGGAGTGAAAGGCAAAAGATATAGCTCTGATAAGTCAGTAGATTACGAATGCTTGGAGCACTCCACCCACCTTTGCACCCGCCATTGGCCGCCACCGCACGCGCGCATAAAGACTTGGCCGCGGACATGTTGCCATGTAGCGCTTCAAATTCGATATAGAGACGCCAGAGGGAGACACAATGCTTGCCGCTGCCAGCTTCAGCCATGGTATCGATTGGATTGAGCAGGACTCACGCCTCTGCGTTGATGCCTTTGTCCAAGACCATGCGGACCCTCTCTGCTCCGCTGCCACCCTGATCCCAGAATGTACGGGAAGCAAGTACGGCTTCGGCCCACACAGCCCACAGGTACCCCACGACAGTCGAGGTTTTGTTGGACACTATGTGAGACACCAAGGACTGGACTCGCCCATAGATGCGACCGCTCATCTCGCCATGTAAGTACAGCGAGAGGAATTGGGTATTGTTTGGGAAGTTGGATATAGCCTCCTCCAGAACGTCGCGCACGATGACAGCTGGAGTGGGGTGCTGTGACCTATGCAGATACAAGAGCCTGCAGAGGAACTGAATTGTCTGCTCCATTTCGGCTGAACCCGGGGAGAGACTATTCTTGTGCAGCTCGATGACACGGAGGGCGGGATCGACACCCTCGGAACAGTACTGGAATAGTGCTGCAAGGACCATTTGACTTTGCGACGCGATCGCCAGCGTAAGGAAGTGCTGCTAAGTCAGGAACTGCCATGAGATGTCAGAAGACCTACCTGTCTCGCCTTCAGCAGACTGATTGGCGACGGTCCAAGCTCCCGATCGGATAGTGCCATCTCCGCAATCGACGAATCGCTGTTGACGACCGAAAGACAAATGACGCGCAGGCATCGCGTTGACGAGTGATTGAAGAACTCGAGCTCGGCCCAGCCGGCCCACAGGTCCCCCACGTCCTCAGCTAAAGCATCGCCCGTTTGGAGGGCCGCGCGCAGGGAAGCGATGTAGACTCCTCTCGCGGCATCGATATTGCCACGCTGCGCCTCCAGCCGAGCATACGCGTCCCAGAGAAGCAAATTATCTCGTTCCGATGATAGTATGGCTTTTGCAAGTTTGACAGCTGCTTTCGGGGCAGCGGCGGCCTCGATTGCCAGAGCTTGTTGAGTGAATGCAGGGTCCGGTATGAGCGGGCGAAGGAGGTTCAACGCTCGCTTTGTGAAGACCAGGTCGACGTGTCCCAGGTCTGAGGAGTCGAGCTGCTTGAACCAGTCTCCGCTCCGCGCAGCAGTCGAGTCGTTGCTTTGCGACCAGCACTTGACGGGACACACAAAGGGATTTCGTAATGGCGACGGGTGTTCGGGCTCCATCGGCTCCCCGCCGACAGTTTGCCAGGCCAAGCGACGAGCGTGACGCGGTGGCCAGAATGCGTTTCTTTGCAGGTCGTTGTAGGCGACACTCCAATGTAATCGTGGGTCAACGTTTGAGGGAGCACTTGAAGGGATATCGTGTGGCGCAAAGGGCAAGCCAAGAAACGTCAGGAAGGCGTAGACAAGCTGCAGCCGAGCTTCTGGGTTGCGGACGAAGCACATGAATGGGCGAATGTCGTCGAAGAGGATCACACGGTAAGGGTCATCATCCTCGTTGAGATAGGAGGCACGGCCTGGAAGGGCGGATGTAGATTCGGCTTGACGTTCAGATTGTAGCCAGCGCTCAAAAGGCGGATTTGACAGGTGATCGCTCAGTTTTTGAGAGGACTCGAACGTTTCGGGTGGTGGCGAGACGCCGTTCGGAGTATGGCTCCAGCCTTGAGCTCCGTCCTCGCCAATGCGAGGCGCCTCGCCCTCCCAGAATAGCTCAAACTCGTCAAGAAGACTGTCAAACCATGCAGGATCGGCATCGACGGGCGGTCGTAGACGATCAGGTTTGAAAAATGTGCTGAAGTTCAGCTTCATATCGCACAGCAATTCCCGATGAAAGCTTACATCTCGATTATCGCCTGAAATATGGCAGTCGCCCGTTCTGTATACCCAGCCTGCTTGAGGAAAAGCGCTGCGCGCAGAAGAAGATAGACGATATACTCCTCAATGGCTGGATCGCGTGAAGCTTCTTTGTCAATATAATGTGTTTAGACAACGATGAGAAGGGGCACGTACCCCATGAGGCTTCGCGAAGGCGAGCCAGACAGTCTGCAAAGACCTCCACGACCTCATCAACGCCACCACCTGAGCTTGCGCCCACTTGACCAAAACCCTGGCCTTCTCGCCAGTCCAAGTATCCCAGCCAAAGAGGCATCATCTCTACATGAGCATAGCCCAGAGCCTTGCCTCCTTCCGTGAGCTCCCTGATGACATTCTTCCATCTATCTGTGACCCTATCGGGGGGCCAGATGATTTCGGCGGCTTGCAGATAGGCTATATGAAGCTGGGCAGAAAACATGTTGCTCGGGTGCGCGCTCAGAGCTCGGTCCAGGATAGACAGTGTGACCTCTGCGTCCGCCCTGGTTGAAGGGAGCTTGGCGTGGTCAATGCCGCTGACCGATGTAGGTGCTTGAGTCGAGCGGCGTAACTTGGAGTAGGCAATCCACGCATCCACATCTTGGGGAGCACTCTTGAGATGTCTCTCGGTGTCGATGGTCTTTTGCCTCATCTCCTGTTCCACAGTGGTGAAGCCCTCAAGCTCCCGGTCGACGAGTTCGGTGTCATCATCTTCAGCGATGGGAGCACGGGAGATATCGCGGTAGGTCGGCATGTCGTCGGTCGCAGTAACTGGGCGGCTCGGGAAACCAATGAAATCGGCGTTGGAGTCGAACAGTCGGGTGTCATCTGGGGGGCGCAGCAAGATTCGGCGTTCCGAACGGTCATCGATGGTCTTCTGAGAGTAGCGAGGAATGTAAGGGCGGCCACTAGGCGCGACCTCTATGCCCTTCTCAGTGCGGTCTCGTGAGAGAACGATACGAAGGCCCTCATTCAGACCTAGGATCTGTCCGCCTACTCGTCAGTGAGGCCTGAACAGCGCTGCGAAATACTCACGTCCATCACGGTAGTACCTAGGCGGGTTGTGAGACGACGCGGCGCTGTAACGAAGCGCATCTCGGTCGCCAGAGGTATCGGTGAACCAGGTTGGAATAGCGCCTTCATCGAACCTCGTCAAATTCGACGGAGAACGGCGTCTTGCCACCTTGGTGGTGGCCTCGTACCATGGGATGCCCTCGTCCTCTTCTCTTTTGGCCGGCTTGATGTCTTTCGACGTTCTGCGAGCCTCGTCGCCTCTCACCAGAGCCAGCGCTTTGGCTCGTTCCTTCTCTCGTCGTCGCTCCTTCTCCTGTAATGTCTCCTCGTTCCGCTCTGCCCGACGTTCGTCTCTATCCCTGTGCTTTCTTTTACCGTCTTCGTCATGTCGCCTGCCCCTCTCCTTCTTGTTCCTCTCGTCGTCAACTCGATATGAACGACCTTCATGTTTCCTCTCTTTCTTGCGCCGCTCGAGCGATGGTGATCTCGAACGATGTTCGTGGCCTCGTCTAGGTCGGTCATCGACATCTTGCCGAGATTTTGATGATTCACCCCGCTTATCAGACAGTGAGGGCAGCTCCGGGAAGGAGCTGAACGACGGGGCGCTCATTGGCGGCCATCTGTTCAATGCGACATGCTGGACACCGCTCGACATCCTGTTCTGAAGGTACGCCCAGGTATCACGTGAATAGGTTCCGTCGGAAGCGTCTGACGCGCGAGGTGTACAAGTGCACAGTTCATGGACACGCCCCTATGCCTTCTCCCAATCTATTATAGTCGTTCGCAATGGCGTCCTCTTCACCGTTGTTGTCCGGCACCATTGAGGCGGACGAAGAGACACCGGCATCTCAATTGAAGGGGAACATTGGTACCAACGCCCCCTCGAGATCAGGCAGGGAGCCTGTTGTACTGGTACCGGGGACCCAGGCTTCCACGCGGCCCAATGAAGGCTTTGCAGAGGAAGGAGGCATAGTGCGCTCCTATTTGCTCGCAGCGGAGAATGTGCTGACCTGCAGACGGGAATATTGCGGCAGTCCTCACATCCCATGTCGCTGGCGTTCTTGTACCTGTTTCGTTCTGCAGCAATAGCCGTTTACGTCCTATGCGGACTGTGTGCGTGACCTTTCCCATGCTGAAGGAGTCTCACTGACATTTCAGTCACGGATAACTATGTTCTGAGTGTCAGCTATTCTGACTCTGTTACTACTCAGCTGACGTGCCAGATCGTGGTTGTCGTGGTCTTGCTCTCGCTTGACTTTTGGAATACTCGCAATGTAGCAGGTCGGACCCTGGTAGGACTGCGGTATTGGAACGAAGTGGACGAGGAGGGGGAGAGCAGCTGGGTCTTCGAGAGCAGAGACGTGAGCTTTCTGACGGAAGCCGCGCGTGAGCTCACCATATAGCCATCTCGACCGGCCAATGCCATCGATGCAAAGTGCGTCGCCCGATCAGTGGATTTTAGCGATAGCTAAAGAATAGGATGTTCTGGATCGCCCTGTATGCCTACCCTGTAGGATGGTTGGCGCTGTTCATCGTCTCTCTGCTCAAATTCAACGTCTCGTGAGCTTAGGCAAGACAGCACCAGCATCCTCTGATCCTACAGCTTCCTGCCGATCGTGTTCCTCGCATTGGTCTTCAATCTATCCAATCTACTTGGCTTCACGTGAGTAGCCGTCCATACACCGGCCTTCGCTGACTACTAGATATGCTGACCGAGATGCGCAGACTCGATGGGCGTCCCAAGTGGCCGCCAACGGCAACCTCCTAGGTTTCGGCTTTGGCGGTATCGGCGGGCAGCTCGTGGGTGGTGTCGTGCGCAGTGGTCTGGGCAGGATGCTCGGTTGATGTACACCACTGCAATGCATCTATTGCTACAAGCATGACTCCCTCATCTACGCAGGTTCTTCTTCACAACACCAAACTGTTTGCGTGTGACGATGATGTTTGGCTGCTCGCTGCCGCCGTTCGCTCCTGACGGTCCTTGTATAGGAGGAGGGGGCGCCGGTTGCGACCGGGCTTGTGCCACGCCCATCCAGTATCCCGCCCAATATTGCGCCGTCATGGCGTAGCCCATGGCGGCTTCCGCAGAGACACCTGCAGTATTCTCCACTCCGTAGTCTGGTGCTTGACCAGCTGGTCCACCAGTCAAGCCCTGTGAGCCCGAGGCAGCCGGATCTGCTGCGGCAGCTCCCGCCCAATCATCGCCATTCCAGTCGTACCCATTGGCGGCTTGGGCTTGAGGGTCCAACTCGCCTCCCTCAGCAGGAGGTGATGGTGGGTTGTAGGTAGGAGAAGATCGACCGGGTCTCGATGTCGAAGGACCGGCCTGCGAAGCCGACAGTCCGGGGTCATACGGGTTGACGGGGAACGGTGATTTGGCCGTCCCGTTTGCTTGCCTCTTTGGTGGGCGAGCAGCGGGTGCGGGTGGTTCTACAGGTTGGACAGCCTGCTGTGCTCCATACCATCTGGTCATCAGCGATGTCTAGGCGATTATTGGGTCACTGACGCTTGGTGTTGCTGTGCTACAGTCGGGACTGGCTGACCAGCAGCAATTGCAGCCGTCGCCTTGTCCAACCATGAGCCCTTCCCAGGGTGATGTTTCTGCCTTGATCAGCTCTTTGCACCAGGCCAGCCAGCTGATAAACACGACCTACGTGGAACTCATCCAGCGCCGCATCATACATCTTGATCAAGTCGCGGTCGTCCCATGCGCCCGAAGCGCCGGTCGAGAATGAAAGCTGGATCGAGATGGGCTCTATGTCCTCGGGCGCTGATGATGAAGCAGAAGAAGATTCTGAGTCGAGTGCCATGTCTGAGTCGGATTGCGTGGCTTGCGCGTTGGCCAAGACTGCTGGCATGTTTGAAGGAGGGGTCTTATATGAGAGGGACAAGACCACACGATCGACCGAGGACGAGACATTTTGAGAATGGCGAAGGGGGGAAGGGCATGCCACGTGGTCGGCTGTTCCTGGGATTGCCACCGGGGCTCTTGAGCTCGACGTCATTAACAGCGTTGGAGTTGCATCTGTACTCCTCATAGCTGCTTTCGACGACTCGACTCGGACTTGCTGGAAGATCACCTGATACAAGGAGCAAGATGTCTTCCCTACCACAAGTGAGAGTGAACACGGACAAGATGCATCGGAAGCTGACGAGTGACAGTACTACAACATCCTCGTAAGCTCGCCACTGGCCGCACTGTCCTTTGACGGGTTACTAACATGAACAGAACGTGCCACAGACGGCCACTGCGTGAGTCGTGATCGCACGAGTAGTGCACTATCTCTGACCTTTAGGGATGAGATCCGTGGGGCATACAAGCGCGAGTCGCTCAAGACTCACCCTGACCGACTCCCAGCATCAGCGACGCCGCAGGAACGCAGACGGGCGACTGAGCGATTCGTCAGTTTCCCCTCAAAGAACCCGACCGTATAGCTGATGCCGCGTAGCAAGCTGTTGCCGACGCATACTATGTGTTGTCCGACCCCGCGCGCAGGGCAGAATACGACGCCCTCTTCCGCTCGAGACCATCGTCGGCATTTACCGACGACGCATCGAGCGAATTTGAGCAAGACCAGGCGAGCTCGTCATTCTTCCAGAACTTCTCGACGTTCTTCCAGAACGCAACAGGGGCAGCTGGAGGGGCTGCAGAAGGTTCGACGGGGGCGGGCGGGCATCGACCCGATGCGAACCATGTCTTTGGCGATGTCTTCGAAGAGATGTCGGTGTCCTCGATTGTCCGTTATGTATGAGGCTGATGGGCTAGGTTGGCCCCCGAGGTGGCGCATGTGCGTCCGTGGTGGTCATGGCTGGGCGGAGCGGCAGGTGGTGCGTTAGGCTACATCGTAGCCAATGTACCAGGAGCCATTGCAGGCGGTGAGCACTAGCCTAACTAGACGGTAAAAGCCGGGACTGACCAACAAGGCTTTGCCGGGAACAGGCTGGGCGCGATACGAGATGCCAAGGGTAAGAGCGTAGCAGCGGTCTTTTCGAGTCTGGAGGGAAGTCAGAAAGCAGAAGTGAGTCGTCATCCCTAGGATCGAGGAGGGGATGCTGATTGTTGTCAGATCTTGCGAGCACTCGCCTTCAAGGTCCTGGGCAGTATGAACTGAGGATAGGATTGAGGCAGGTTGTAGAGTAGACAAATGATGCATGCAATGTCCGATGCCCAGAAGAGACAAAAATCTAGATAGTGGTTGATACTCATCGCCAGCCGTACGCGTCTTCTTCGCCACCCGTCCGCAGGTCGATGGTGAGCTCGATAAGGTCCCCAGGTATAAGCTTGGCCTTGACCCTGCAGCGTCAGCTCTAGATTGCGTGCGAGAGAGGAGAGACGCACTTTGACAAGTCATCCACGATCCAAGTCGCTCCCAATCCCTCCATCTGATCCCTCGAATGGCTCGTACACAGCGCAAGCACCTTGCAGCCCGCGGCAACACCAGCCTTGACACCGGACGGCGCATCCTCCACCACGATACCTGCGCATCAGGCCTCCCCTTCCATCTCATATACACCAGCGACTCACACTCGGTCGGCTCGACCCCAATACGTTCCGCACCAAGGAGATACGGTTCCGGGTCCGGCTTGCCCTTCTTCACATCGTCCGCCGTGATGAATTCCGGAGGGTGCGGTATCCCAGCCGTCGGCAGCGCGCGCGAAGCGTAGATCCTCGTGGCGCTAGTGACGATGGCCCACATGGGCCACATGGACGGCTGCAACGCGGCGATCATATCCAGCACTCCCGGCAGCACCACGAGTCCCGTCTTTCCTTCTGCCTGGAGACGCTGCGCTTCCGTGACGATCATCGACTCGAACATGTCCGTTGCGGCTTTCAGTTCGGTCTCGTCGGTGATGCCACACCATTTGCGCAGGTTGTCTTGCGTGCGCACGCCGTGCGAGGCTGATGTCATCAGCCTCTCAGCCCCGCTCCTTTGCAAGCTTCGACTCTGCCAGCCAGAGAAGGAGAGACGCACTCTTCAATACCTCGGTCAGGTCCAGGTTGTACTCTTTGGCAAAGTATTCCCACGTAGCCAACACGGCCGGCGTCGAGTCTTCCCGTCAGCTAAACTCCATCTCAACGACGCTGACCCGACTCGACTCACCGAGAAGCGTGCCGTCCATGTCGAATAGCACTCCGGACACTTTCGCAATCGCCGTCGTGCTCGGGTCCGGAGTATCTTTGAACTCGGCCTCGAACTCTTCCCAATCATCTGAAAAGTTGCAAAAGCCACACATCTTGCCAGACGTTGCAACGACAAGAGTCGAAAGACAAGCTGAGTTAAACGGTAAGAGGTATGGTACAACAGTGAAAAGAGAAAAAGAAATACGGTCTCCGGACCGAGGAAAGATTAATGTAGTCGGCGAGGCGCGCGGGCCGGCGCTGTGTTGCGGACCTCTGCGGCAAATGGGCCAGGGACACAGGACACCGTCAAACGCGATAGTCGTCGACTCGACTCACAAGCGAAGTCTCGAAGCCACCACCCATAAAGCTATGCATGTCATGCATGCCTTGTCGCTCGTCCAGTGGGATAGGTAGGTAGGTAGAGAGCTTGCATTTTGTCTATCACAAGATTATTAGGCGAATAAGAGATTTTTCGCAAATGGATTGGTACTGTCACACTGGGTATCCGCATCGCCCCGCCTCTTCTCCTCTGCTTGTCTCATACCGCACAAGATGTCCGTTTGATGTAACACATGGCGCCTCTTCACAAGATGGCCAGACCCTTACTTCTTCTCCTTGGGCGAGTGGAAGGCGTTCTTGATCTGTTCGAGTTAGTTGAGGTCCAGCTCAGGAACAGACAACTGACCTTGCTCATGAAGCCAGACTTCTTCTTCGGTGTAGAGCCAGAAGTAGGGGTCTTGGCCGGGGTGCTGGCGACGCTGTCAGTCGCGGTCGAGGACTTGACAGGTGTGGCAGGTGCGGGCGTGGTGGCGGGAGCAGCCGCAGGGACGTCCTTCACGACAGGTGCCGGGGCGACATCCTTCGGCGCAGGGGCAGGAGCAGTGGTCTCGGTAGTGGCGGGCACAGCAGATGTAGTGACACCTGTGGCGGCGGCTTCGGTCGATCCGGACAGGGCTGGGTTCTTCTCGGCCTTCTCCTTCTCGGCGGCGGCGTCAACACCGGGAGCAGAGTCGATGGGTTTGGTGCCAGCGGTATCCGAGTTGAGGGACGGTCCGTTCAATGTACGATCTTTGGACGGGTCTTTCGGTGCAACGGGGGTGATGACAGGCGCGGGGATGTGTTGATGTTGGTCGCCAGTCTCGTCCTGAGCGGGGATGTCGTGGTCTTGCTTTTCGGTCTGTTCAAGAGGGACAGGGGCATTGGAATAGGGATCTGGGAATCAGCTGTGCTCGGTGGAATTGTTAGCGAAGCTGACCCTTGGAACCGTTGGGAAGGTCGGTCTTGAGTTCCTGCACTTTCTGGTCCAGCTCGTCCACAGCCGCAGCAGGGGGCTTCGAAGAGGGGGCAACGGCGTCAGTCTCGGCCTGCTTGGTCTCCAAGCTCTGGACATCGATGCCCTTTGCTTCTGCCTCGTCGACGGTCAGCTGGAGTCAGCCTCGAGTTGACCATACAAAAGATTTGCTCACCGGTTGCGAGTGCACAAGATCGATACCTGTAGCCTTCTCGACGGCAACAGCAGCACCGCCGACAACGGCTCCCAGGGCAGCGGCCGCTCCAGCGCCGTACTCAGCAGCCTTCTCCAAGAGCGACTTGTCTCCCTCGGTGGAGGCATCGCCAACATTGGCGGTAGCAGCCGTCTTCTCAATCTGGACGGGAACGGGCTCGGTGGTGGTGGCAGAAGTGGGTGCGGCAGGCTCAGCAGCAGGGACGACACCCGTAGTCGTCGACTCGGCGACGGGCTCCTTCTCCTTCTGGGCGAGCTCCGCGCCGGTGGCCGAAACGGAGGTAGCAGCAAGCGGGGCGGAGGTGGAGCCAGCCACAGCGCCGAGTGTGTAGGCGCCGCTGGACGCTGCGGGCGGTGCGGAGGACGCGAGGAGGGAAGAAGGCTCGGTCTGCGTCTCGCTAGCTGTGGCAGGAGCAGTATCGGGGGCAGAGGCAGCAGGGAGGGCGGTGGCAGCTGCGCCCGCTCCGCCAGTGGACGAAGTGGGCTCGTCGCCGGCCGGGACGGCCGAGGTGGAAGGTGCCGGGGCGTGCGGGGCGGTGTAGACGTTGTTCATGTTTCCTGCGGCGTCCCATTCTTTCGCCTCGTCTTCTCGTACTTTCCACTCTGGAGCAGATCAGCGATGCCCGACACTCGACAACTCTTCGTAGAGCGGGGAATGACTCACCGCCGTCGACGACGTATTTGAACGCCTGCTTCTCGCCCCATGGCATCGGGATGTCGGCCGCGAAGCTGCCATCGGGCTGCTTTTCAAGTGGTGTGGCCGTGTCGGACCAGTTGTTGAATCCTCCAGCGACGAAAACCTGCTGGCGTCAAGCGTGATGAGCAGAGCGGTGCAGAGCAGTAGGAGGAGCGCGGGTTGAGTGAACAGTGGGATCGGAGGGGTACAGAGAACATGCCGCGTCAGCTGCTACCCTAGCTCTGTGGACTCCGAGGAGAATAGTCTGTGCAAGAGACGATACGCACAGTCTGAGGACCGGTGCCCCAAGTGAAGCGGGCAGAGTGTTGCGAAGCCATGACGTCGGCGAGTCCAAGTTCAAGTCGGAGGATGAGGGGTAGTCGAAGCGAGTGCCGAGCAAAGAGCGATCTGAACGAACGATCAGAGATGGGTCTGCGATAGACCTTTGAGCAGCCGGACAGTCGGGCAGATGAGATCAGAAAGAGACGGATAGATGCAAGTGAAAGAGCAGAGTGGCTAGGCAGAGGGGGGCGGAGTAGTGGGAGGGGGGCAGGGGCAAGGGAGAGGAGAGGAGAGAGAATCTAGTGGCAAAACTCTGAAGGGGCCGCTGGCGTAACTGATTTCAGGGTTCAAATAGACCCATTCAAACTTCCCACCAGGCGTGCGTCATCCAAAAAGAAATCAAAAGAGGAGACGACGACGACGGAGGCAATACTGTCGCATGCATGCAGTCTACTCTCGATAGTTGCGCCAGACCAGATCGTTACTCGTTCCATGCAATGACGGCCTGGGCGGTCAGCTGACGTTCGAACCGTACGAAGCTGAGATACGCACCATGCAAAAGACGCCAAAAGCCATCGCGGCGTATTCTTTCAACGCCTGCGTACCGCTCCTCGATTCCGCCAACAACTCCGGGATCACGCTGACGCTGGCGATATAGAGGAAACCGCCTGCCGTCATGGGAATGACCAGATCACCTGCACCGAGACTCGTGCCCATGATACCTTCACCGATCTTGAGCGCCGCCGTCTTGCCCGTTCCAGACGTCTCGGCGATCCAGATACCCAGGAACGTACCCACAAACGCCCCGACGGCCGTGAAGAACTGCGATCCCATCGCTTGGTATTTGGTGAAACCAGATTTAATCAAGATGGAATAGTCGGCGATCTCCTCGTCAGCTCTGGACTTCTCCCTCGGTAAACGAGCTGACCTCGTGGGGGATCTCGTGACAAAAGGTGGCGATGGTAGTCACCGCTCCTAGCGCAGGACTAGAGTAGAAGCTGGCAGCCATAGCGAGGCCATCGGTGATGTTATGTGTAAAGTCGCCAAAGAGGTTGAGGTACGCAGATAGCTTGAGCGAGGGGTTGGCGCCGGGCTGTCCTTCAGGTGCATCAGGTGCTTTCGGTGGGATGGAAGCAACATCGGCGGGCGACTTTCGCGCACGCAACGCAGAGGTATCTTTGTCGGCTACGGCGGACGAAGCTCCATGCGAATGTGAATGACTGTGCGAGTGAGAGTGAGAGTGTGGGTGTTCATGTCCTTCAGCCGAAGAGCTGAGCACGCGCATCGTTTTGTCAAGGACGAAGAACGCCGCGAAACCAAGGAAGATGGCGCCTCTACACGGCGCTCAGCTAGCCTCATTTATGTTGGGTAAGCTGAGATGACCTACCCGACCAAGATGTTCCGCTTCTCCTCTACGACGACCGCTCGTGTGCCCTCGTGCCCTTCGCCAAAGAACGAATGCGGTACGAGATGCAGGAAGACATCGCCGAGCAGACCACCGGTCGCAAAGGCGATCATGGTGTTCAGACTCGATGGTTCCAGTGTCGAGGGCACAGCGAGGAGAATGAAGTTGGGTATTCTCATACATCAGCTCTGCCTTGGACAGCGAGCCTGCAAAAGCGCTCACGAGGAGATGTAGAATGTGGCCAGGATGGAATTGTACGCTGGGCTCTCGAACGGGAAGAGCATAGCGAAGACTTGGCGCATAGTATGTGTCGTCTCTGTGTGCGAGGCCGCCGAGCCGCTCGAGAAGAACTTTTGAGTACTGGCGTCCAGCTGAGCGTCAGCCATTGCAGTGGGATGCTCGAGAGAGCTGACCTGGGATTTGGCTGCTACCAGCCCTAGCAAGCCTAGGGCTACTGCAGCCGCCGCAGCGGGAGACACGGTCCTGCCTCTCGGTATCATCCTGCCTAGTTTGGTAGTGCTATGCTGGTGCAGAGCTACCACTCGTGTAACTTGGTGATGGCATCCCGGCGAGCATCCACGACGGGAGATGACGCGTGAGACGCCTAACCACTTTAGGGAGGTGCGAAGCTCGACTTGGACGCCTAATCAAACGCCGAATGACGTCGATCTGATCCGATGCGCGGCCGGCGGCAAAACGGCCCTTTTCACCAGCCATGAGCCAGTGGCCAGTGGAGTCTGTCATATATACGAAACACCATCGACTAAAGTCTTACTCCCACTAACTCACCCACACAAACACCTACTCTACTCCAACTCGCAACACAAGAACACTTGTCGCTACAGTTATAATGTACCACTCTGTCAAACGCACCGTCCTCCTGCTCGCCCGCACACCACTCATCCCCCCAGCGCCCGCGCCACCAACCTTCGAGCTGGCCCCCCTATCCTCTGGCCCCTCCAGACCCTCGATGGGTCGCCTGCGGACACTATCAGGCCTGAGCGTGAAGAGCTCGTATGGGTACGGGATGCAGATGGATCGGAGAGGGTATGCGAGCGATCATGGGAAGAAGGAGCTGTATAGCGATGAAGCGGGAAGCACGGGTGCGGGAGTGAGCCTCTTTGTTCTTTTGTCGGTGGTGAAGGAGAGCTGACGGGTAGACGGACGACGTTGCGCATTCCGATGCGGCGTTCAACAAGGATCCGGACCCTTCCTCGTCTGCGAAGCAGGTGGAAAGCGAGGTGGGCTGAGCTGACCATCCAATCTTGGTTGAGTAGAGCTCACGCAACAGACTGGAAAGGACTTTACGAGCAACTCGCCGGCACAGGAGCAGTATTCGAAGCCTCCCAAGCAGGGAGGCAAGCACAACGATACGCCCATGGGCACGTCGGATAAACCAGAGGGGCGTTGAGCCACAGCAATCTTCGATATCAAGGAGCGGTAGGCGAGCATAGCAGGAGCTTTATAATGTATCACCACATCACATCATGGCAAAGACATATCATGCAAAAAAGTCATCTGAGATCTGATGCTGCATCCCCTGAAGTCTCTATGAGCTGGTCTTGGCCACATCCGGGTACACGTCGAAGCGTCGCTGAGTCGTGACGGGGATATTTCTGCGGGTCGTAGCGAGCAGCTCGGGGTCTTTCATCAGCCCAGGTCACATGTGACCCTGCAGCAAGATGTGCTCACCGATATCCGCATAGATGGTAGCGCCATGCTCGTCTGCCTCTTCGATGACATCGCCACTGCATGTCAGCTTTTTTGGGCAAAACGACAGCTGACTCACAGAGGGCTGACGACCGAGCTGTGACCCCACTGCATGTCAGCTGGTGCTTACGTTGGGCACTCGATAGCTGACCGCTTGGTAGCTCGCCTCGGGATGCCTGGCGGGCGAACACATGGCGACGTAGATCTGATTGTCGACCGCCCTGCAAGTCAGCGCAAAGTCAACCAGATCGGTCGGTGGAGAGGCTCACCTCGCGCGCTGGAGAAGAGTCCAGTGTAGAGGTCCAGTGGTAGTGTTGAACGCCGCGGGGTAGATCATGGCCACACATCCCTCACGAGCAGCAATCATCGTCATCTCGGGGAAGCGCTGCTTGTCAGCCCCACCTCAGCTCGCTCTGAGGTCGTATCGACTGACCACGTCGTAGCATATGCCCACGCCAAACTTGCCAAACGGCGTGGTGAACATGGTGAGCGTCTTGCCACCAGTGAGCGTCTCGGACTCTTTGAACGTCTGTTTGCCAGGGATATCAATGTCGAACAGGTGCACCTTGCGATGTTTAGCAACGAGGTTCCCTGTCCATCAGCTTCCGGCTCCACTTATCGAGGCCCCCGCTCACCTTGAGGGTCGTACACCGTGCAAGTGTTGTAGACACTATCAGTAGTCGTCTCAATCTCCGGTATACTGCCTGTCCATCAGCCCCGTCGCTGCTCCCGCCTGATGGCGCAAGCCGACATACCGCCAATCAACCACACGCCCGCACTCTTCGCCATCTCCCTCAAAGCAGTCACGCTCTCCCCTTCCCCTCCTGCACCAGCCGAAGAGGCAGAAGACGACCCCACGTCCGGCACGCGCTCAGAGTACTCCCGGAAGCTCGACACGGCATAAGGGCTGTTCCAGATTTCAGGCAAGACGATGAGCTGTGGTTTAGGCGAGGAGGCAGCGGCGGCCTGGACGGCGGCGCGTGCCACGGCGATGTTGGATGATTTGTTTGCGCTCAGGCCGGAGAGCTGAAGTAGTGCCAGCCGGAAGGGCTTGGCGTGGATGAGCGCCATGGTGTGAGTGCAAGATGAGTAGGAAAGAGAGACCGAGTCGTTATGGTTATGTGAGAAGCAATCCGTTCGAATTCCGACGAGATAGTTGCCGGAAATCCGCGGATGACCGATGGCGTCTTCTTGTTATGAAAGATCTCTGGGTGACCGGGGTGGGACTACGAAAAGTGTCCATACATGCAGAGAAATCGTTATTGTGCTAGCTGGTCGCAAGTTGGTCAATATGAACTATGTATACACCAGACTCGAAGCAGTCCGTCCCCATCCTCTCCCCCAAGCCCGTCAGGGATCTCCCTCCTAGTGACAGTGCACCGTCAACTCCCACTGCTCCTTTTCGTCCTGCAGCACCAGATCTATCGATGCGCCGGATCCCAGATGGCCTTGGCTATGCCATAACCGCTCCGACCACCGCTCCCACGAGTCCCATTCCCACAGTCCAGCCCCTGATGTCGAAAGGAACCCCATGTGTCCGTCCGGCGCCCGAGATCGTTCCATTGGCAGCAGCGGCCTCGGCGGACGCAGCGACGACTGAGTTGACGGCCGACTGGTAGGTAGCGTAGCTGGCGATGGTCCCTTCTGGCACGACGGCCGTAGCAACGGTCGGGTCGGCGGTAACGGACGCCGTCCAAGTCCCCACGGTCCAAACACCATCTCCTGGATCATACCAATCTGGCCCATCAGTTCCTGCACAAATCGGCGCTAGCGGCGAACACCAGAAAGGAAGGTCACGGATGTCGGTAGAAACTCACACGTCGTGGTCCGCATGGGCGCAGCAGTAGTGGTCGTATCCTCCGCACCAACAACCCGAGTGCTGTTGGGTCAGTGAGGCTCGACTTTAATGAGTCATGCACGAACGTGGTGGTCGGGCGACCATCTGCAGCGGTAGTGGTCGTCGTCTTTCCTCGGGTGTTGGTGGTGGTCGCCGTGGTCGCGGCAGTGCCCGTAAGAGAGATGGTGGATCTGCATGTTCAGCCCACATCGCCGCAGCACAAACAGTCGATCGAATTCGACGAGAACTCACACTGTCCTAGTGATGGCATCTCCCTCGGCGTCGGTGGTGACGGAAAGGACGTAGGTGTCACCGTCTACCCATGTTTCGGTCGTTGTCACCAGCGCCGACAAGGCCGGGACGGCAAAGACGAGAGGAAGGAAAGAGAGGGGGCGCATGGCTCAGGATTGAATGATGATGGGTGAAAGAGGAAGAACGACGCCCCACGCCTGCGTTGGCGAGTATCCGCTAGCCGTTCGACGAATCGAAGACAGTGCGTGAATCGGGTGCTCGACAGAAGTGAACGCGCGAAGCGCAGTCAAGCGAGACAAAGGTGATTTCCGCAGGCTCCAGAGATGGCCAACTGGGCGGCGACTTGGGGCTTGATGATCGTGGTGGTCAGCCTTGAGGTTTGCGCTGGGATGGATGTCGAGCTGGGGGTGGTTGTTGTGTGAGATGTTTTCGACGACGAGATGCGTAGCGAAAGAGTCGACTATATGCGAGGGTAAGGTGAAACGATGAGCAAAAGGGCAAGCAAGGGCAAGGAAAGGGGAGATTGCTGCGTAGGAGGGATTGCAAGGCTGGTCACCAAGGTGGAAAAACCCGCCGCCGGTCCTGGGGTCCGCATGGCATGACGCCCATCAAGGAAGAACTTGAGATTCAGGGTAACTGCAAGAGGTCGATAACCCAAAGGGGGGCGGTGTCATTTGCAAACTGAGACCCTGGGGCGAGCCTAGATTAGCTTGGACCATGGGATAGCCTAATCCGGGTGCGTCACTCACGGGTATACCTAATCGGTCTTTCAGCGGCATTTTACTCCCACGCTGTTTGTGGCAAAAGGTCGGTGTATATCGGCGTGCAAGCTGCGGGACCCCGCGCCCCAAAGCGTCGGACCAACGGGCGTGGGGGGATTCAATGTCTCGCACGATACTTTTTCTCGTCCAGGACGCGTTTGACCTCTTGCATTCCTACATTCCAGCGACCCACCCGCGACCCCTTCCCCGCCGACCCTCCTCAATCCACTACAACCCATCAAGATGGCTCCTGCAGAGGGTGGTTTCTCCTGGTCGAACATCGCCGTCGGTAAGTCTCCTTCCGCTCCTCCCCACAACTCGGGGCGCAACCCTCCCTCGTAGGGGGTTTCGTGCGGTGTACCGTTGTGCTGACTTGACAGGCGCGACAATGAACATGTTCGAGGTCACGACCCTTGGACAACCGCTCGAGGTGCTCAAGACACAAATGGCAGCGAACCGGTCACAGTCCATGGCTCAGGCATTCCGGGCGGTGTGGGCTCGGGGCGGCGTCCTTGGGTTTTACCAGGGTTTGATCCCATGGGTTAGCTTCAAATCGGCTACACTTGCCGTATAGCTGACCGTCAGGCTTGGATTGAGGCATCCACAAAGGGTGGTGTGCTCATCTTTGCCTCGGCTGAAATCTCGAGCTACTCGAAAAAGAAGCTTGGTCTCGGCAACGCGGCAGCTGGTATGCTCGGAGGTATCGGTGGTGGTATAGCACAGGCGTACGCTACTATGGGTAAGTCTCGTAGTATCCGCAAAGGCACAACTCACACGTAGGCTTCTGCACCTGTATGAAGACTGTCGAGATCACCCGGCACAAGCAGGCCGAGACTGGAGCAGCTGTCGAGTCGACCTTCAAAGTCTTCGCCGACATCTACCGACGTGAGGGTCTCGCTGGTATCAACAAGGGTGTCAACGCTGTCGCCCTCCGACAAGCCACCAACTGGGGCTCTCGATTCGGTTTCGCCCGACTCGCAGAATCGTCTATCCGCAATGCCAAGGGAATCAAGGAAGGGGAGAAGCTTGGTGCTATGGACAAGATCCTTGCGAGTACCATTGGTGGAGCTCTTGCTACCTGGAATCAACCTATTGAGGTCGTTCGAGTAGAAGTGGGTTGATCCTCGAAACTGCTGGTGACGAGCTGACCAAAGATGCAATCCGCCATCAAGTCGACAGACCCTAACCGGCCTGCGAAGAAGACCGTTCTCAACACCCTGCAGTACATCTACAAGAACAATGGTATCAAGGGTCTCTACCGTGGTGTCTCGCCTCGAATCGGTCTGGGTGAGTGCCACCGCGTCCTCAGGAGTCCATAATCTGACGATCAGGCATGTGGCAAACTATCTGCATGGTTTCGTTCGCCGACTACGTCAAAGCCGCGTGAGTTTCGTGTCCACTGTGATTGGGTCTGCTGACATCGCAGCATCGGCACAAAATAATGTCTTGACCCGTCTCTTTTCGTCCACAGTGATCCTTGGGCACATCTTTGGTTTTATTGTACATACCCTCATCATGTTTCGGCGACAGCATATAGATACATACAACGGGCGGTCGGCGTCTCTTGGCACACATGCATTGGGCGTTCGCGGATGGTCACCTGCTGCGCAATGAGAGATGGAGAAAGTCAAGATGTAGATAGGCACGCGTCTCTCTCTTTTATGAAACGTCAAAAGCCGAGGCGCGTGCGTGCCCTTTTCGGGTTGCCTTCAAACACATTGCATTCCCAGTCTCAGACTCTCATCTCCTCCTTTCCTTCCCCCTCCCTCCCGCTCGCTCGCTCGCTTGCCGCTTTCGATCCTCGTCTCTGTATCTTGTTTCCACGCACGTCGACCGTCACCGCGCAACAAGGTCAGCAGCCAGCTGTTGACCCACTACACTCCTTTTCCCTCCTCCAGGTGAGTTGATATCCCGCACATTCCTCTGGCACTGGTGGGTCTGTGCGGCACCACCTGTACGCTTGTACACGTAGGCAACCCAGCTCTGGACCCCCAATGCTTGTCGCCAGACCTGCAGCGATGCCGCGGAACCACAACATCACAACATCGAGCTGACCCTCAGGTGCAGGTCCGCTCGTCCGGCTGGCCACCTGTTTCCCACATCAACCCAACCCTCAACCCCAACCCCAACACCCGTCAACCCAAGATGGCTTCCCAGACTCTCCGTCCGCACCGATCGCCCTCCCCCTCTCCCTCGCCCACTCCAGTCAACCCTGCCAACCCCGCCAAACTCACTCGTCAGTCGCTCGGCCCGCCGCCCGCCGCGTCCGGCACTGCCCGCGGGTTCGGCGGTCTGGGCGTTGCGTCTCCCACCTTTCCCTCTGCAACGGGTGGGATCGGCGCAGGACCTCATCCGCGCCACGTCAGCTCGAGCGTCGCGCTGGGTCTCAGTGGCAGTCGCGATAGTATGACTTCGTCTCGTCCTAGTTTGGGCACGCCTGGGAATCGGGCGGTGTCGGGTGCTCCGGGACCGCGACCGTCCTCTGAGTTTCTCCCTAGCGGTTTGACGCGCGATACCAGGACACCAGAGGGTCAGCTTCCCTGGTGCTGAAAAGTCGAGCTGACGCAGTAGCGGAGCAGATCGACCAGTGGTTCAAGCATCTCGCGAGTTGGGAACAGACCCTCGAAGAGATGGCAGCAGCCTCGACGGACCAGAACTTCACCGAGGAGCTCGGGGCAATCGAACAATGTTAGCTTCCCAGATATTGCGCTCTGACAAGCTGACACGCAGGGTTCCGCGTTCTGTCAGAGGCTGAACGCACTGCCGCCCTCTACTCCCTTCTCCAGCACTCGACACCCGTCCAGATCCGCTTCTTCCTCAGTGTGCTGCACCACATGGCTCAACAGGACCCGATGACTGCTCTTCTCTCGCCCAACCCGGTCAATGCCGCCCAAGCTGGTCTTCAGGCTCAGATGGAGCAGAAACTGGCGTCAATGAACCTCAAATCTCCCTCTGCTGGCGGCGGCTCGGGCTTCCCAGGATCGCCCACTGTCAACCAGTACCTCGCGCCCGAGAGCGCAATGGACTCGAATGGTCTCGCAGCGAAGAAGGGAAGAAACAGGATTTCTGCCCCCGGCACGCTGCAGCCTTCCGACAGGTGGCAGGGCAACCTGGACCAAGTCATCGAGCGTGGTACCTCGCCTGGCGCCGATTCTGCCTCGAACAGGAGCGGTAGTCCCGCGCCAGAAATGCGGCCGAAGAGCGCCGATTTCTCTGGCAAGGCTCGTGAGAGTGATGGTCGTTCACCTCGATTGTCTGGCGGTGCGGCCGGCAGTGCTATTGGGCTTGGGATCGGAGCGCCAGTCGACCACATCGCCTCTCCCGTCGCGAGCCCCTTCCTCAACTCGGGCAGCTGGGCCAGCATGTCCAACACGCCTCTTGTGCCCATGTTCACCGATCCGAAAGTGGACAACCTGCAGGCAGCTCTTAACTTGGCCAACCTACAGATGGCAGCGACTGGGCAGCCGGGCGGCTCGAGGGTCAATCTGGAGGACGCTCGCAAGTTCCGCCGTCCCGGTGCAGGTCAACCTGGGAACACTTCCCGCAATGTCTCAGGCAACTTCCCGGAGGATGTCCAGTCGTCGCCCCTGCTCAACCAGCAGTGGGGCAGGAGCCCTGTCATCGATCAGTTCGGCTTGGGCGGGCTTGGTATCGGAGGCGCGGCCGACCAGGGGCTAGCTGGTCTCGGTATGAACTTTGCCAATCTCGGACTGGGCGGATTGGCAAATGCCAACGCGGCGCAGATGCTCGCTCTGGCGCAAGCACAGCAACAGCTCAACACTGCTGCTGCATTTGGTCAAGGCAACTTTGGCGGTCAGCCTGGCGGATTGGGATCCGGTATGAGGGGTATCGGGCGCGGCCCACAGATGCCGCCGGGAAGACGTAGTCCGATGCTTGGCAAGAGCCACAGTCCTGCGCCGGCGCAAGGTGGTGGTGGAGCTGGTAGCGGCGGTGGGGTTGCTGGCCCAGATGATGTCGACGACAAGGTCTTGCGCGATCCATCCCAATGGCTCAGAGTTCTAAGACTTCATGTAAGCTGTGCAATAGCTCCTTCAAAACTCAGCTAACAAAGCAGAAATACACGACCAACTTTGAAAAGTCCAACTGGCAGGATATGGTTCTTATGACCGACGCGGATTTGCAAGATAAAGGCGTTGCAGCCCAGGGAGCCAGAACCAAGGTGGGACTCGATTGGCATGAAACTGTGATGGCAACTGAGCGACAGTTTTTGAAAGTGTTCCACAATGTTCGCGAGAACAAGGGTATCGCCCATCCTCCCGGACAGGAAGAGTACGCGCAGAGCGCCTCGAAATCCGAGGAGAAGAAGGACTAGGAATGACCTTGTGATATAACGACTTTTATGCTTCTACATGCCTATGAGATGCACGATGCATGCGATACAGGACACTGTGGTCGAGAGCACATTGAAAGAGGAAGGGATCATTTGGCAGGCTGGTCGGCAACTCGGCTGGCTGGCTGAATTGACTGCTGCCATCTTTCCTCCGTGCATCTTGCATTTCGCTCTTCCAACCACTCGCCAGATGTCAAGATAGCCCAAAGATCAGTATCACCATGCCCACCGCGACGCACGCCGCCGCCCCGGCCCCACCGGCAGCCGCTGCGCAGGTCGTCAGCCAGTCTTACGACACACACGGCCAAGCGGCAGAGATGAGCGTGATCCTGTGTACGGCGGGCTGTAAGTGTCTCTATGTCACCGTGAGGTGTGGTGCTGAGGGTAGATGATCATTCGATTCGGTTTTGGGAGGCGTGGAGCGGGATATGTTATAGACAGATACAGCTGCAGCCTCAATGGGTGAGCATCTGAGCGTAGGCAAGACCACGAGTCATCGTGGACGAGACGAGGGTGGACGGACAGGGGCTGATGAGTAGAAACAAGTCAACAGATTGGCCATCTCGCCTGATAAGAACTATGTGGCCGCTGCTGGGAATGCCTCTGTCCGGTGGGTCTTTCTCTCTACTCTCAGAAATGCACTGGGCGGAGGGGAAGCTGTGACAGGCGAGCAGAGCTCGAGAGGCTGACGAGAAGAATATGGGACATACCATCCATGAGCAACACGCCCATCGCCTCGCTCGAGGGACACACAGGCAACGTCACCGCCCTCGCGTACAACCAGCTCGGCAAGTGGATAGTGACGGGCAGCGAAGACGGTCATGTCAAAGTATGGGACACGCGCACCTCTGGACAACAGCGCGACTTTCAGGCGGCGCCGGCCATCAACGACGTCGTGATCCATCCTAATCAGGGCGAACTGATCTCGTGCGACCAAGCTGGGAGCGTCAAGATCTGGGATCTGGGCGAGAACTCGTGTACGCACGAGCTGGTGCCGGATGAGGATGTGGCCATTCGGTCCGTGTCGATCGCTGCGGATGGAGGGACGCTCATTGCGGGGAGCGACCTGGTCAGTCGTCTTTCTTCTGCTTACATATGCCCTGCTGGTCTTGGCTTTTTGCATCCCATGCTGATGAGCAGGGAACATGCTATGTCTGGCGCATACAGTCTCTATCCGATTCGACCACCCTGCAGCCCATCACGAGCTTCCAGGCCCATCCGAAATACATCACACGCTGTCTTCTCTCACCAGATACAAGGTACGCTGTACCCTCCTTCATCCTAGTCGGACAACTTGCCTGATGGACAGACATCTCGCGACGTGCTCGGCAGACTCGACAGTCAAGATGTGGTCCACGGCCAACTTTGAATATACTCTCGAGAAGACATTGACGGGCCATCAAAGATGGGTTTGGGATGCAGCTTTCAGCGCAGACTCGGCGTATCTCGTCACCAGTCAGTGCTCCCCTCTTATTTGTTACTTGCCTTATGTCTCAGCGTCGAGCGATCACTCTGCACGCTTATGGGATCTCGCCTCGGGCGAGACAGTGAGGCAGTACGAGGGACATCACCGGTCAGCTTTGGTCTCCCCTGGCACACACAAGCTGAACAGACAGAGCCGCGGTCGCTTGCGCGCTCAACGATACCAATCTAGCATAGCGAACGGCTACCGCTAACCATGTAATAACAATGCATACATTAAATCTAGCCCAAAACCGACCTCAATTGCTGTTTCTGCGCCGGTGTAAGTCTCGAGGGGAAGACGACGTTCCACCGGACAATCAGGTCGCCCTTCCGTTTGGCTGAGCTGGCCTTGGACACGGGCATGCCCTCGCCTGGTATACGCGTCTCCTGTCCTGGTTGTATAATCTGCCCGTCAGCTCGTTGCACGCATTGGCAATCTAAATCACTCACCCCTTCGGGCAGGGTCACCTGTATCCTTCGCCCATCCAGCTGTTCTACCTCTTTCGTGATCGTGCCTCCGCCATCGGGACCGAGCAGGGCCTGCGAGAGCGTCAAGTTCATCTTGACCACCAAGTCATCGTCGACGCGCTCGAACCGCGGGTGTGGTTTCTCCTCGACGATGAAGGAAACCGTCTGCGCCTGGCCGTACTCGTCTTCGTTGCCCGCACCGGCGAATTTGATCTTGGTGCCCTTCTTCCACCCGGCCTTGTAGACCACCTCGAGGATCTTCTCTTCCTGCCCGCCTTGCCGGGTATGCTTCGTGATCTTCAGCCGCTTCGTGCCGCCTTTGTACAGCTCTTCGAGGGATAGTGCGAGGGGTTTGGTGATTTCCGCAGGGGGTGGAGGAGCAGAAGGACTCGGTTCCCCGAAACCGCCCGGCATGCCGCCCATCCCACCTCCCATCCCGCCCATACCGCCCATCCCGCCCATTCCTCCCATACCGCCCATACCTCCTCCCATTCTCGATGAGCGCATGCGTGGGCCACCCCGACCACCTCCACTGCCCCCGAGGTTGGAAAAGATGTCTTCCGCACCTCCCCCTCCTCCACCAAAGAACGCGCTGGACGTCAGCTTTTGCCGGTGGAGGAGCATAAAGCTGAACTCACTTGAAGATGTCATTCGGATCGTGGAATGAGAAGCTTCCACCGGCACCACCTCCGCCTGGGAATCCGCCAAACCCTCCACCCCCTCCCGGGCCTCCAGGACCACCGCCCTTAAGGCCGTCTTCACCGAGCTGGTCGTAGATCTCCCGCTTGTTCGGGTCGGATAAGACCTCGTATGCTTCTCCCAACTAATTTGTCAGCTCCAGAAGCGTTGGCAAAAATCTGACGATCGACTGACCTTCTTGAACTTCTCCTCTGCTGCTGCGCGTTTGTCTCCCGGGTTCTTGTCCGGGTGCCATCTGAGCGATTCCTTCCGGTACGCTTTCTTGATGTCTGCTTCTGAAGCGTCTTTAGGGATCCCCAAGATCTGTCGTCAGCGTGAGCTGTGCCGGATGCTACCTAAAAGCTCACCTTGTAGTACTCTGTGTTGTTCACCATGGCGCGGGACGGTAGGGGAAGATGATATCAGGTGATGATCGTAATAGGTGTCGTGTGAGGATAAAGTCGAGCTCAAAGTCTCGTGGTGTGTATGCGTGAATGTATCTATGAGATGATGGTTCGTGTCAAGTGTTTGTGGCTGTCCAGCAGGTCCAAGAGCTTCTGCGATGGGGGGGGATGCTAGTAGCTGTTGAAGAAGTGGAAGGGGGGAATGAGAATGTGAGATGGAACGGTGGTGGTGGACAGTCGGGTAATGACGCCGGCATTCTAGGCGATGCTAGAAAGTCGCTCCGCCATACGGGGGAACAGTGATCGGCGATCGCCGCTTCCCTACCTCACTGTCTGATCAGTCTGAAAGTGGGTCGTCCTTTTGAAGTGACCCCTTGAGAGCAGCATCGAGTTACACATCGCATGTCGGATCCAGCTAGCTGCTCAGCTCTCACACATCCACGAGCAGAGCGGAGTCTCGCCAAGCTTGTCCTATCCTCCTCCTGCTGATCCCCGCTCGTACTGAGAAGACACTGATGATCTAGCCATCCTGGATTGTTTGTCAACATGTACGCTCCTCCCGGGGTCGATTCCGACTCGTCTGATGCAGAGACGGTGACCCCTCCCCCGTCGCCTAAACATACCGAGCGTCCCCAATTCTCCCTCAAGCACTTCCTGCCTTCCTCCCCTAGGTCATTCCTCCCTCGGAGAAGATCGAGCAGGGCCAAGTCGGTGATGGAGGCCAATGCGTCAGTCAGCCCAGTCATGCTCGAACCCCGGCCGCCCACGCCGCCCGCGAGGAAGAAAGGGGTGACCTGGGGAGAAGATGAAGTCCTTGGTCCTAGAAAGACCCCGAAGTCTCCAGACAACCTTCAAGTAGACCTGGTCGAATCTCCTCAACACCTCTCGCCTGCTGACCCTCCGTCGGGTCAGGGCTCGTTGTCTCGACTGCAGTCGGATACGGGAACGACCAGTGTCCGTAATGATATCGGTGACGAGGTGTTGGTTCTTCTTCGCCAGCTCGTTGCCGACAATGCTGCTCGTGCTGAGCAGGATGCAGCTGGTTCCACCAGCGTGCAACCGGGATTGGGCAAGCTCGGGCCGTTGATGACGCTTCCACAGCCTTCCCGTCCCTCATCTAACAATTCCGAGCTTGATAGCAAGAAACCAACAACTCAACCCCGGCCGTCAGTCCAGGCAGCGCCATTAGGCATTGTGGTCCCGCCGTTCCCACTTGAGAAGCTCAAGCCAGCCCGCAAGAGGCCATCAGTGGACACGAGCGCATCGGTCCCCTCAAACTCATCGTCTTCAGCTCCAAGTGCCCCTCCCCCTCTCAGAGTCTCAAATCCAGATCCAGATACAGCCCATTCCTCGACTTCGCCGATGACAACCTTGCCTGGTCGGCCCGCTCCACCTATCAATAAGCCGCACGGCTTGGATGAGACAAATTACTATTCCCAAAACCCTCAAGTCTCGAATCCGCATCAATACTACCCGCAGATGGACCCACACTCTCCCAGTTCCGTCTTGTCCCCAAGCATGACTTGGCCCGTGGTTTATGTAAACTCTGCCCGACCTGTAGCTCTGCCACCGCACTCAGCAGCTCCTCAGGTTCCATGGCCGGCTCCTCAAGTGCAATCGCAAGTTCGGCCAGCGCCGCAGACCGCTCCTCCTTGGCCGACATATCACGCGCAGCAGTATGCGCCCGCACAGGTTTCACCGCAAGATCAGCACACCATCTACTATTCGCCGCCAGCGTCTGCCTATCCGCCTCAGCAGCCGCATTCAGCGTACCCCTACTACCAGTCCTTTCCTCCTATACCACAGCCCCCGCCTCCCACCTACCCGCACCCTCCCGCCCTGCAGCCATGGCAACCTTTTTACTCCCCGTACTACCCGCCGCCTCCAAATGGCAGGCCCAACGGGGACTCTCCCTGGACACCACTCACAAACCCCTGGGACGGCCGCAGGGGCTCTCCTCAAGAATCAGAAGCAGACAAGAATGACCGCCGACGACAGCCGGGCACGTATCTTGAAGCTGAGGGCTTGCAGCTGAGGGATATGCAGTGCAAGCCCGAGCATGTCAAGTCGAAGAGACCCGAGGCGGATGCTGAGTCTCAGAGGTATGAGATTGATCGGACGGAATCGACCAAAGTGAAAGAGAAGCAGGAGCCAAGGTTGGTGCGACATGTCAAGGAGCAGCTTGACCGCACTCCAGGCGATCCACCAGTCGATGGGAAGCCTCTGAAGGCGGATGCGGTCCGGCCGTCTAGGCCGGATAAGTCTACAATTAGGGACATGTCGGCCTCTACGGAGGTGTCGGACGAAGAGAAGTCAACACGACGTGAGCACAAGCAACCCATTGAAGCGACCGAAGAGTCTCGTGTCCAGAAGACCCGAGAAGCGATGACAGCGCGCGGTATGACCGAAGAGCAAATCCAAGTTTATGAGAGCAAGAGAGCAAGGCCAGGCACTGACAAGGCGTCCTCGCCAAAGAAGGACAAGGAGATTTCAGCGAGAGACGTTGGGGCTATCAAGTCAGATACAGCAGCAGATGAAGCTCCTAAAGCAACGCCAACCCATAAGCAGGCAACGAAGGTGAAGGATCCCAAGGACAAGTCTCGGAGGCCCGATGAAGAGCAGGTCCAGGCAATGGTAGCGGCCATGAAGGCCAAAGGTATGCCTGACGACAAGATACAAGCCTATCTTCAGAAGCATGCGCAGAAAATGGCCAAGAAGCCGGATGACCCCCCAGTGTCGGATTCCAAGCATGGCCCGCAGGATGCTGGCGCCAAGAGGAACCCCGAACCTGCCATCGATGAGGAAGACCAAATGCCAAAGCTAAACGACGACGAGAAAGAGCGCAAGTTGCGAAAGATGGAAGAAGCCATGCGTGCCAAGGGGATGAGTGAAGAGCAGATCTCGGAAATGGCAAGGAAACAACCCCGGGAGTTGTCAAATGATGCAAGATCACCCAAAGGTGAACTCAACATTACCAAGTCTCCTCACGAGAGTCGAGACGTGCGGGGGGCTCGTCCGTCTCCTTTGCGGGACGACGGTGCGACAGAAATCGTACGGAGTCGAGACAATGTCAAAGACTTTGGTGGCGATCGAGACGAAGAGCGCAAGTGGCTGAAGATGGTGGAGTCTATGCGGGCTAAAGGCGCAAGCGAAGAGCAGATCAAGGCAATGCAGAAAAAACGAGCTCAGCAGATGGCGAGTCAGACTCGTGCATCTCAATCGGAGCAAGACCAAACGAGAGATGCAAGCAAGAGCCGTCACCGGGAAGAAACCGAAACACCTCCTGGTCGAAGTAGGCTGGAGGCTTCGAATCCCGCCAAACCCAAATCTGAAGGGTCCGCCGACGCCAGAGACCAGGGACGTCTCAAGCATCAGCCCGAGAGCGGAGAGGACACCAAAGGCCCGAATACTGCCCAAGAGGATGAAGAGCGCAAGTGGCTGAAGATGGTGGAGTCTATGCGTGCCAAAGGTGCAAGTGAGGAACAAATCAAGGCGATGGAGAAGAAGCTCGCCCAGCAGCTGGCGAGTGAAGCGAGCTCATCTAGACGAAAGGTCCCAAATAATGAAGACCCGGAAGACGCAATGAAGTCTGAAACCTCCGCCGTGGATAAGGGGGAGGGCAAGAGTCGGGACCTCGCACACGAGCGCAACGACCGGCCAGATGGGAGCAGCAAGGAGGACGATGAAGGTATGCGAAAGCTCCGAAAGGCCTTGCAAGCCAAGGGTATGCCGGAGGATGAGATTGAGCGATATTTGAAGAAGCATGTTAACAGCAGCTCGTCGGTGAGTCGTCCGCCTGCGGTAAGCGGGAGAGCACCCAGTGAGGAAGAATACCGCCAACGAAAGGCCCGTCAGATGATGCGTGCGAAAAGCATGACGGACGAAGAGATCCAGAATTACGAGAGAACCGGCAGTCCGCGTCAAACGCGAGACATGGAACAGCCAGAAGCGGGGCGTTCTCGGGCAGAGGGGGATCGTAAAGGCAAGATGAGAGCCGATCCACCTACCCCAGGCGCCCCAGACATCAACGAGAATGAGGACACGGTGAGACTTCTCCAGGAAGACAGGGAACAAGCCAAGAGGAGGGCTGCGATGAAAGCAAAAGGTCTTTCTGAGGATCAAATCAGGGTCTACGAAAAGAAGCACTCTGTCGCCCGGAGAGAACCTGCAGAGATTCCTCGAAAGGTGTCTGCGAGCCGAAGGAATGCTTCCAAATCCGGTGAAGAGGCGGCTCCTGACTTGTTGACGCGGGCTGCCGAGAAAGCCCAAGTGGATCTGAAACAAGGGGAGGTATTGGTTGACGGTGAGAGGTCCTTGCGAATGCCAGGACAATATGTCACGCCAGATACTTCTGAACCGAGGTACGTATCGTGTCCGGAACCCACCAGTGCACGCTATGCTGACCTCGTCAGCGTTGTAGCCGCGTCCGAGCAGAAAATTGACAAGCCGGAAGAGCCACTGACGTGGTCCCGGTGCTTGGTCTCTCTTGCGACGTGTATCGATCTTGCCAATCAAGTTCTTGCCGATTACATGACTTCCGACAAGAGCAAAAGGCACTCGCAGCAGTCTTCGGTCTTGCTCACCGCCCTTCCGAGGCTTCTCACGTCGTTGTTGATGCAGCGGGATTTCGTGACCGGGATTTCGAGCATTCTCGGGGATGAGCAGGCTGGGGCTTTGCGTGAGTGCAGAGGTTGTTTTGAAAGGCTGACCTTCTAGGCGACTTCATGCAACATCTCAGGGTGGTTCAGTCCTTTCTGAAGGAGGCGCAGGCGGGTAAGACGCAGGCCTTGGAGCAAAGCGGGTCAGGCGGATTCAGAGATCTGACGTTAGAAGCCGCGAGCGGTGAGCTTAGGCTTACGACACATGGCCAACTCTGACGTGCTCAGCTTTCCAGTCCGGCAGCCGCCAAGCGCTGTTTGGCCGCATCCTCCGCGTGTCCGAGCTGCTCACCCCGAACATGATGGCGGCTGCCAGAGACATTATTGCATCGTGGCATAAAGATGGGTTTTCCGATGCACTTGTGGTTAGAACCCTTAGGACTGTCAAACACGAGCTCGACCAAGTGCGCAGGGAGAAGGAAGCCAAGGCAAGTGAAGACGAGGGACAGAAGCGTCTTGCGGAGAAGTCGGCAGGAGTAATGAGCCTCCTCGATCAGGTTAGTCTCTGTCGACGACAAACGGGGAGCTTAAAGTAGCTACTTGCTTTGGTCGATCCCAATCAGCGACCAACCGAAGCCAGTGAAGCGATTTCGTCGCCGGCAGCGCATTCGGAAGCAAGTCGCCCCGATAGCAAAGAGAAGCGGTCGATGCAGCCAATCGTGATTTCGGCAGCCCCTGACAGCAAACGAGCCAGCTGTGAGGAGCGACAAGGCGAAGGGCAGGCCGAGAGAGACAGAGGTCTGCCAGAGAAGAGAAGTCGCAGACTATCTGACGGACTGGACAGGTTGCGGCATAAAGTACAATCTGCCATCCACCCGCACGATAAATCGCAAGAAGTCAGCACTACGCCTCCTTCTTCGCCACCTTCCAAGAGGCAAGTCAGCCCTCCCAAGACAGACTCGAGGAGGCCTGAGCTGGAGCTACATCTGCCTCGCACCACGGAAGGTTTCCTTCATCCCGAAACTGCCAAACACCCAGCGCATCACGACTGGGCACGTCTGCGGCCTCAGCGCAAATCATCCGTCAAGTCGACAGACGAAGAGAAGAGAGACGCACTTGACGATCGAAGACTTTCAGATTCGAGTGCATCGGTCTACTCACAAGACTCGGCTCCCAAACCCCCGGACTCTGACTCGGGCTCGGTATCGAGTGGTACTGCCGAGTCTGACGAAGAGGCGGCGGGGCTGTTGGCTCAAGCGGACAGCGGACCGCAGCCCGTCCATGCAGAGGGGGAAGAGAAGACGCACAGGAAGCGGCGGCCGTCCCAAGAAGAGGTCTGGGCCGCTGAAGACTTGATGGGCAGGGCCAAACCTCATAAGATCCGGTGAATCGTAGGTGAATAAAGTGCCACGTTGCCACCTGCCACATCGCCTGTCCACTGGCCACTGTACTGCGCTTTCCCAGCTGCATGTAGATGCTCATATCCACTTCTTCTCTTTGCATCTGAGTCTCCGGTCCTCGCCCCCATCGTACACATCGCAGGGCGCGTCATCAGAGGTCGCGGCAGACCTGGCCTCATGCGAGCACGATGTCGTTGATGGTATTTGGCTATTTCGGCCACATCATCTACGTCTCGCTCCTCTTCACCAATGCCATCGCTATTCTCAGTGAAGAACGTTTTCTCGCTAAGAGTGAGCAGCTTCCCTCAGTGGGTGTGAGAAGCTGAACGATAGTCGGCTGGTCCAACCGGACCCCGACGACTGTCAACGCCGGCTTTGGCAGTGTCAGCAATCCCAACCTATACGATCAGTCCATGTCGGCAGAAGGACCGAGTATAAAGTCGAAGCTGGTCAACTTGATAGGCGCTACGCGGACGTTGATGCGGAGTGAGTCTTGTTCAGTTGTCTTTGACTGCGGTGCGCGTTGGAGCTCCGGCAGTGTTGCAGCTGGAAGAGAGCGGCTTACGGACAGTACCGCTCATTGTCATCAACACCGTCATGTGGGTCGATCAACTGCGCCGTTGCACCCTTCAGCTGATATACAGTATCATATACGAGCTCCTTCTTGGGTGATCGGAAATGCTGTGCGAGTCATGCATGATTGTATCTCTACCACAGGGAGCTATAGGCTGTTGCCTCGCAATGCGTTATTAGTCTTCGGGTGTTCATACTGTATTCGCGCTGCCTGGCCCATCCTCATGCTGGGCACAACGTTCTGCTTGCTCCTAGCACGACCCAGCCTGCGCAGAATGCATTTTTGCTTGGGTTGACGCAATGCTAAGAGTGGGTCAAATGGACCGCCCACCATGACCTCCACCTGACGCGTGATATGACGGGCGAAACCCGCCAAAAGTCCCGAGCACTTTTCTATACCCTATTCCACCTTGACTTTGCTGTCATTCCGTCTATCTCTCTCAGTTTTGAAGATAGAGCTCTCAAACCACCACCAATCGACTCAGCGCCATCGATTACACGTAATGGAACGCGTCGATCCCATGCATACGCCCTCTGGAGAGGAGGCCACCGACGGCGGACACGTCATGGTGGGTTGCCTGATATTTCTACGGCCTCTTACCTACTCATCGCTGACATGTAGTCTCCCATGGACCTTCAGCTGGCTAAAGTCGTTGCCCATCTTGCCCAGACCAACCCTGGAGCACTTCCTGCTGTTCTCCAAGCGTTGGGAGGCGGCGTGACCAAGGCTTCGTCTTCTGCTGGTTCGGTGGCTGTCCCCACCCCGGAGCAGACCAACCATCCCTCCGCCCGGGACGCGATTACTCAGCAGACACCTACCCCAGCTGCCCAAGCGACCTCTTTCTACTCAGAGGGAACCCTGCTGCAGCCGAACAACCAAGTCCGACACGATTCCGTGCCCCGGTTCGACCTACAATCGGCAAGCA
The DNA here is from genome assembly GCA_024343385.1 of Tremella yokohamensis. NCBI lineage: Eukaryota > Fungi > Basidiomycota > Tremellomycetes > Tremellales > Tremellaceae > Tremella > Tremella yokohamensis. The sequence continues at coordinate 6,573 of BRDC01000038.1, read as the reverse complement.
ACATTCGAGCGGGTTGGGCGGCCTCGAGAGGCGGCAGACGATCGACCACCGGTCGTTCTGCCGCCCCAAGGGCCGCCGCCGCCGAGCCTCGAGCTGTAGATGTTCCTCAGGCTCCTGCCAAGGTTCCTGTGCAGCCGCTGGCCAAGGATCATGCAGTGAACCTGAAGAATCAGCCCTCAGGCGCGGTGTGTATCTCCGTCCTTGGCCCTTCGGACAGAGAAAGCTCACCTTTACAGCTTGTATATGTCCCTGCTAGCGACATCTTTACCCAATACAGCCCCTGGACGCATGAGAAGCTCGACATCCTTCGCAAGCTCTGCAGGCGCAAGGAATTCCTGGGTTATCCATGCTTTACCTACGGTATGACCGTTGAGGAAGTCCGCCGGGAGGTCGCCAAGTGCCTTCCTGAGGTTCCAGAGCTTGAGAACATCGATTACTAGTCAGAGACGAGTATTCGGCGGTCTCGCGGCTGACCTGCAGCTGGATCGGGGCGCTGGGTGACCCTCCCGAGCTCTACAATGGCCCTCGGGGCCTATCGACAGCTGGGCGCAATCTCGACCGCTTCTTCGAGGATGGTGGCTTGACGATCATTACTCCGGTTCAAGAGATCTTTGGCGGCTTCCGCATTGTCCAGGACTTCCTAGAGGACTGGAAGGTGGCCGTGGCGATCTACGAGATCAAGCAGGCTCGAGGCCATAAGAACGACCACTTCGTTACTCGGGTTTTAGGCAAAGAAGCAGGGGAGGCCTGCGTCCGCCGCCGCCAGATGGGCTTGCCCTCTCCAGCTGACGCTAGAAACTCCCTGCAGCAGCGGCTCACTGTCACGCTGGGATGTCAAGGTAACGAGGGGGTCTAGTCTCTGGCTCGTAGAGCGAGGGGACTGAGGGGACAAGGACACAGGGAGTGCTGGGTTCAGACCAGCTGTGTGACTTTTGTGACGAGACACAAGAGATCCATTGCTGAAGAAACTATCTTGGCCAGAAAGTGGCCGCTTTATATAGACATGAGACCTATGTACGCCGAAGAGATTTGCCACCCATCTGCCACCCGTTCCATGAGAAAAACTTTTACCACTGGCGATATTTCTCATCTGCAAGCGATTCTCCTCGCTGCAGAGGCTGACACTAAATTACTTGGAATGGTAAGGAGGTTGAAGGATGTCGAGGAGGATCACCGGAAAAAGTAGTGGGATATTCCGGTGATTACCAGAAGAGGTATCATTTGGGCGGGTCGGTGGAATAAGTAGTGGATTTGGTAGGCGATCGGCGGAATAAGTAGTGGATTAAATAGGCGATTGGTGGGAAAATAGTGACTTGTGTTTCAGATGATGTCGATCATGACAGGAGCTCCCCCTTTAAGGGCGAAGTCCTCTGAGCCGGTTTGATCTGCGCTTAGATCTTTTGTTGCTTTGTGTTGTTGTTGTGCGTCTGGGTTTTGTCGAATTGGAAGGGAAATGCTGAGTGGTGTCTTTCGCATGTTGTCGGTAGAATTTTCGATAGGCTGTTGTGTCGTGGACATTTTCCCAAGGTTCCCATGAGTCGTGGGCGCTTGAATAGTCTTTCCAGCTGACAAGGTAATCGTAGCCATTATCAGAGCTGATTCGAGAGTCGAGGATCCTGTCGATAATGTATTCTTCTTGCCCATTGACCTCAATGCGTGGCGGAGGGTCCTGCGGTTGCTGTGGATGACCTTGGCGCATTGGTTCCAAGAGGTTGACATGGAAGACTGGGTGTATGTTCATTGATGGTGGAAGGTCGAGTTTGAAAGCAAGCGGAGAGGATGTGGCTTCAATGATTTTGAATGGTCCGAGCATCCTTTGATCGAGCTTGAGTGACGGTCGCAGCGTCTGTATGTTCCTTCGATTCAAGAAGACCTGATCTCCTACTTTGAAAAGTGGTTGGTCTTTGGAGTTGATCTCCTTTATCTTTCGATTATAGAACTTGGTGTAGTGTTCTTGGGCGGTTTTGATATTATCGAAGAGCTGTTGGTGCAAGGAGTGTAGTTTCTCAAGGTGTGTCTGTGCTGCCGGAACAGAAGACGTTGACGGTGTCGTGGGATCATTGGGATGATACCCGTAGTTGGCTTCAAAGGGAGTGAATCTGGTTGAGGAGTGGACCGAGTTGTTGTAGCTGTATTCCGCTAAGTCGAGAAGGGATGACCAGTTGGCTTGGTCATAGTCGCAAAAAGATCGAAGGTAGTGTTCAAGAACTTGATTGACTCGTTCTGTTTGTCCGTCGGATTGTGGGTGAAAGGCGGTCGAGAAGTTTGGTGTAATGCCAAGTCCTTTGACAAATGATCTCCAGAATTGTGAGTTGAATATTGGTCCGCGGTCTGAGACAATGTTGTGCGGTAGTCCATGGAGTCTCCAGATATGTTGGCGGAACATGGTGGCTAGGTTTGGCGCATCGAAGCCATCTTCCTTGAATGGGACAAAGTGGGCTTGTTTGGTGAAGCGATCCACAAAGACCATGATCGAGTCGTAACCTTTTGACGGTGGGAGCTTGACAATAGCGTCCATTGATATGGAATGCCAAGGTTTGCTGGGTATTGGGAGTGGTTGAAGTGGTCCGTAGGGTTTGTGTCGAGGGATCTTGTTCCGTGCGCATGTGTGACAACCATCCACGTAGGTGTTGGTGAACTGTCGCATGCCAGGAAAATAGTAGTGTCGGGCTAGAAGTTGATATGTCTTTTGTTGTCCGTAGTGTCCTGCTGTAGGTGTGTTGTGACATTGGTGAAGTAGGTCGATTTTGAGCTCCTGGTTGTTTGGAACATAGACCTTATGTTGGTAGCAAACAATGTTCTTGTCGAGAGTGAAATCTTTTGATTTTTCTTGTATTGCTGCTGGTACTGGTCGGTCTGAGTTGCGTAGGTGAGGTAATAGCTCTTTGAGGATTGGGTCCTCAGGCTGTAATTGCTCGATCCTGGCAATGATGTCGGAAGTTGTCGAGATGTCGGAGTTGCCTGGATGTGCTAATGCACCGATGATGAATTGTCCGGGTTTGAGGAGTGTGTGTGGAGGTGCTTCTGCAGCTCTACTCCCCCCTTGAAGGTCTGACCTCCTGGTCAGGGCATCTGGTTTGCCCATCTTTTCTCCAGGCCGGTAGTGTATCTTGAAGTCGAAGTTGGCTAAGAGTTCTGCCCAACGCGCTTGTCGTCGGTTGAGCACCTTGGAAGTTGTGAAGTATTCGAGGTTCTTGTGATCAGTATAGACAGTGATTTGTTTTGCTCCTTCTAGGTATGGCCGCCAGTGTTTGAATGCCTCCACGATGGCAAGCATTTCTTTGTCGTAGATTTCGTAGTTGAGCTCGGCCGGTTGGAGTTTTCGAGAGTAATACGCAATTGGGTGGAGTTGTTTCTTGTCTAAGTCGGAGTGCGAGAGGACACCTGCAATAGCAAAGTCTGAGGCGTCTGTTTCCATGATGATTGGTTTTCCAGGTTGAAAGTGTTGAAGTATTGGAGCACTGGTGAAAGAGCGCTTCAATGTGTCGAAGGCGAATTGTTGCTTATCTCCCCACACAAAGTCGACTCCCTTGCGTAGCAGGTGTGTGAGCGATGATGTGACCTTGGAGTAGGCCTTGATGAAGCGTCGGTAGAAGTTGGCAAAACCAAGGAAGACTTGAACATCGTGTACCGATTTTGGAGGTGGCCAGTGTGCGACAGCTTCAACTTTATGAGGGTCCATTCTGATGCCCTTGTCGGAGACAAGGTAACCAAGGAAATCAACCTCATGTTTGAAGAAGGTGCACTTTTCTGCTTTTGCCCAAAGGTGGTGTTCTTGTAGTCGTTCCAAGACCTGCTTGACGTGGGTGACATGTTCGTCCTTTGATTTGCTGAAGATGAGGATGTCGTCCAGGTATACGATGACAAAGACATCCAAAAAGTCTCGGAGGACGTCGTTGATGAGGTTCTGGAAGGATGCGGGCGCGTTTGTAAGCCCAAAAGGCATCACAAGGTATTCGTAGTGTCCGTAGCGGGTGCGGAATGCTGTTTTCCACTCATCGCCTTTGGCAATGCGGACAAGGTTGTATGCGGCACGAAGGTCGATTTTGCTGAACCATGAGGCTCCTTGAAGTCGGTCGAGGGACTCTTGAATTAGCGGGAGTGGGTACCGGTTTTTCCGAGTGATACTGTTGAGTTGTCGATAGTCGACACATAATCTGAGTGATCCGTCTGGTTTCTTGACAAAGAGGATGGGTGAACCAGCGGGGCTTGAACTTGGTCGAATGAATCCTTTCTTGAGGTTCTCCTTGAGGTACTCGTCCAAAGCTTTGAGCTCAACCTCTGACAGACTGTAAATCGGGCCAAACTTGGGTTGAGCATTGCCCTCAAGTGTTATGGCGTGATCATAAGGTCCGTGGTCTGGTAGCTTGTCGGAGTTGGATTTGTTGAATACTTCGAGGTGATCGTGGAATTCTGCAGGGATGATCTCCTTGAGTTGCTGGAAGTTGAGATCTGTGGTGTCGTCATCGTCCTGTGCTGGCGGAGGATCAATGAGACCTGAGACTTGAGCTGTGGTGGTGATTCCATAAATTGCTGCCTTTTTCATGGCAATTCGGAAGGCTGCCGCGCTGACAAGTGAAATGTTTGGCGGAGCGGGTGTCGAGGTATGTTCTTTGGTTGGTGTCGAGGTTTGTTGATGTGGTGGCGTACCTGAAGCTTTCTTGCTAGGCAGGTTACCGGCGCGCTTTCTTGAAATACGAGGTGACTGAGGAGCAGAATCTGCCTCTACAGGTTTGTCGGACCTGTTGCACTGCTCCAGGCAGAGCGCAGAGGAGAACTTGATGGTCTGACGGGACCAATCAATGCTTGGATTGTGTCGAGAGAGCCATGGGAGGCCGAGGATAACAGGATAGGTGCCGAGTGATGTGATGTCAAGCGAGAGCGTCTCTTCATGACCAGGAAGGCACATTGATATGGGAGCGGTGTGGTGTGTGATGGCGCCAGAAGCAATAGGTCGCCCATCAATGACTGAAACCTCTAAGGGCGTAACCTTAGAGATGTGAGGGATGTCGGTTGTATCGAGGAAGCTGGAGTTGATGAAGCTGGCTGTGGCACCGGAATCAATCATTGCAAGAGTGTCGTAGCTAGAGTCCCCATGTTTGATGACGATGGGAAGACAGAGGTGGTCCTTCGGTGTTGATGGTAATATTGTTGACGATAGCGATGTTGCCGTGATATGTAGATGTGTTTGCTGTACCGTGTTGTGCCCTATAGAGAGCCCCAGAGGTGGGGACACGCCTAGGCCTGGGGCTGCATGTTTTTTGCCTTGTTGTCGGAGGCAACAGCATTATTGGAGGAGGTTGTGGCACTGATTTGGGCCTTCTGCTGTCGGTTGCGCTGGGCGGTGCGGCATTCCATAGCCTTGTGACCGGGTTTACCACAATACATACAAAGGTTCTCTTTGATGCGTCGTTCACGTTCAGCTGGAGTGAGGGGTCGAAAGGCGGGCCTAGCTTGAGTGGCATCGATTTCCATGGGCGTTGGAGTAAATGTAGTCGAGGTGGTGGTCGTGCGAGGTGTAAAGGTGTTGGTAGACCTGGTGGAAGGGTTGAAGCGTGTTATCGAAGTGTTGCTAGGAGTGAATCGTGTTGATGGTCGAGGGTTGTCGTTGGTACGGCGTCGTTGATAGAGAAGGTCATCGTACTCAATAGCGGCAGTGACCAAGGCTTCATAATCCTTGAATTTGCTTGGGGCAAGGAGTCGATCCTTGACATCATCCTTGAGTCCATCAAAGAAGTTTTGCTTCTTTGTCTCATCATTCCAGTGGACATAGGCTGCGTGGCGCTGGAACTCTGTAGCGTAGAGACTTGCGGAACCGGTTTGTCGGAGGTTGCGAAGCTTGAAGCGGGATGTTTCTGCCAAGTTGGCATCGCCAAAATACTTCTTGAATTCAATTTGAAAGTCGTCCCAGACATGGAGCCAGGTAGGTTGATCTTCTGCGTTCATGCCAAGGTAAGGTAAGACCCATTGGTAGGCTTCTTCCTTGAGTAGATTGGTTGCAAAAGCGATGCGTGTGACGTCGGTAGAGTATGTGCGAGGTTGAACAGCAAAGACCATATTGCATTTTGCCAGGAATTCCAGAGTCTGATCCTTACGGCCACTAAAGGGCGGTGGATGAGAAATCTTTGGCTCCTTGGTATGCTCAGGCCTGCTGGTGGCGGAGTTGACTTGAAGAGCATTGATCTGAGCTTGAAGCTGTAAGATCATGTCATGTTGGGCTTGAAGGGCTTGCTCAGGTGTGAGCGGGGTGTTGGTGTTCTCGGATTCCATGGTTCAAGAGGTGACCTGAAAGTCAGCAAAGTTCTAAGGACAAGAATGGGGAAGGAGTGAAAGCGAAATGGCTTAGGCTGGATCAAGGTAGACCAAGGTAAACGAGGTTACCAAGGCAAGGCAAGGAGTGCGAGCAAGGACTAGGGGGGTTGGCAATGGATACTGTCACGCTGGGATGTCAAGGTAACGAGGGGGTCTAGTCTCTGGCTCGTAGAGCGAGGGGACTGAGGGGACAAGGACACAGGGAGTGCTGGGTTCAGACCAGCTGTGTGACTTTTGTGACGAGACACAAGAGATCCATTG